>CM061041.1:19174643-19774643 GCA_030762985.1 Adelphocoris suturalis | reverse complement strand
AAGTAATTTGCAACAAAAAGTGCCTTGTAAACTTTTTCTTTTAGAGGCTTCGTTTCCGAGTTATTTCTTTTTTAAGATTTTTTTCGTGTTTTCAAACTTACATCAAAAAACAGCTCTAACGCCCCAATTTGTCAAGTTTTCTCCAATCTAAGGATACCGTTGGAAAGAGCGTTAAATTTCCTATCATTCTGATGTAAATTTCAATTTTTTTGATTAGTTGTAGTTAGCGAAAAAAATGACCAATGTTTAACATTTGAAAAAAATGTTTCGACTTTTCTTCGTTTTTCTGCTTCTCAGTGTGGAAGTTTTTCAGCAAGCACTCTTTGGGAAAAACTTTCTTAATCTGTCAGCTTTCCAACAGTTTACTAAAAAAAAAAATTTTTTTTATAGGGAAGTTTTGGGAGAAAATAGCGTTTGAATGACAAAAAACGTGATTTTGTCGGTCAAAATCGACGTTTCATTTTTTTTTTTTTTAAAGTGTTTTATTTTTATTTCATTATGCACTGCTGTATTCTACGATAATAAACGAAAAAACTAATAGTGGCTCTACCTAACTCATCTTCCACCTGCCTCATCTACTTGAGCAAAATTAGATGATTATCAGAGGGGCAGGCGGAAAAATACGATGATACGATCGGCTACCTCAGTCAATTTTGCTTCAAAATTATTCCTCGGATACTTATTTTTCATTTGAGTGGGTACCTCATAACACGGAGTGGATTACCAATGAAAATGCTGTTGTGTATCAGAGATCGCTCGTGTTATAAAAAAATAATAATTACTTCTAAAAAAAAGGGAAAAAAAGCAGGTTTTCAAAGTGTCTCCCTCCTTCCTGTATGCAGAATGCACATACCTTACGTAACGTCACACGATCCGCGAGGAAGAGATGCCACCAACGCATACAGGAAGGATGGAAGCACTTTGAGAACCTGCTTTGATTTATGTATTTATTTATTTATTTATTTTTTTTTTTTAAAGAAGTAATTAATAACTTTTTATAACATGAGCGATCTCTGATACACAACAGCATTTTCATTGCCAACCCACCCCGTATTATTAGGTAAATACCTACTCAAATGAACGATAAGTATCCGAGGAATAATTTTGAAGGACATTTGACTGAGGTAGCCGATCGTATTATCGTATTTTTCTGCCTGCCCCTCCGATGATTATATAATTTTTCTCAGGTAGATGAGACAGGTGGAAGATGAGTTAAGTAGAGACACTATTATTTTTTTGGTCTATTATCATCGAATACAGCTGTGTATCATAAAATATTTATTTAAAGAAAAAAAAAAAAAGAAAAAAGAAACGTTGATTTTGACCGACAAAATCACGTTTTTTGTCATTCAAACGCTATTTTCTCCCAAAACTTCCCCATACAAAATTTTTTTTTGGTAAACCGTTGGAAAGCTGACCGGTTGAGGAAGTTTTTCCCGGAAAACGCTTGTTGAAAATCTTTCATACTGAGGAGCAGAAAAACAAAGAAAAATCTACAGTTATTACATTTTTTTCAAATGTTAAACATTGGTCATTTTTTTCACTAATTAGAACTAATGAAAAAAATTGAAATTTACATTAGAATGATAGAAAATGTAACGCTATTTCCAACGGTATCCTTAGATTTGAGAAAACTCGACAAATGGGGGAGTTAGAGCAGTTTTTGTGATGTGAGGTTGAAAACACGAAAAAATAGAAATAACTCGGAAACGAAGCCTCTAAAAGAAAAAATTTACAAGGCACTTTTTGTTGCAAATTACTTGTAAAATCGATCCCTAAAGTCTTGCCTACTTAAGTTGAGACACCCTGTATATATAGTGTGTGTGTGTGTGTGTGTTATTCCAGACGATAACTCTTTAGGATTGAGATAAAAATATACTTTTGAGCTCATTAATATGTGCTGAAAAATCACAACAAAAGGCTAAAAATTGTTAGATTTATATTTTTAGCAGAATTTTAGTAAAAAAAAGTTCATCAATGATGAAGTGGAATGCTAAAAATGTATGTATAAGTTACGCTGAAAATTTTACTTGAATTTCATTCATTGTTGCTGAATATTGAAATAAACTACAAGAAAAAAACTAAAAATCCAAAAATTTGTTGAACTGCAGAAATTGTTAGTTTTTCGACATAAAATTGGTAGTTAACAATTTCTTTGCACTCAAAGTGCTCAAATTTCAAAACGATGAAACATAATTTGGTGATCCTGCGGTTGCGATTAAACATTGAATTCTCCTTGACATGGCATTAATTTTATGATGCGTTAATTTATTCTTACATGAAGTTTTGTGTTAAATAAAACCTTAATATTCAAAAGGTTATCGTTATAACAATATAATACGATAATTTACAAAAATTCTCTTATACGATCATGCCAAACAATTGAAAATTTTCTTCTCATATGGTCGATATGCCATTATTGGAAATAATAAAACCAAAGTTGATTTTTTGCCAGGAGGCACAGGTTACGATAAATAACTCTGTTCAACTATCTTCTCGAATAGAAGCTTGTGACGATTTAATTCCAGATAGATAACATCAATAGGATGTCATATCAGATATGGGCTAATCTGTAAAATACTGAAGTGGTCAGCTGAGGTCCACCACGGCCGCGTGCCTGAGTTGCTGCAGGTGGGGACTGAGAATCCTGACCAGAAGCACGAGCGATAAGATTTTATTAAAAATTGAAATAATCAAACCTCGATTAGCTACGCCTACCTGCTCCTCTCTCTTATCAGTAGTAGGTAAAAATCGGTCGAGAAACCTCCTAACAATGGGATTCAAGATGAATAATTTTTGGATTTTTGTTAGTATTTTTCTTTTGCAATCCGCGTTTGGTTCAACGGGTGAGATATTTATTACTACATTCTGTCATAAATAACAATGGTTAATGTAAGTAAATCATATGTGACCGTGCAAGGGAAAAGGGAGCTTAACTTGCCAAGGCTTTTTTTCTCAGTAGAACGAAAAAACGAAGATTGGGTCAAAAAATGACCTTTTTGAAATATTTTTTTGGGTCCCAAACTATATCTCTTCCCCCAATAATCATCAAAACTTGAATTTTCTACATTTTTCATTGTATTTATGATGAAACCTGCTGAGAATTTGCAATTTTCGGGCCCGCTTTTTTTTCAAACTGAAAAAAGAGATTTTAGTTGGAAAGTGATTATATATATATATATATATATATATATATATATATATATATATATATATATATATATATACAGACTGTATTGGTTATTGTTCTACTGAAATATGTATTATATTAATTAAATTTAATAGAAATTTCACAAATAGAAAGAGAAAAGAATCGATTAAAATCTTTGTCAAAGTTAGAAGAATAAGTAATGGTTTTTTGAATTCAGGGGCCTGGGATAGTATCATGGAAGCGAGGAACCACGTAAACATGTATGGCTTCGATACTAATAATCTTGTATGAGTCAATCATTTAGGTTGAGGCCAGGAGGCTGCATGGATCCCAATGCCCATCTATGAGCCCGTTCAGATTGCTGCAATAATCTGTCGTTAGTAGGCTGTGGCATATTCTTCAATACCTTCACCCCGAAGCATTCGTTGAGTGTGACTGTGGGATCGTGTGATCTCGCATGCAGCTTTAAGGTGATCCTCCACTGCAAGCTACATGAGCGACGCGACTTCGCGTATTTTGAGGCGACGAGCGACTGATCCCATCCGGATGGGATCAGTCGCTTGTCTTCGAGCGACCTGGCTTCCCCCTCCCATGTTTTCTCGGCGCACCCTTTGACTGTGAACGGCGAACCTCAACATCTACAGGATATTATGTTAATTTTCCAGAAGTTGAACTTTTCAATTTTGCACCTCAATAACATTACCTTGTTAAAATTAACACTCACTATCAAAAACGTATTTTTTTAAGGAGTTACGCTGAATTTTTTGTTTCTGTACTTTCATTACATTCCCTTATTATGATTAACAACAATAATTACAAGTAAAAACGTAATAATTATCTGGTTTTAATACTTTACTACCTGAGAGTCACACTGAGGCGTTCTGCTGGTGAGATCGTGTCCCTGAAGTTGGACGATTTGGTGATCGAAGCTTGTATAGCATTCAAGATGTAATCGTACGTTTGTAGGTCCATCCTATAATAATTTCGAAACTTCTCTGAATCTCCCTTCAGCTCGTCGTGGAGGTGGTTGAATTCACCCAAACTTTGCCTCTTTGTCAATATTGTCAACATTCGTCGTTTCCTTCTCATCCGAAGAAAATTTACGAGAGCATTATCCAGCAAATAATACAGTGAAACTTGGATAATTCGAATCTCAAGGGACCAGTCAAAAACTTCGAATTAACCAAAAATTCGAATTAAAGAAGTTTTAATAAATTACATTTTAACAAACGATAGTACGAAGTGAAGTACATACAGTAACATTGAATGCTGTTTTGACCAACAGAACATTGAACAATAAATATAAAGACACCTGGAATGGTACTGTATTTAACTGCGACCATAAAAAAACAATCTATTGTTTTTCAAAAAAGGATGGTATTTTGGCCTGTTTCCTTGAATTAAGTTTTTCGGCCATTATACAAGATTCCAACGCATTCAAAGTGTTGAAGTATGAATTAGTGCACTCTTGTGTCATACACCCAGTGATAGCTTTGAAATTTCGCTTTCCCAATTCTTTGGCGAATTGCTTAGCCTTGGCCTGGTCCTGTTTTGGGACGGTCGGTGGGCGAGAGAGGAAGGAGAGTTATCACACTGTATGGTGGCACTGACTTGCATGCACTTGGTCTAACGCAAACCTTTTGCCAAATATCGTTACTAAAACGTATTTCCCGATAAATTTACAATTATTTTGAGTCGGACCTTAAAATTTATAACTTAATAACCACGCCGAAAATGCGAATTATCCAAAATAAAATTCGAATTATCCACGATTTTTTAGCATTGTTTAAATACAAAATGCTAGGGACCAAGAGAAACATTCGAATTAAAGAAGTTATCCAGGTTCCACTGTAACTATCTATGTCGTCCATTTTACCAAAAATAAATGCAGTCTACTACACACCACCACAGACTTCGCGCGACTAAGTCGCCTCCAATGGAGGAGCTCAGTCGCGTCCCAGTCGCCTCGCGGAAGTCGCCTTGTCGCTAAGTCGCTTCCAGTGGAGGACCAGGCTTAAGGGCAGGGGCCGATCTTGGTTCAATGAAGCTCTGTGGTTGTTGATCCGCAAATTTAATTGGGTTGCTTTTCCAACATAGAAGCCTCTGTTGTGATCATCTGCACACTGCTTACAGATCAGCTGGTACACACATTGCATCAGTGTGAACGTCCAAGGTGCAAAGTATGTGAAATTGTTATTGAAGACCCTCACTTCACCTCTCCAAATACTTCACACTCCTACAATTGTCAAGGATCGGCGGAGTGTAAGTCACGAATGTGTGTGTGCCAGCTGATCTGTAAGCGGTGTGCAGATGATCACAACAGAGGCTTCTATGTTGGAAAAGCAACCCAATTAAATTTGCGGATCAACAACCATAGAGCTTCATTGAACCAAGATCGGCCCCTGCCCTTAAAGCTGCATGCGAGATCACACGATCCCACAGTCACATTCAACGAATGCTTCGGGGTGAAGGTATTGAAGAATATGCCACAGCCTACTAACGACAGATTATTGCAGCAATCTGAACGGGCTCATAGATGGGTATTGGGATCCATGCAGCCTCCTGGCCTCAACCTAAATGATTGACTCATACAAGATTATTAGTATCGAAGCCATACATGTTTACGTGGTTACTCGCTTCCATGATACTATCCCAGGTCCCTGAATTCAAAAAACCATTACTTATTCTTCTAACTTTGACAAAGTAGTTTCTTTTCTCTTTCTCTTTGTGAAATTTCTATTAAATTTAATTTATAATTTATATATATATATATATATATATATATATATTTATATATATATATATATATATATATATATATATATATATATATATAGGTATAAATTTTGTTTAGTATGATGTGGAGAAAAATATAAACTCAGATTTGACCTCTGGCAAGTTATCTCCCTTTCCCCTTGCACGGTCACACATATTATATTAATCTTATAAGTTATTAACTTAATGTCGGTACATTCTCCAAATAATTTCAGAATATAACGGCATCCAGGGTCCTGAAGGCAGTTTGCAATCTTTGTTTGTGAAGTTTATGAATAAAGTCAAACAGATTTTACAAGGAAATGATCCCTACAATTATGTGGGTACTTCCGGTCATTCGAATTCATATGGCACATAGTAAGTTCCTAAAACTAAAACTTCTCTTGTGAATTTGCTTTTATCGTTCATTACAACATCTATTTTTTTCCAAAGAACAATGTGTTAACTTATATTCGCAGTTTCAACGGTTCAGTGAGCGAATTGATCATTTCCGGGATATCGTCTCTCAACACGACTTATTTGAATGTCACTCAAGACGACCCAAACATATATGTAGGAATCGACCTTACATTTGAGAATATTATGGTCACTGGAAATTATGACCTCGATGTTGATACGCTTTCGTTGTTGAAGATCTATGGAACTGGAGAATTGGGGTAAGAATAGTAGGTATCTAATACACACTTCTTCCTTTGAATCAACCTATTTGAATAATTGGAAGACGTGCAACATTGTTACGTAGTAGGTAGGTAGATAATCAATTGCTGATGTACCTACCTTTAGGTATATCAATTCAGAATACTGAGCTATAGTTACTGTACAGAGATACAGGGTGGTCCATGGGAACCTGACGTTGTTCGAATGGGTATTACTCGGCAGGTAGGTGGAGTGGGGTCATCGGAAGGGTCCCGTTCGAACCGTGGGGTGTACAACATGACTGAGTGGGGTGTGAGGCATCGCATGTTCGCGTTCGAAGCTTTTATCAAAAATGGTGAATCAGTGGTGGCGACGCAGAGACTGTTTCGGCGTGAATTTAATATTGGCCGTCATGGAGCTGTCCCAAGCTGTAACACGATTCTGAAGTGGGTCAACGACCTTCGAACAACTGGAAATGTGATGAAAAAGAAGCCACCAGGACCTACTCGCACGGCACGGACCCCTGAAAGTGTGGAGAGGGTGAGGCAGGCGTTGCTAACAAGTCCAGGCCGCTCAGTGCGAAAACAAGCTCAAGCATTAAGAGTAAGTCGTTCCACAGTTCGCCGTATTGTCAAACATGACCTCAGATTCCACCAATACAAATTGGCAATTGTCCAGCAGCTGAAAGCAACTGACTTTCCACAACGAAATGATTTTTGTTTGTCTATGCTCTTGAAACGGCCCAAAAATATTTGCTACCTCGACAGGAGTTCGAACTCGCGTCGTCACAACTACGAGAAATTATGATTAATTTCCCGAAGTTGCAACGCTCTAACGATCAGAGATAAGAGGCCAGGGTTACCAAACCTCTTCGACTGTAAGAGTTATTTTCCTGGAGCGTAACATTTCCCCGGAGTCAAATACCAGCCGTCTCGGCTGGTTTGGGGTCGGACGAATGACGAAGTGTAACTGCAGGCCGCTGGCTCAGCAGATGCTCGCTGGAACAAGTCAGCAGTCGAGCGAGGTCATTGTCACGGTGTGTTTTGACTCAAGTGAGTGAGGAAATGAAAGGCATAACAACAGGAAATGTGATGTTTACAGTCTTTTGGCTCGAGAGGGATTTAATTAATTATTGTTTCGTATGATTTTGGGTCCTATTTCGACTGCGCCACTGTAATGGCCCAAAAATATTTGATACCTTGACAGGAGTTCGAACTCGCGTCGTTACAACTACGAGAAATTATTATTATATTCCCGGAGTTGCAACACTCTAACGATCACAGCTAAGAGGCAAGGGTGGCCAAACCTCTTCGACTGTGAGAATTATTTTCCTGGAGCGTAACACTCTCTATGCTTGAAGTTAACGAAGATGCTGTACTGTTTATGAGTGATGAAGCTCATTTCCATTTGAACGGTTTTGTCAATTGGCAAAATTGTCGTTATTATGCCAGTGAAAACCCTCAGCAACTTCATGAACGGCCCTTACACAGTCCGAAAGTGACGATTTGGTGTGCAGTATCATCCAAATGTGTGATTGGTCCATATTTTTTTGAGGAAAACGGCAACACAGTGACTGTGACTGCAGCCCGTTATGTTGAGATGATAAACATCTTCCTGAGACCTGAGTTACGCAGACTACGACTTCCTGCTGAAAGCATTTGGTTCCAGCAAGATGGGGCAACCCCTCACACAGCTAAAGTAAAGATGGACAAATTGCGCCAAATGTTCCCAGAGCGCTTGATCTCACGGTTCGGGGACATGCCCTGGCCTCCGAGGTCACCTGATTTGACAACCTGTGACTTTTTTCTGTGGGGTTTCCTCAAATCTCGTGTCTACGAAAACAAACCGAGAACGATAGGCAAGCTGAAGGAAGCGATTCGAGCACAAGTCCACACGATTGACATACGCTAATTGGAGCACGTTCACCAAGAGTTTATGAACATACTTGCAACATGTTACGAGCAAGACAGTTATGACATGACAGATTTATTTTTAAGGTTTGATTTCTTAAATGGCATAGTACTGGCTGTAAGAATATGAAAAAATAAATTTTTTATGTTGAAAAGCAAAAGTGTACTACTCATTCAAAAACCGTCAGGTTCCCGTGGACCACCCTGTACTAGTATAAATCTCAGAATCTTTTGCATTGTTTCATTTTCTTAGAGCGCATCAGAAGACAAATTTTGATTGATTCACTTCTCAGATCCTTCTCGTCAAATTCTTGTTGATACAATATACCGACCTACCTACATAATGCAAACTAGCCACAGATTTGGTGCTACCAAAAAAACTTACTGTTTACAATTGTTCATTCAAACTATACCTACTTCAATAAAACAATACCTACCAACAACCAAACCTACAGTTTTGCTTTGATAATTTGGTTGACATAGCTGAAGTAGGTGTGTGTATAACTTTTCGATAGCAACACATTACGTTATAGATGAGTCGCGTAATATGTACATTTAATTGTAGGTACCTGGCTCCATATATTCAAAGCATTGTATTGAGTCATACTAGAGGGGTCAATAACGTCCATTAAACAGAGATGTAGAAAGAAGGCAGACAAGTGTTATTATAAGACATAAATATGTACTTACATATATTCCAGATAGTGTTTACCAATAAAAAGATGCGCGATGGCCCAGCCAGCCCAAGCAGACAAGAAGTAAATTGGAGACATAAGGCACCACCCCAACATTCCGCCACTGTAGAGAGAATTCCCCTAGCAGGTCAAACACAGAAATCAAGGCTATCAAGGAACACTTCATTTTCAACTTGCGTCTGGTTCACTTCATACCTAAAACCGTACCTCTCTACCTTGGCAACAGGAATTTCGCTTTCTGGCCTTTTCTTTCTTTGGCACCGGGAGTTAGCCATCTCACCATCCATGACAACTCTCCTAGAATTTAACCAAATAGGAATTCGCCTTCTGGAGCCAAATCCAAATCTCTTTCCTTCCGATATTCAGAGTACAAACTAGGATTTTATTAGTCTGGATCAACAGAGGTGAAAGTTCAGTTTGTTAGACTCACTTAGCACAACCCCCATGCAACCACGACATTTAGTATGAACCACCTATACTTTATATAGGGTTAAAACAGTAGTTTAGTGGTAAAAGTCCGAACTTCCCCAAAAGCAAAGTGAACAACAATTATTAAAAAAACCTACTATATCACATCATTGTTACTGGAAAATTCCGTTGAGCCTAGAACAACTAGTCATTAACAAGACAGTGAATATCTTTTCCTGAGTTGTGCGTCTAGAGTCGGAATCTTGAAAGAAAATCTTTGGCATACACCATTAGTGACAATCAAGATAACACGACTTGTTCCAATGCACAAGCACGTCGTCTTTTACCACCACTCGAATTACAATGGGTGGTAAAGGATTCGACGTCGAATCGTTGAAAAGTAGCAACGAATCTATCGGCTGCTTAGCAAAATATTCTCATCAATAAAAAACGATTCATTCTAGTTATTCAGATCACTCAAGAGTCAAGAAAGTTGTTCAAACTCTCGATTTTAAAGTTAACAGATTGTTAAGTTTTACATTAATTTAATGTTTTATAAATAATTTTATCGTTCATCACTTGGTTACGATGATACCTGCACTGATTCGGCTTTCACTAAATTACCACATAGGGCGCTACTTTCATTATGATTTTCGGAGCTTCAGGACACCATCACTTTTTGATTAATTCTACTTTCGACGAACCAAATCACTGGCGACGAAGTTGTGGAAACCCATTTCAAAACGAAAGTTAGTTAAAAAAAAAAAAAAAAAAAGTTTGCCTATTTCCACGAAAAATAAAGAGTTGCAATGTTAAATAGTCTTGAGCATTACTAGGGTCCGTTAAGGACAAAATCAATGTTCAGGATAAAAGTGAGGTATATAAACTAAAATGTTCTTGTGGCTACGAATATTGGGGTCAAACTGGTAGGGAATTCAGGGAAAGAATAGACGAGCATCAGAAGGATTTCAGGGAAAATAAGGGTAAGCCTACATTTACAAAACATCTTAAGGAATCCAATCATAGTTAAAATTTTGATTTGACAATAGACTGCTTGTAGAATTTCTTCATTTTTGTCCATAGGGAGGTATGTTAAATGTACTTGAAAAATTCGAAATGATAAAAAATGACAGATCTGGTAAATGTTTAAATGAGGACCCCCCTCAATATATTTCACCATTTCTATAAAGCTTGGAAATATCCCTTCACACTGTTGAAACCATGTTGAGTAATATTCCCCGTTCTTACATTTCATCTGATTAGCTATATTCCTCTTTCACTTTGCTTGCACTTAATTGGCTGTACCTCCTGGCCCTTTCCTTTCTCCCGACCAATGGGATTCAATCTCCCTCCATCTGTGACTATATATGCTGCGTCCTTTCTGATTTGTGTTCAGTTATTGTTTGTTACTGATGATGGTCTAACCGTCGAAATTCATTTAACATTGTAACTTTTTATTTTTCGTGGAAATAGACAACGTTTTTCCACTAACTTCCAATTCGATTTTCAAAATGGACGATGAATAACACTGGTGCCAGAGGCTCCCTAGTCGAACTGTCGAAAATCAAAATGCTAAGTAGCTCCTTTATGGACAGCCAAGCTTCGAACATGAGAAGCTCGAGGTAGATCGCAGCAAGTAAACGGACCTTATCAATTTGCTCTTTGACCTTACCATCTTGCCTATGACCCTATTCGTGATGGACACAATGTTTTTAAAAATTTGTTTTTAGCTGGGTTTTTGTTTGTTTGTGTGTTTTTTAAATACAATAATTGATAAATAATATAATTCTCATTTTTGAGTATACTGATGGTGAGGGGGACGAATAGTAGAGCGAAAAGGGGTGACACAAGGTATAAACATGGGGAAAGTCATGTTCCTAAGGTGGACCTTGTTAGTTCAAAGCCCCATTGGTGAAAGCTAAATCACTGCAGTTTACCTCCTAACCCGGTTATCAATAATAAACTTATTTGTAAAACAATAAATATGAAACTAAACCACATATAAACTAAAAACTGGACAACTTGAACTACTTTATTGATGCGTTCGTAGATCTGAATAACGAAAAAGACAATCGTGTCTGATTGATGAGGATGTTTCGTTAGGCAGCCAGTAGGATTGTGGCTACTTTTCGAGCATTTGATGTCAGAACTCAACTTTCAATGGCCCGTCATAAATTGAATCGTCGCAAAAGATGATGCGCATGCGCATTGGAACCCGTCGATACTCAAGTCTCGATGATTCGATGAAACGCCATCGAAAACACTGGACCATGAATACTCCTAATTTTCAGAAGCAATCTCGTACCCGAGAGGTCGTTCGTTGACCATAATACAGTAGACATTGCAGCGACTTTGGTTATGGACTGCTACTATGAAAGATGTTGATTCAATTGCAATTAAAACTTCAATTCGCCCTAGAAGGTCAACAGTTCCCCGCTTACTTAATTTTGCTGGACCTTGTAGGATGGACCGTTACTGTTAATTGCGTTCTATGGAGAACTGAAAGCCATGTAATATATTGCTGTACTGCATAATAGTAGAATTCACAGGTTATATTTTAAGAAAGTTTATTCTGTTTTGGCAGGACCATAGCTTCTTTCATAGGTATCAACATTACCGCTTCAGTGGTTCAAGATATTGGCCAAAACAATGTGCTTCAGTTTACAGACTTGGCCATCAATTTAGGAGTGCCTGAACTGAAAGTAAGTATTATAACATTATTTTTAGGCAACATAGAATTTTAGAAAACATATTGTTACATACCAATAACATATCTTAAATCTGGTCTCACAAAATATCTATTGTTCCTTAGCTTAATGTGTATGTGGCTAACATGGAAGGATAGGGCTATTATAGAGTTACCTATCGAGATTGTTGACTTACTTAACTGTAGTGTTGACGTCTAGTTAGGCGAAGCCACCATGATGATGAAGCAAGCGCTGCTGATTGGTGTTGCAGCTCCTCTTAAAATATATTTTGAGCAACAGGGATGATCTGGGTCTCCCGGGTCGTGACATTTTTATAGAATGGAGGAGAGTACGATTAGCTTGTAGGAGTTCTTTCCACCAAGCACCTTTTTCTTCTGCAACAATTGTCTGCCGAATGCACGGCTCCAATTTTTGTTGAGTAACACCGTTGACGACTACTGAAAATGATATCTATGCAAAACATCTTTTCCCATCAAAGACACTCTATTCAAATCTATGGAAGAGTTTATAGAACTGTTATGTTCTGTCGACAGTAGAGAGACCCTGGTATGAGCTATAACAATAGTGTGTACAAATCCTCTTCTTGAACAGTTTTTCAGCCCCCACCTCTAACCACTTCATGAAAAATATCTTTTCAGAGCCAGTTGTAGCTATAGCAACCAGTTGACAGTACCGCAATCTATTACGAGCTAGTCTGTAGCCTGTTTGATAGCTCCCACCTTTTCTAAATCCAGCTCAAATGTCACTAGCTAATTATGATAGTTCATGTTAACTTGTTACGCTTTGCTAACTTTGTAAATTAATTTGCAACAACAAAGATTTTTAAACCTTCCATTTTTCCAGCTTGATGTGAAGAACCTTCTTAACCGACCAAATTTGAGCGCATTTGCCAGTCAAATCCTCACCGAAATATCACCCAGACTGCTGAGCGAAGACGGTAAACTTCTCGGGGCATTAAGCTCGTGGGCTAAGAGCAACTTGAACGCTCAGGCAATCCAAAATGACATTACCCTGGCATTTGTAATAGAATTCATGCAAAAATTTACCCAATGAAAATACTTGCAATATACACCCACACAACTTTTCATTCACGTATCAATTTCAATATCAAAACTCTCCGATAAAAAAATTGAGATACAACACGATTCAGTCAAACATGATTGATTTGTTTAAGAATGAAGGAGTGAACGTGGCGCATAGCTTTGAAATAATTTATTGCCAAAAATAAATTGCATGTATAACTGGTTTCAGTCGTAAAAACGAGATGTATATTATAAGTTTGTATTGATTCCAAATTTTTCTACTTAAGTCCGAAAAATAAACATTACAGATGCATCAACATGACACATATTTGACCGAGGATGAACAAATAGTTTATTCAATAAATGTAAAACCATGTTCGTTCACAGCCCGAATTGACACTGTCGCATGTTTTTTTTTTGTTGCAATTTCCCTTATCAATAATCCTGTAGGAAACCATAAATGTAAATTAATTACTTCGAGTTAAAGTGAGTATTACATTTCATCAGATTACCTAGATTATTGAATGAAACATCTTTAGCCATAATTTAGTATGAATGAAGCCATGAATTTAAAATAATTCGTTTAAGTTCAAGTTATCATATTACCTATTAATAAAGTAAAAACTGTACATTTGATTCACATCTTTAGCCACCAATGGCTCAATGTCAATTCCCTGATTTGGTCTTCACGGTACACCACTTTGAAGGGATAAGCGTCTTTGTTGATACGTTGTTTGGCCAATATTTCAACGATTGGAAGCCATGGGATATCTTTCAAATACGAGTTGAGATCTTCGCCGCTGTCCGGATCTGGCGGGTTAATCATACGCACGAGCTTAGATAAAATATGGGGACAGTTCATCGCTTCACAGTATCCTCTTAATTCCGCCAATAAACCAACGGAATCTGTGAATTCCCATTTGAAGCTCGACAATTTAAGTTCTTTCATGTGACAATGAAGAGCTGCTTTAAAAGCTGGTAGATTCTGGTAATTGGCAGGGAAAATATCGTATGTGCATTTAAGTTTTCTCACAATAGGCTCAAGCTCACAAGCTAAACCATAGTAGCTGTAGAAACAGCATCTAGATATTTCCTCTTCCAGTCTATCTATAAGACAATTGTGCAATGTGATGATGTAATTAGGGTTCATCAAATGGTCACTCAATTCTTCGTTCAAATATTGATCTTGATGCAAATAATCAAGAAATTTCTCAATAGATATTTCTATCAAGAGACCTAAGGATTGAACTTTCAAATTGTCCATGCGATGAGTTCTGGCAAGGTCCATTAGCGTAGCTACAAAAGCGTTAGTATCACTCCAATCGGTTTGCAGAATCGACACAAATTTTTCTCGGTCTTTTTTATCGATTGAAATCGGAGGCATTTTATTTCCCAGTGTCAGGATTGCCAATGAAGAAGAACTATTGGCCAAAGTCATGAGAGTTTTAAGTCTTTTTTCAGAGTGCTGCTCCGATTCCCAACCTTCTGCTCGAACGAAAATTACTGCGGAGAAATTTTTCCCAGATTCCTCAATCTCTTTCATTCCCTCTATGATGACTGGATGAACGAAAACAGGCACTCCGGACTTGGTCTTCCAATAACAGACATCGCTCGTTTTTGGACTGATAGTAGAATGAAATGCTGTTCTACACCAAAGGCGTAACTTGGCAGTAAAAACTGAACTATCCGTTATTCTTTCTGGCAGAGAAAGTATCAATTTCCAGAATACTGGTTGCGGTTGGGTGATGTTTCCATAACGGTCAGCCCACTTCACTGATACCTGCCCTAGAATGTCTGCAATCTTATCCCCAACCCCTTTCACTCTGCTATCTAACTGATCAATAATGTTCAGGTGCAAAAGCGCAGTAACCAAAATATTAGACTTTTTACGTTTAGACAAACGATCAAGAGTTCTGCCTCTGTACTTAGTGTTGGCTGTGCCCCACAATTTCATGTAATCCTGAACAGATATATGACGTAAGGACAAATCTTCATTTTCTCGGATCTCTTTAATTTTCGCCACTTTTTTTCTCCAAAGGTTAGCGTATTTCTTTGCAGTCACACGTTTCATATTTTCACTCAGTTTCTTCCGAAGCTTTGCCATTAGAATATTATTTTCATTTTCTATTCTAGTCTTTTGAGAAGGTCTAACAGCTTCAGTTTTGGGTTTTTTGAAAAATGACTTTTGCTCAGGCGTAGTCTCAGGACTTTTTTGAGTGGAAAGTATTTTGAAAGGTTCGCTCAGCTTATTAAAATAACTGCTTTGATCCGCTGGAAAACTAAAGATGGATTTCTTTGGCTCAGGTGTTTTTTGTTGTTCAACTGTCGATTTGGCAATGAAACCTGGTGGAGTTGAAATCAATTTGAGGGGGGATACTGGTTCTGTAGTCGAAACAGACTCTACATCAGTTGTTGAATACGAGTTTGAATCAGACTCATCTGATTCCACCATTGAAGGTGAGGATTTCTCGCTTGATTGCGATGCCTTTTCATCTGAATGAACAGAATCCTGATCAATAGCGGATTCTTCTTTGGTAACTTCTGGATCTTCTTCAATTTCATCTTCTTCATCATCAAATGGCATATCGGGGGACATGTCGACTTCTGGGATATCAATTATTGGTTCTTCATCCATGGAGTGGATGACTGGTGGGTCCAAAACCTCAGATGGCACCACCGGAGGTGATTCTTTGACTTCATCTTTCTCTTCAACATATTTTCGTTTCACTAGCGTCCTCTCCACATTGTCTCTTAACATCTTTTCCTCTTGGTCAGACGCATCTAGAGCACCAGGTTTCAAGGTATGGTCTTCATTAAAGCTTGAGTGTATCTCATGTACAACTATGCTAGGCATATCTTTCCCATTTAAAACTCCTCTTGCAACAGGAATTCTCTTGTTAACAACTAGTGAAGACGAATCCCCTTCAGTAAACATGGTTTCTGGAAGGTAAAACTCATTCCTTGAAACGCTGAAACTAGCACCATCACTATTCAACAAAAGCCCAAAATCAACACAAAAAGTGATACAATCATCCGCTTTATCAAACTTGAGCGTTTGTGCTAAATAAGCTACCGATATTTTAATGGTTTTATTGGGTGGACAGTGTGATTTGACTATAATTTCCAGTGCTCTTGTACGTAAGTGACCAAAAAATCTTTGCATGAGACATGCATTCAAATATGTTGTTTTCTTCAGAAGCATGAAATACGTAGAGTACATATTATTACTGTAAGCTGTATGAATATCTACAGCCTCTCTAACTCTTACGGATTTTTGAAGTTCTAACGGGAACTGCTGAAATTCTGATAAAACAAAACCGGAGTGAAGTTTCAAAAGAACCATGTAGGCTCTGAACTCCGCTTCATTTGGACAGGACTTGCCTTGCTTTCTCAAATCTTCATACATGTACATGAGAGATTGGAGACAGTTCATTAAGGTTTCAGAGTTGATTTTATCGTCAAAAACACTTTTGGATGAACCCCACAACCTATCAAAACAGCAGATATGAAAGCGAGCACATTCTTCAACAATAGTAACGGTGTTGATATCACAGAACTGTTGCTGAATGATGTCTTTTCGGATAGCACGCAGCCGACCCCAGCAAAAATCGTACCAGTTCCCTTTGTTTTCTCCTTTATTATTGTCTAATTTACAAATTATTTCCGTGATAAGGTAGTCCATTGTCATTCTCAGAACAGGAACTGGTCTCAATTCATGGGGCAAGGGTTCGTCTTGATCTGCTGAACTTCTCGCATATTCTTTAACAGCACGGGTGTGATCCATGAGATTAGTGTCAGGAAATGCCTCGTGGGACGACACTATGCCTCTCACGTCTCTCAGGATCCTCTCTTTCTCCGGGCACATGTCTGGGCAAACTCCTTTGATAGAATGCTTGCCAGAGGAGGATTTAGCTTTTTCCAAATTGATTCTCAACAATTTGTCTCTCTCATCCAAAATGCTCAATTTCTCTACTGCAGTCTTGGCAGGTTTACTCAACAGATCCAATTGTTTGGTACTTTGTGCTTCGTCGTTTTTAGACTTTTTGTTATCTGAAAATCCATCTTCAAGTCTAGATTTTCTAATATCCAACACTCCGTCCTCGTATTTGGATGTTCGAGTTTCTGCAGGTGAATTATCACGTCTGAACTTTTTAGTCTCTCCATACGAATCCTCACTTTCATTGTCCCTCAACTTTGATTTGCTCCCTTCTAGGCGATTCGATTTAGTTCTAACCCCTAAAGAACGTTTCAGAAGTGGCTGAGGGGGTGAAGGAACAGGATCCTCTGCAAACCAGTTCAGCTCTTCTTCTATTTCTTTATCCATTATGATGATGAATTTCGCCTCATTCCAGCATACTCCAAACAACGATCTTCATCTGCCTGGGGCAAATGGATACAAAAATCAATCATTAGATCAATCAAAGTAATACATGATAAAACTAGATAGGGATTCAAACAAGCTCCAAATGAAAAAGAAACGTTGCCATTTTTTCAGCTTCAAAAATATCTCAAATACAGAGTTGAAACACTGGTTCAAAGAAGACATGAACTGTATTCTCTATACCTAAGGTTTTAATGTATATCGTTCATTACAAAATTCCGAAATTGGATCGTGAAGATTAAAATGGATAAGGGAGAGTTTTAAATAGAAAAACTCTGGAGGAGTAGAAACATAGTATGGACGAACTGACAAGAATCAGCGATAGACGTCAAGAGGGTGGTAAGATGGCAAATGTGACTTCACTCTAGAATATGAACTGAGAAAAACTAACCACATAGAATCAACTCAAATTAAGTTTAGTATGAATAGTTTATTTATATTTAATATAATTATGATATTAAACTAATCTTAGATCGAATTAAGGATAAGGTAGAACAGTCAATGAAAGGCAATCATTGCTAGCAAACCGGGCACAGCTAGTGTAGGGACTGTGCAAAAGAATTAAAAGCTATGGCAAGAGTAGGAAAATTGAAACTTTTGGTCACAGTTGAATACGGTTCCCCCCAGAGACAATCCATCCAAGATTGCTGCGAATCGCACTTAGATGTGACAAAGCCAGCAACTCTAGACATACAACCCTTGTCTGGAACTCCCAAAGTTGGAAGTAGGAACCCCCAAAGTCGACTGTAGATGATGTTATTATCTTCAATAAAATTAATACAAAGTTTAGTTTAGCTTTCAGATTAAGGAAATACAGTTTCTACATATTTTCCAACGTTCAGAGATCATGTAGGTATGCGTCGTAGCAGCGTGATGTCACAATATATTGTGTTTGACGTCTCTGGCTCAATGACGGCCATTGTGTGCTGCAGTTGATTGTAAATAAACCTAGTGATTTCGAGTGTTTCTTCACGTATTTTCTCAATTTATTCAAAAGATGCCAATTTGTGCGGCAGCAGGGAGTTCACCCCCAACCGGATGTCTTTTTTAGGACGTCTCACAGAAGTATTTAAGAGGGACGACCTATTGAAATTGATCCAGAGGGTGGGGAACAACCCAAGAATGAGAGAAAATAACCATATAAAAATTCATTTCAGACCATTCTAAGACCGATACCGTGAAAAAAACATAGAAGTATGTTTTTGTGTTGTGGGTGTAGGTGTATGTGAGAGAGAGTGTGGGTGCGCCAAATTTTGTTGGCGCTACCCAGACCACTATTCTCAACTGATTTTTGAGATTCTTTATTTGTTCGATCCCAATTAAAAAATTAGTTGCGCAACAAACCTCCGAAATTTTGAATTTCGTGATGGAAGGGAGAAAATGGAGGGGGAAAAGCAGAAAAAACGTGGTTTTCAACGACAAACTTTGTCTACACTGGCCAGGCTACAATATGTTAACCTATTTTCGAAATTCGTATTTTGCTCGATCCTAATTTTAGTCTAGGTGTGCGACACACCTTGGGGGATACGGATTAAGGGATATGATGATGGGGTGGGGGGTAGTTGCTAATTCATTCAAGCTACAATCCTAGACCGATTTTCGTGATTTTTATTTTACGTAATTTTGTTGTTGTACAATTAAGAATTTGGTTTAGTTTTGGAACAAAAGTCAGGGGTTTCAAACTGCATTACGGAAGGAGGTGAATGGAGGGGGTAATACTGATAAATCTTGACGTTTACACTATTCTCATCTGATTTTCTCGATTTTTTTTGTGTTCAATTGATAATTCGGTCTGGTTTTGAAATATGTCTCAGGAGTTTCAAACTTCATTAAGGAAGGAGGTGAATGTAGGGGGTAATAGTGATAAATCTTGACGTTTACACTATTCTTACCTGTTTTTCTTGATTCTTTTTGTGTTCAATTAAGAATTCGGTCTAGTTTTGAAATATATCTCAGGAGTTTCAAATTTCACTGTGGAAGGGGATGAATGGAGGGGATAATTGTAATAATCATTACGTTTTCATTGTGTTTTTCATCTGATTTCGGTCACATTTTTGTTCGATCCAGATTTCAGTCTAGTTGTTCAAAAAACCCAGGAAGATTAAAATTGACTGATTTACTGATGTTGGGGGTAAATGGTGGGGTGATTCCGAGAAATCATGATATTTTCGTTCATATATATATATATTGTTAAGATGGGCTAAAAACCGAAGATTTTATTTTGATGGGACAGATTTTAGTGAAAAAGTGGTCTTAGGTGAGGGAGAGAGGCCAGCTATTCATGTTGCTCTCAACAAGTTTTAGGTGATCTATTTTTCAACTATTTCGCTGTGCTGCTGGAAGCATTTTGTCTTTTAGTAGGACCACTCTCAGTAAATTAAAATTTCATAATGGATGGGGGAGGGGGGGGGGAATACCGACATATCGTGATATTGTCAACCACTTTGTAAAAGCAGATCTTACTTTATCATGGATTTGTGTGTTGGGGTGCGGGGAGGGGGGGGGGGGGGAAGGTGTGTGTTTGGGGTGTGAGGGGGTTCCTGTCCTTACGTGATGGAATGACTACCTAAGTAAAAACTGCAAAGTCGACGTTGTTTGGTCGTAACCAAATTCGTAATTCCCGCCTAGAAATAAAATCGACATCCTATGGAGCTTAGTTCTTTGAATCCTCGAGTTAGCACCAGCATAGCATTAAATCAATCCTCATGCCTGTTATATATTTGAATGGAACAATGAAAACTAATATTTCCCAATTTAATTCCGAATATCCCTGATCGATAAAGTGATCCGTACTCCCGCAAATTTGTGTAATTAAATTAAGTCAATTGTAATTATGCTGTGTAATCTATATTTCGTAAGCACTGCACTACTACTAGCGCGCTTCCCGGCCGCCTTGGGGACAAAAAGGAAAAGTGATTCTATTCTATCTATTACCGTATGTCTTCTAGTTAATTTCGCTCTCCCATTTTTTACCGCTGTAATTTCAGTACAATAAAGTTATTGTGTTCAGGATCCCGTTAAACATTGTTGTTCGTTTCCCGTGATTATTCAGACTTCGCCAAGTATTCTGACTGTGTTTCAGGTGGAAAAAAGTCAAAATAAAAGTTTTTGAAAAAAACGCCTTCAGCATCCACGGTGGTAGGTGAAGGTCTCAAACCGATATTTACTTGGAAGAACCCTCTCTGGGTAACTCTAAGCCCTTACATGAACGCACCGAATAGAAAACTAATGTGTGGAACCCATAAGGACACTATTCCTCTAAAATCTAATATTCAATTTTCCTCCTTCTTCTGATCATCTTGGCTTGGACTGAGATGTTTCTCCCGAAGGTTTTATCGAATATTATTCTCAAGTTTTGATTATTAATTTTTAATTTCTACCTCTTCCTGCCAGAAAACGGATATTGAAAACCAGTGGTATAAAGTTGTCAGTTTACAAATGTATGAGTACCGGTTTGTCAAGACTCGGAACTAAGAGAATTCTTTACAGAATTTAACGCTAAATTGTCAACCCGTTAACCCGCAAACCTCTGCAACTATTGATTTTTTAAATTTTTGGAAGCAATTTACATAATTTGAAACAGGAGTTTTTATTTAAAAATGGCCTCGAAACACGAAAGCCGAGTGAATACGATCACTGGTACCTTCCTGATTTCTAAATATAACTTGAAATTTAATATTCAGTGGGTTTTAATAAAATTAATGCAAAATCACCATCCAATTATACCAAAATCCCCTTAATATTATTTTAGCTAACTTCATTGAGACTCAAAATGAGTTTTATCAACGACAAACGATCAAGCTTCACCTTAACATGAGTTTTTCTCTATTCAACTTTTTTCTATTAGTTTCCGCTGTTAGATAGGGTAACAGAACCGCAATTTGCATTAATATCGATTTTCGTGGTTTCGGACTTTTTTCCACCAAAACCCCCAGGATCGAAACACTTTGCGTCGTTTTGAAATGAAACTGTTAGGTAATTATTCGGTGCTTTTATCAACTGCCTATCCTTAGGTAACATTATGTTTTAGGCGCATTACAAATCATTTATGCAATGATGCATCACAAGAATGCACATAAGAATTTCTTGTGTACACCGCATGATTTATGAGTTTATTGTCCAAACATCGTTATCGTTTAAGTAGCTTCGATGCCCATGAAATGAATGACAGGTAGGAGCAAATGGGAAAGGAAATAAGTCTGTTTGGGAAATGCAGTGGTAATAGAAGACAGAAACACTGATAACGCAACGATAACAACCGGGCGATTGTGAACACGCTGCCGGATATCCGCACTCCCCTCCACTACTTCCAACTGCAGACGCATTTACGGATACTTGACATTAGGTACACAATATGTCCCGCTGTGCGCGCCCCTACCGACCTGAATTGTAACTACGTTCCCCCAAAGTCTGTTCGCACGAATAGGTTAGGGTCCGTTGAATGAATTGGCGCCTCAATTTTTATCAGGTAAGCTATGTCCGCTTCTAAAATATAGATCAGTTGGACAAATATAAATATCAGAATGATTTGTGTAGTTTGGTGGTCTGGATGCTCGTATCTCAAAAATTCATTACATCAAGTAGTCAATCCCTTCGTAAAGTACATATTAGTTAGACGAATAAATCAAAATGACGTTTTAAAGAATGATTTAAAATATTTATAATAATTACGTTTAAAAATAATATGTTTCTGAGATTGAATTTGAACGAAAAAAAATTGTACCTACCAAGTTTGGGGTCGAACTCGGATTCCCGACTTAATAATCTGACATGTTATCCCCTACACCACGGAAGAATTTAGCGATCAACGAATAATCACAGAACTTAAGGTTTGTATGTACAGTGAGTCCGGAACGGTTCTGAACTGGCCACGCCCCTTTTTGGCTGTATGCACAGCGACCGAACGAGTTCGGGATTTTTAGTTCGCTGTTCACAGAGCCAGTGTGGGACTGTCCAGAACACGTTCTATCGGTCCGGGATTTTTTTCGGAACTTCTAGTCCCGGTCATGCGCAGTAAAATATTTACGCTCTGCCCACTACGATTTCCCCTGTGGGCTCGCAAGTGGAGTTTTGTTTTTGTTTTCGGCAATAATGTTTGCGTCATTACATTGATTTTCGGTAACTGATATTGTGACTAAGTCATAAGTTTGATAGCAAACAAAATTCTAGTGCTATATAATCAAATATAACACAAATTGACTTATGTCAATTTGCTCTTTTGGTCATGCTGCAAAATTGGAACATTTAGTGAATTTTCGAGGAAAATGAAACTACTTAATGCAATGTCTAGAAGAATTTTACAAATTAAATTTAAATTCGTGAAAATCCGTTTCGAGGTATTTTGAAACGATTCCTGGATTTCAATACTTCTGTTCTCTTCTGTGTAAGGCTCAGTTCGGAAATTCGTGAAACTCTTTGTTTCCGAGACTTTTCCGATACTAGAAAGGCCAAGTTCCTACAGTCTCAATCGAAAATTGGTGGAACTCGTTACCGCCCGATGGTTAGGTACCTACTCCATTACTAGCTACATCACAGAAATTCTTCAGCCAAGCCTCTTCTATTTTATTCTTCTTTCATATTACTTATATTTTCCAACTAAAAATAAAAAGTTGGGGGAGCAATATGTTCAGTTGACGGGTGCGAAGAAACTATATATAATTTAACTAACTATAATTTAAAAAAATATTTTCGGCTATAATTGCATTTGTTTTTATTTTAATTTACTGAAATACGACTCGTATTTATTACCTTGGCTATCCGATTTGGAACCAAGGTATATTCGGAATGTCAGTTTGACAGCACAGATTAACAAAATACTAAAAAGACTGGCTGCCTTTGACTTCAGTGGTTCAGCCGTTTAATTTTGAGAAGAATCCTATTGAGAAGAAGGTTATCAGTTCCGAATTGGTTCGAAACGCGTATGGACTGCGAGGAGTAATGAACCAGTTCTCATCCCCTCCCTTGTCGGTCCTCCTTCGAACCTAGTTCGATTCTGAACAGGTCCAGGACTCACTGTACATACAAACCTTTAGTTATCCACAAGGGAGCTGTTTCCGTTGCCAGTTGACGCTAGTTCGAATTCAGGTCGGCAGGGGCGCGCAAACCGGGACATGTTGTGTACCTAGTGTCTGGTTTTACGGATGGATGTGAACCCAGCTTGAGGGTGGTCTCTGCATTAGGAAATTTCACTGGAGGCAGGCCCTCAAAAGATAGACGGTCGTTCCGGCATACCACCCTGAATTATTGTAGCACAGTTCATATGCTTTAACAGAACGATTCGACAACAAAATATAATGAAAGTTTATGAGTTCCTCACTACAGAGAAGACACCCTACAACTCAAAAATCAATCAGAGACAGATGGGGAACCTCCCCACAGAGAAGGTTCGAGCCGTCAACCTTTATAGGCGGTACTGTGCCTCTCGAAGATTAGTTTCTACATATATATACTGGATAATAACTAATCCACTCGACCATTTTGACTCGAACAAATGCGGGTGGTCTCATTCGATTCAGAGGAGAAATCGAAAATTTAACAAAAATGTATTACTTACTATGATACCACACTACCTTCAAAAGTTTTGAACCACAGGATATACTTTAGATTACCCCTAAACTCTATATTAATATACATATGATACATATAAAAGTATCTACTAATTATTATTTATGTTTATATTATATATATATCGTAGATGACAATACTCAGAAGAATAGGGAATAGTTTAATTAAAACGACTTATTTGAAAGTATTGGAAATGCACTTGTTTATTGAAGAGAACCTACTTCAAAAGGGTATGGTTTGAGAATGATCCGTCCCTTCACACTGGCGCTCTATTTATATGTGTCGGCCTGAGGGGCTACTGACGTCATTGTCCTAATGGGCTCCCGAGGCGGAGCTGTGCATTCGTATTAGTGTTGCTTTATTAATCAGTAGTCAAGTTCTGAATGCCAGTCCACGATATATACATAGGGTGTACGCGGTGCACTGTGTCTCGGTAGGGTGTGATAAATCCAGTCATATGGAAAATAACTTATAAAGATTAAGGAAACTAACGGCTTTACTCAGTGGAGAGGAATAATACTTACAAGGATGAATGGAATGTAATGGTTACCCTATTCGATGATAACTAAGTAACGCACCATTTACCAAGTTAGATTTGTGAAAATACTCACATGATGCCTTAAAATTCGCAAGACACTCTTTCCTTCCAGTCAGGAAGACATTTTTCGGGCTCCTTCAGAACTTCATTTTCAGCTATAGTTATACGCAATGATCTTCTAACAAATTATTAATTACGTTTGGATAATAATAATTCATCATCACTCTTAATAATAATAATAAGCCACTCTTCTTTTTGAATTTAACAATAAAAACAAAACATTGTGCAGTGTAACAGCAATGAAGGTTAGTTTTGCATAGCAGGTTAGGTTTTTTTGTTGTTGTTGTTGTATTCTATATATCAGCTCAGCTGCGCCTCTCCACTCGTAAGTGGTCTGCCTTACGACAGAGGATGCTACTCACTTCTTCTTTGGGTTCGTTTTGAAATTCTTATCGTCTTCTTCTTCTTGTCTGTCTAGTCTGAAGGTTTTTGTCAGATTAGGTGCTGATACATTTGGGTGTTGTTTCATTAGTTGGGTGCGTAGAGGTGGTTCTTCAATATCCTTATAGATAGTCGGAGGGTTTGTTGGGAGATTTGGCGAGCTAAATCTAGAGGTAGGTTCAATTCCTTTAGTGTATTAAGGAAGAAATCGGGTATGGTCCCTCTAGCCCCTACCATCAGCCCGATAACCCTAATTTCTGTCAGGTATTATTTTTCTTTGAAGAATGGACGCGGTCCGTGAGGTCAGGTTAGGTTTTTTTCTTATCAATCTTCTTCTTCCAAAACGCCAATGAACACCGGTATATGGACAAGCATGGATGTTGGAAGGTTGTCATCAAAGAGTAGAATAGAAGTCAAGATGAAAGTGGATGGAGGATTACTGACTTGCCGCCAGCGCTTACATCGGCCACTCATTGCATTTATTGGTCCCTCCCCCCTACGCATGCAGATAAGCCAACGTATTTTCCCGATAAGTGTAGAAGTTAATGGTCATTAATCATTTCTACTTGAAATGATTTCGCATGTCGTATAAAGAGATCACTCAGCTCAATTCAGCAATATTTTTGTGAATAGATTTTCTCAAGTAAGACAAATTCTGTGATAATTCTGACAATAGATTGATTTTCTAAGCTGTTTGTGTGATTATTAATTAAGTATTGGCTGTTTGTATGATTGCACTAGAAATATTATTACAGTCGTTCAGTTGTATTATGAAATGAGTACCTACGAAGTATGAATTAAGTCATTTTCCGAGTTATACATTTTTATTAAATACATAACATTTTGCCTAACTCTCAAATTTTGCCGGGAGAGTGATATGTACCAGTTCCAAACAGCTACTTAGTAACAAGTTCCAATACCTGTTATAAAAAAAAAAAATTAGTAAATTAACTTCTGTTTTCTACCAATATTTTGAAAACATGAGCAAATTTTTGGAAAATTGTTATTTGATATTTTTTTGTTTGCATCCTAAATGAGGTGTTCAGAAAAGTTTTGCGAAGCATTGACACTAAATACTCCAACGCACGGACTAATTCAGCCCACTAGAGCGCAGTATGGAGTAGCCAGTATCCCAGCTATTTGGCAGAGGAAAATTGAGTCAGTATTGCAAGACCTGAAAAACGCAGTGTTTCTTCGACGATGTTCTCGTTTTCGCCCGTTCAGATGAAGAAATGTTACGAGTCTTGGAGAAAACCTTCACGAGAATTCGAAATTCAGGACTAAAATTGCGTAGGTCCAAATGCGAATTTTTTCTGGACAAGGTTGAATATCTCGGACACACAGTCGATGCTGAAGGTCTGCATTGCCAAAATAAACACGTCGAAGCTGTACTCAAAACCCCCACTCCTTCCACTGCTAATGAGCTCCAGTCATTTCTGGGAAAGGTGACGTACTACCATGCCTTTATCCCAAACCTGTCATCTGTTACTGCACCGCTCCGCCAAATGCTGAAAAATTCCAAATTTGAATGGACCAATGAAGGCCGGAAAGCTTATGAGTTCCTGAAAGCAGAGTTGGCTTCGGATCGAGTCTTAATCCCCTACGATCCTAATCTGCCTTTGATATTAGCGGCTGACACGAGCCTCTTTGGAGTTGGAAGCATCTTGAGCCACATTACGCCAGATGGCGCTGAACGCCCAATCGCTTATGCAAGCAGGGCTCTCACCAAAACCGAGCAGCGCTACCCACAGATTGACCAAGAGGCACTTGCGCTGGTATGGGGAGTGAAAAAGCATTTTCAGTTCCTGTATGGCCGGAAATTCATCCTGTACACGGATAATAAGCCACTTTCTCAGATTTTTGCCCCAAACGCCTCACTTCCACAATTCACGCTTTCCCGCTGTGCCAACTATGCGAGCTATTTGTCGAATTTCAACTACTACATCAAGTTCAAGCCGAGCTCTAAGAACAAAAATGCAGATTTCTTATCACGTGCTCCGATTGCCAGCAGTGATGCCAACCAAATCACACTTCAACCAGGAGAGAGTGAAAATAGACGATTTTGATGAATTCTTACAACATCAGATCCGTCAGACCCCTCTCACGTCCAAAGAAATCGCAGACGAAACTCGCCGGGATCCCCACCTCTCCAAAATTTTACAGGCACTACACGAAGGAAGAGACTTGAAATCCCTAGGTTGCACTGGAAATGAAGCCGAATACACTTCTTCAAATGGCTGTCTTCTGCTTGGACATCGGGTTATAATTCCTCCGAAATTCCGTCCTGCAATCCTAGAGAAACTCCATGTCGCTCACATCGGGATTGTCAAGATGAAAGGATTAGCAAGATCCCTAGTTTATTGGCCTTCCATCGGTCAAGAAATCGAAAATTGTGCTAAATTCTGTTCCGACTTTCGCGTCCTCATTTCGTCCTCCCTACTTCTTCAAATTTATATTACATTCTCATTGTTAGGACATAATATCAGTATTGCATTACATTTTTACCTACCTACTTTACTAAGTTACTTTGGAGTAACAATTTCATACAAATCTCTCAATCATTTAACATTTTTACCTACCTACTTTACTAAGTTACTTTGAAGTAACTTCCAACAATTTCATAAAAATCTCTCAATCATTTAAGATGAAACTAAAAACAGCTAAAAACCAGGATTAGGTAGGTACTTGTATCTACACATTTTTCGATTTTTTGCACTTCTTGTATCTTTGAAGCTAATTTTCAGTGTTTTCCGTAGTTGCCGTCTCAAGGCACTACTCTGAGAGCCCCCCCTCCCCCCAGACATTATTTGCATATTATAATATTAAACATAATCTTCAAGGGGTGGCGTTGAGAAAACTAAAGTTATTGATTAAAATTTTGTTTAATTACCTACCTATTCGTGAATTACGAACATTGATCACATCATACCAAGTGTGTTGTCTGTAATTCCGCTTCGTAAGTAGGGGCTCTGCAACAAGCAATAGGTAAATATGAACACATTCATTTGAAAATGACGTTTCTAGATCATTCGCATGATATTACTGAAGGTTGTTAGCACGCTCTACTATTGTTTCAGTGGTGAGGAGGACAGATCGTTGAAAACTAGAACGCTGCAAATTATTATACAATGGTTTATTATTCCTGTGATAGGTAGCCCTTCTACGCAGATCATTGGTCTATAATCATTAAACCCCGTATGTAATATATGATCAGAACATGGCACATCGTGCCTCCGAGAAGGGTTTTACGCTTTTACAGCCAAGACCTTACAATTTTACGCTTCACAATAAAGATGTTTAAAAAAACGGGAAAATTTGTAATTTATTTACGTTAGTGCATGCGCGGAATGGAGCAATGATTTGAGAAAAATGAAATTGGTAGGGTACAATCTACAGCCTAACCCACAAAAACCCAGAAAATGTAATCAAAATCTGATGAAAACTAGACCTTGTTCTCGGAGTACACTTTCGCGCATGCGCAGGAGCTAATAATGATGCAATTAGGTTGAAATTAACATGGAATGATTAAACCATTGCCCCCCAACTATGCACCGAATTTCAGCGGGATTGGACGACTAGGGCGTAAAAAAATTATGCTTGAAGGAATTTAAGTTTGCGCATGCGCAAAAAGGAGTGATGATTTGAGAAGTATGGAATTAATAGTGGACCATTTACAGCCTAACTCGCTCATTCCCTGAAAACAGGGACGGTTGATGGGGGGGGGGGGGGGTCGCCTTCCTGCCCCACCCTGTCTACGCCCTTGCAGCTGATATTACAAGGTAATTTTTATGTGTCACATAATATGTTATAGTATCACTATCTAGCGATTTTTGATGGAATTTAAAGCTTGATCGTCTATTCAATAAATCCGCTAGCAGCTTGTGGTTTCTCTATCTTCTCGCGCTTAGAAATTCGAATTTTTTTTTTTCGATGTTCAAGCCCTTAGGGAAAGCGAACTAAGCATTCAACGTACAGCGTTGCGGGTGTTTATAATTGATTCTCTGGGATTAAATTTATCATTGATAACCAAAAAATTATAACTGTTGATTAGAAAGTTTTTAAGATCTCGATTTTTTAAATCGTTAGCCCTTTAATACATCTCTTTAGGGTTGATAAAAATTGATGCCTAGCTTCTAGGACCATCTAGACCCCAAATGTGATTTTTAACATAAGTTTCATATGGTTTGGTCTAGCATATTAGAAGAAAAGCCGCGGACGGAGTTTTTTTTTTTAAATTTGGTTTTTTGAACTACGCATCTTTAAACGTAAGCCAAAAAATTTTCAGGGGGTGTTGAACTTTCGATTACAAGTTCATTATTGAAAATAATAAACCAAAACTGTGTGCTATTTCACCATATTGAAGATGAAAACTGCTTCTATTCACCCGATCCTACTGTACCTGCATAAAATATTGGTACCCACATTAAATAATAAACAATTTCAAGCTTTACTAGTAAATGATAGGTAATATTTTATTTTAGCAAAATTTTGTAGAAAATGAAGCTATTGCAATGGCTCAGAAAATTTCAGCTGTGCTTACAGATTTTGTACTGATTTCAGGGTTTACAAATACTCCAAATCAGACAATCCCCCCGATCAACACAACAACTCCTTTCCGAATTTAACTAAAACTCTAGAGTCACTAAGCAATGGCAAATCCTGTACGACCCTTGACTTCACAACCGATTGTCACCAGGCATACAAAGCAAAACATACCTACAATCTACTTTTACATACAGTTTTCATTAAATTTCAATAAAAAAAAACTGTTTAGATATTGATGCTTCTTTATTATACTGAATAATAATTGAATTACTATTCAATAATATTTTCACAATTTCTTCAGGTTATAATTGTGCGAACAAGGTATTAGATATTTTCTAAATCCTTCCTATTGCATTTTTATGAACCATATGCCAATTTACCTACCTATATCCCAATACTGGACCCTAAAAGGTGAATAGTAAGGAAATTAAAACGTCAGCTCATCAACGAATATATTGGTAGGATAAGTAAACTTTGGGATAGGTGATGGAGTGATTTTGATACAATTAATCCTTCAGGTCCTTTTTTAGGAATTGACAATTAATCCTTTTAGGAATTGATTACGTAATGAAAAAGACATTTCGGCTACCGATGATTAAATCTTGTGTCAGTCCGGTTATAAGAAGGGAAGGAAAAATTGATGAAACAATCACATAAATAAAAGAAAATTTATTGAAGATCGAAAGGAAGATACATATTGTACATAGTAACAAAAACATTATAGGAATAACCAGTCAAAAGATCACATGAAAAGTCCACGATAACACTCATTAAATTTATTAAACGTGATCCTCCGCAGATCTGCGAATGATTGGAATAAATCGGTTTATCGTAATCCTGTGCGAACTCAATTTTGAATTCGTCATACATTCTCGTTCATCATTTTTGAAAAGAGCTTGGCTGGTGAACGATTCTTCGTCCCATGGCGTAAGAGTGAATTTGGCCGGTTGCCCGTGGAAGAATTGGTTTCCTTCTTCGAGCATACTGTCCGGGAGGACCTGCAGAATCAAAGAAATCAGGTGTTTTGTTGTAAGTCTACTAAGATAGATTTGTGATAATAGGTAGATATTGGTACCTCTCTAATAATAGTCCCGTTGTAATGTGCATTTACTCTTACCTGCTTCAAGATGACGCAGTGTTGAGCATCTCGCATTAATATGTTTCTGAGAGATTCATTGATTCCTTCTTTGGTCCAACTTTTGACTGAATGCTTGGATAGGACGACAATGATCTTCCCAACTCTTCTGCACAGCTCTTTGTTGTCCTCCGTCAAGCCCCCTGAAAATGTTTGGATTTGATGTAGCTCATCTGACATTAATATAGTTTAGCTCATTGTTCTTGACAATGTACGTTTGCATGAAATGAGTGGTTCAGTTGTACAAGATCTTAAAAAGTCGAGTAAACGATCTGAATGGGAGGATACGTCGTTTTTGGCGGTCTTTTCGATTAATTTAAATGAAATCTATCTAAAGCATGAATTATCTACTGATTTATCAATGCTTATCTCTTTTGGCATTGATTGGATTTCAAGCCCATCTTCGACTGATATCACCATTGTGATATCTGAGCCAAATTTCGTCAACTTCGGTCCCGTTGAGAAGAAAATTAGATGAACGGAGTAGGATATTATCATCGGGTGATTCCTTGTCGTTTTCTATTATTTCAAAATCTATTCAAGATATCGTATCACTATTTTTGAGGAGCAAAGTGAGTCCCTACTTTGGCTCGTCTAGCATTTGTCAGCGTGCGTGCGTGTAACTACTTAAAATTTGGTAGATAAACTCTTTAGACACCAGGAATCAGCTGTATAGTTTTTGGTAACGATTCAACGATAGGAACTTGTCTTCGATGATGAATTTCTTCGTCAAATCAACCTATAAATCGAGTTTGGTATCGTTTTAAATAGTTTTTGCCTCAAAGAATCGACTGAAACCACAGTATAAGCTTTAAAAGTTGTCTTTGACGACAATCGGCACTACAGTGGTGATATCATCAAAGACGTAGGACGGTATTTCTCAAAACGTAATCAATTCGTGGTCGTTTTAGTTATTAGTAGGGCGCTGAGTTGAATCGGATTACGTTCTTAGCTAGATTTACCATTCTTGCCTTAAAACCACTGTTGGTAGCTTAGGAGCTAACCCATACAATCCCTAAAAATTTCATAAAAAATCGGTCCAAAAGATCGGCAAAATTTATCCTACCAGTTCCATCGACCTACACATTACCTACTTGATGGTGAATGCCGTTGATGATGGTGCGTTACATGCATGCGCAAACACATTATATCCACATTTGGTAAATTAGCTTGTTTACTCATGTATATTGTTCTATCTGTTCCATATATTTATCTGCTATATTTTGCATTCAGTCTTTCGATTCGTACTTTGTTCTTCAACTAATTCTATACATTCAAGTTACAATAGGTATATGAGGAAGCCCTACTGTCCACTTTGTAGACGTTTTTTCGATTTCTTGCACGAACACTTAGCTTCCCTTCCATCGGTAGTGAAGAAGGAAAAGTATAGGTATACATATTTTGGCAAACCCCTTCAACTAAAATAGCATAAATCAGAACCAAATAATCAAAGTTGAAATTTAAATTATTTTGCTATAACTGATTGACTGATACCTAACTATAGATCTAATGTCTAACTATTGTTTCCCCAAAGTAATTCTGCACTTAACCGGACTGTTATTCTGTTAAGATCTTGTGTTCTGACTCTGAGGAGTTTTGTACTCACATTCGGTTGAGACCTTGAGAGGGAATGGGCAGTAGTGAACTGGGCTCCTAAGTGAAGGTATCAACTTTTCTTCTACAAATGCATCGTCTCCATCTCCGTATATGATGATGACTCCGGTCAGTGGTTTAGCTCGGAAATTCTGAGATACTAAAACAAAGAATGCACAAATTAATCAAGTCTCTCTATTGGGAGATATGGAGTTAGCAGATATGGACTAAAATGGAATGGAGTAAGGGTAGCCACTGGGTTACAGCTGACAACATTATGTATTCCATTTCGACCAAAACCGTAGTGTTTCTAAAAAAATAAAATCTTGATAATAATTAAAAAAATGTGCATTCACATCAGCTTTGTTTAATATCTATAACAAGTGTTCTGCGTTGAAGGGTTATCAAACGAAGAAATGATAAACCGTTATGTAATAATTTGCACAGAGTTTTATCTACACCTAGTTCAATGATGATTTTCATTCATCTCCATATTTTCTCGTCCCTTACCTTTTCAATTCTCAGCAACCTCTGTTTCTTTTTCAAAACAAGACAAGTTTCAATTGGAAAACCATGAATTCTATTATACCGTTGCACCGACGGAGAGTAACTTTGAAAACAAAGGAATCGTCTGTGATGTTTTTCTCTCTTAATTAAATTTATTTTCTCTCATATATCAGAAAATCCATACCGTACGACAGAAGGACAATACAAATAAAAATAAAAAAAATTGTTTGCGGGTCTTTTCTGCTTCGTAACTTGTTTCCTGGCTTGTTCCGAATGTAACAAGACTAATTTCGTCCTATAAATTTATTTAAACCTTTGTAATCGACTAAGAAAGAATGTAAAGACGAACCGCTTGCATATGAGTCTGCAACACATTGGAACATTTCATGTCTTCAGTTGCAGACGCGTAGGTAAGTATGTGTAGCAGACTCGTATGCAATCAGAAATTAACAAGCGGTTGCAATCATGTTCACAATATCAATTATTGAGAATGATCACCTGTGTGTAAACAATAATTCAAATAACCATGCTCATAACTGTGATTGTTGGCTACGCACTTCGCAGTAGTTAACATAATATGATTGGATAAATCGAGAGCTTTCGAACGAATGGTGAACGAATTTTGTGGGATGAAAAACGACGAAGTACCATTTCCCTAGCAACGTCTCGGTTGTAAGCGGAAATCATCAGAAATTGAGCATATTTCGTTACGTAACGTAACGTGACATAACGAAAATTAGGTTGTGTGCCATAGCAAAGACATGAAATGTCAAAAAAAAAGAAAATTAATCAGCAATACAGATATTACCACAGTTGGAAAGAACCTGTCAGTTCTTTATAGCAGCAAGAGCATGGATGATGGAAGTTAGTGAAAAACGTTGTCTATTTCCACGAAAAATAAAGAGTTACCTACCTTGTTAAATCGATTTCGACGGTTATGCCATCATCAGTAACAAACAATAACTGATGACACATCAGAAAGGACACAGCTTATATAGTGACAGGTGAAGGGAGATTGAATCCCATTGGTCGAGAGAAAGGAAAGGCAGGAGGTACAACCAATTAAGTGCATACAAAGTGAAAGGGGATTTTAGCTAATCAGATGAAGTGAAAGGGGGAAAATAATTAAAAATGGTTTCAACAGTGTGAAGGGATAATTCCAAGGTTTATAGAATTGGACCTATCAGTGGTGAAATATATTGAGGAATATTCTCATTTAAACATTTACCAGATCTGTCACTTTTGATCATTTCGAATTTTTCAAGTACCTACATTCAACATACCTCCCTTTGGGCAAAAATGAAGAAATTCTACAAACTGTCTATCTGTTAAATCAAAATTGTAACTATGATTGGATTCCTTAAGATGTTTCGCAAATGTAGACTTACCCTTATTTTCCCTGAAATCCTCCTGATGCTCGTCTATTCTTTCCCTAAATTTCGTACCAGTCTGACGGCAATATTCGCAGCCACAAGAACATTTAATTTATAAACCCCACTTTTATCCTGAACATTTATTTTGTCCTTAACTGATTCTAGTAATGATTTAAGACTATTTTTTTTAAAACCTACTTTGTTACCTCTCGATGATAGAATTTTGCCAATTTTATCAGAAATTTTCCCATAATAAGGCAAACTTATCCATTGTTTTTCTTCTAAAGTTACATCTTCCCGAGCCAGATTGGAAACTTTTCCCCTATTCTTTTTCCTAAGAACCTTATCCCATTTATGGTATCAACGAGATCTCCTCCATATCCGTTACTAGCCGCTATGCTTTTCACAATGGATTTTTCTTTTGATAAATGTCTTTCACTCATCGGAATAAATAGTGCACGGTGTCCTTTCTAATGTATCTTCAGTTATTGTTTGTTACTGATGATGGCCTAACCGTCGAAATCGATTTAACATTGTAACTCTTTATTTTTCGTGGAAATAGACAACGTTTTCCACTAACTTCCGTTTTGAAATGGGTTTCCACAACTTCGTCGCGAGTGATTTAGTTCGTATCATGGATGATGGTGACTGTTCACGAATTTGGTTTATATTTCCATTAATTTGTTTTTATTCCTCATTGTGATCTACGAGTAAAAATGATTATTAAGTTGCACTCAAAGTTTCTTGGTTTGCGTTTCTTGATACATGAATTTCAAATTTCGAATAAATAATTATTTAAAAAAATCCTTACTCTCTCTATTTATCTTCGACCATTTGACTAAAATAATTTGAAAGAACTCGCCCAAAATAATTTAAGTCGATTCTCAATTAATTGTAACTCCGTTAGTGTATTAGGAGTTGAAATGTGTTGAAATGCATATGCAGTTCTTGAGGTCGAAATCTCTTTGTTTCTTACACGCAACAGCGTTGGTGGATATGAAAATTTCTGTTCACGCATGATTTAGCAATTTCAAGAAAAAGTTGGAAATGTTCAGTTTTAGCCATTTTTGTATAAGACCAGGAACTATATCACTCGCGACGAAGTTGTGGGAACAATAAAAAAAAAAAAAAATGTAATTTAAAGAAGAACGTTTCTAATTCCACAAAAATAAATATTTTCATTGTTACATCAACTTCGACGGTTTAGACATCATCACTAAAAATAAAAAAAATGGATATTTCCCATACCTACTATGGGAAAGTTTCTGATTAAGTAGGTAAAATCTATCATCGAGGGGTTACATATTGGGGTTTAAAAGTAAAAATAATCTTGAAGCTTTACTAGAGACCTTTACAAGGGTCCTAGGGTTCTTTACTAGTTAGACAAAATCAATGTTCAGGATAAAGGATTTATCAATTAAAATGTTCTTGCGGCCATTCTGGTCAAACTGGTAGGAAATTTAGGGAAATAATGGACAAACATGAAATGGATTTCAGGGAAAATATGGGTGAATCTGAATTTACAAATCATCTTAGGGAATTCAATCATATTTAAAATTTTGATTTGGCAAATAGACACTTTATAAATAGACAATTTCTTCATTTTTATCCGAAGGGAGGTAGGTATGTTGAATGAACAGGAAAATTTCGAAATGATCAAAAGTGACAGGTCTGGTAAGTGTTTAAATAAGGATATCCCTCAGTATATTTCACCATTGATTGATCCATTTCGTTAAAGCTTGGAATCCCTTGTTAAAACCAGATGGAGTAATTCCTCCCCTCCCTGTCATTTCATCCGATTAGCAATAATAGGTACCCTTCAATTTGTATACACATAATTAAGTTGTACCTCATGCTCTTCCCTTTCTCTCGATTAACGGGATTCAATCTCCCCTCACCTGTGACTATATAAGCTGTGTCCTAACGTATGTTCAGTTATTGATTGTTACTAATGATAATCTAACCATGAAAATCGATCTAACATTGTAACTCTTCGATTTCGTGGAATTAGATGACGTCCTTCTTTAACTTACGTTTTAGCAAAGTCTCGTAGGAAATGAAGCTAAGTATTGCTATGGCTCGTGAAATTCCGAAATCAAAATTTTTGAAAAATTTCTTTATTGAAATCCGTTTAGAGGCATTCTGAAACGATTCCTGAAGTTTGCGCTTTTTCGTATACCTATATATACAGGTGTTTCTTAAAGGATGGATATGTATTTTTATCTTCGTTATTTGAAGGGTCAGAAAAAACTTCAAGCTATAACCCCCTTCATTTTTTATGGGAAATTCAAATATCACATTTGAGCACATCACGCATGCGCAGAAATGCGTGATGCGCGCATTAACTTTGTTTTTTTCAAATGAAGACGCCTATTTTTATTGCAGATTCGAATTTTACGTGAAATATCATGAAGATATGATCCATCACTCGATTTCGTAAGTGTGCTCAAACGGGCGCAATTCCGCTCCAAAAGTGCAAAAATTGTGTAATACTGAGATTTGATATTCAATGAATACTTGAAAGGCATACCTAATATTGTGGTATTTTTTCGCGCTGAACCTCGGAATGATGTTCATTTAATTATGTTTGAAACGCTAACTTGGAAAAACACAGAAAAAAACTACATTTTAGTACGCTTAGTGCTGAGTGAGATAAGTGAATTTTCTGGCAGATTTTTCGGTGTTTTCCCAAGTTGGTGCTTACACATCAACACCAAGTTGGTGTTGTTACAGTTACATTTGCATCATGCGTTACATTGCATCAGCGGAGTTACATTTGCATCACGCGTTACATTGCATCAGCGGAGTTCCCGCCCTCCTCCCACCTAAACTAAACATGAAGTTTTATGATCAGTTGGGTCCCCTGAACAATTATCAGAAGAGAAACCGCGGTGAGCTAATTTCCCATTTCATCTGCCATCTACTCTAACATTAATAAGAGAGGACCTGGATTGAACTTGATTGAATGGGATATCGGTGCTCATTAGTGCACCAATGGACTTTAGTCCTGCGTAATTAACGGGCAAGTAATTAACCTTCTACCTCAACCCCTGGCCTCGGTCAATCAATCATCATGTGGCTTCACGTGTGTGTGAATATCTATTATAACTAGAGGCCAGAGCGAAACTCAGAATTTATACCTATTTTCAAGTTAAATAGGTATATAATCTTTCTAAGATAAAATATTGATGATTGAAATCGTTATAAAACGCACAACGTACGGAGAATCGATTGTTTTTCGGGATTGGGAGGAAAAAGGCGTTTTCACGAGGTAACGGGACAATTGAATCAGAGGATGTCACTGTGTGTGGAATTAAATCAGAGAGAATCAGCCTGCGGCAAATGAACGCAAAACGGACGTTATCACTTTTGCATCTATTGCAACATTAACAAGATGGCAGAAAAGAATAAATGATGGCACTATCGTGCGTCATACTGTCCAAGGTAAAAACGCTGCAAATTATTTCACAAAGGTTTATTATTTTTTCAATTGACTTTGATCGTAGTTTTAGTTGGCTTGCGTACGTCATAAGGCCCGCCCAGACTCCTCGGCGTGTCCTATTTCGAGTTGTCACAACCTATACTTCTATAATTATATACGCATGTTTATACTTCTCGATTTTAGGTCCTATCTATAATAGTCATTGCCTTAATAATTATCATTATCTAAGTACGTACGAAAAGTCGAGAGGATTTGTTATTAAATATGCATAGGAAAAGCATTGGTATTAACACACAAATACAGTGGCGTAGTTTGAGGAGGGGCAGGGTGGGCAGAGCCCCTCCATAAATTATAGAGGATGCAGAATTTTGTTGTACGGGTATAACCAAATTAATAAATTTACGCTTCCAACTCCAGTATCTACCTAACACATGGCGTGGATAGTGTACAGCCCCACGGATGGTAGTAAAATCACCTAGTCAAGGAAACGGAAATGTGGATACTACAAACTGAAATCAAGTCGTTCCCCACTACTTTCTGGGGCGAGCCCATATGCGATTTTTCCATAGAAAAATATCCATTGTTCAGTATCTACCAATTCCCCTTTGAACTTCCCCTATTTTTCACTGCCTACTTGATCAAGCTTGGTTCTTCGTTTCAAAACAGTTTCCCGCTGTATTATACCATAAATTTACGAATAAAATCCCAGTTTAAATGAAGCAAGAATACAATAAATAGAAGCCTGCAGTGGTGATTGAAACAGTTTAATAGAAAAGATTAAAATAATCCAGTGTAGCAGTATTTCTATTCTAACCTATCATATTGCTGGTTTGAGTTTGTTTACATTTTTTTATGTTTCTTGATCTCGGTTTCATGCTTCGTATTTCATTTCGCGTACTTATATAATACAATTGTGTGATATTGTCCAGAAAAAGTTATTTTCACGCGGAAGTAACAATTGAGGATAAACCTGTAAGACAGCAAATCCATATAAGTATATGAATTTGCATGCAGTAAATCTAGAATAATAGTATAATAAACCTAGTGCTCCTCAGTTCATCGGTTGGTACGTATTCGTATTTATCGTAGTTTTTCACGTTCTGATTAGTTATTTGGATAATACTTTTCCATAAGTAGTATTATGCTTTAATAATCCATAGGTAGGTTATGTTTATGAATATGAAAACTTCCGTGATTTCACATCATTACAAAAATCCATTGAGCACCTACCTACTTATATGAACGTTAGACAGTTTATTAACGGTCTTCGTATACTCAGCAACAAGAACTAGAAATTAAATACTAAAACTATAAAATAAAATGAAATCCTGGACTGTTGCCCCTCCATGAAAAATGACTCAGCTACGCCACTGCACAGATATGACCTAGAAAAAAACATATATTCATGCCTCGAAGGAACGCTGTACCCACCACAAGGTGCCGCGGCGCCTCCTCTCACGCCACCCCCCTCTCACCCCCCTCACCACCCACCGTGACCCCCTGCCAAGCGTGCATCTAACACGTCTAACACTCAAAGCCCCGAAAAAGACACTTTTTCGCCCGTTTTTGGCCCATAGCATCTATGCGAGTAAAGCGATCGGGATGGTTAAACGTTATTACCAACTAGACCCCAAATGGAGTCTATGTGCGAAAGAACGGGTTTTTTAAGTCAATTCTTAGGCCTTTTATGGCCCGGACGGCGGACGGCGGACGGATATTTCAAATTTGGATTCTACGCACCTTGAAACGTAAAGTGACAAAGTTTGAGGGGGGGTTATAAAAATTTTTTGTTACACGATCACATAGGCTTATTGTTGGAAATAATAAACAAAAAACCAGGTATGGGTCGCATTGGGCAGTTGCTATGGAATCTGAGGGGTTTCAGCCACTGAGAACAAAAGTGCAGCAATTTGCTGCGAACGCGAACGCTTGAGGGTTATCATAAATATAATACGATAATTTACAAAAATTCGCATATATTATCATGCTGCACGAGTGACCGGATTTATTTTCCTGGGGGAATGGCCTTATAACATACAGTCAGACAAACAAGCACTTTTTAAGCGTACATTTTTAGTTTATTATTTCCAATAATAAGCCTATGTGATCGTATAGCAAAAAATTTTTATAACCCCCCCTCAAACTTTGTTTCTTTACGTTTCAAGGTGCGTAGAATCCAAATTTGAAATCTCCGTCCGCCGTCCGGGCCATAAAAGGCCTTAGAAGTGACTTAAAAAATCTGTTCTTTCGCACATAGACTCCACTTGGGGCCTAGTTGGTCCTAACTTCTCGCCAGCTCGATCGCTCCACTCTCATGGGTGCTATGAGCCAAAAATAGGTGAAAAAGTGTCTTTTTTTTAATATTTCAAGTTGTATAGAAATTGGAGATTTATGAGTGAAAAGAAAATGTTAGCTATTAATTTTATGGAAAAAAAAGTATTCTAAATGATACTCTTCTATTCAAAAAGAGATTTTGGATTTTAGGCTATTGTTTGCAATTTTATAGATTTTTTAAAACAAAATTTAATGAAGTTCAAGTTTTTAGCATAATTTCGTACATAAATTTTTGAATGTTCTATTTCATAGTTGATAAACTTTATTTGACCAATCTTATGCTAAAAAATATCAATTTAACGATTCCTAGCCATTTTCAGTGATTTTGTCAGCACATTTTTTGAAATTTGACCAATTAAATGATATCAATATACAGTATAGGTAACACTTTTATGTGTTGGAAAGATGACTTGGTAATAAATTGTTTTGTTTATCAACTATATTAAAAAGCGTAAAATTGTGAGATTCCGCTGCTGTAATGGATTGAACCCATTTGTGAGGCCCGAAGCTCCGAGTTCCGATACTAAATATACTATAAGCGGCGTTTAATAATTATGGACCAGAGATCTACGTAGAAGGGCTGTCTAATACATAAATAATGAACCTTTGTGTAATAATTTGCAGCGTTTTTTAAAATGCGGTTTCAATTTGAGTCCGGTTGATTCTTTTCAGGGAATTCCTGAGAACAATTTTCGAACCTATTACATAGGTACCTTCTTTGCAGCCTTTTCTAGTGTTGGGAAAGTAATTAGCGCTCGAGGCACTGCGATTTTTTCCTTCCTCAGTTTAATGAATTCGCAGATAACAGGGTCGCGCATAATGATTACCAACCACCCGCTCTTTTCTGGTAATCGTTCTTGGAACTCGTTCCCTTACCTTCTATCATTTTCCTAACCATCAGTCGTACTGGAGACATCTCGATGCTGTGGAGCTTCTTCATGTAAACCAACAAGCAAAGGAAGAGTACAGTTGCGAAAACAAATACCAGCAATAACGCCTTATCATAGCTGCATAGCTCGTCAAGATCTGAGCCAAAAGCTGAAAACAAAGAAACCACTGTCAGAATTTATCCATAGATACTTTTATACCAACATTAATTTTATGCTACATCATACACAGTTGGTAATAAGAAAATTAAAAACAATAATTTTCCTTAATACAAGAAGGAATTAAAAACAAAATATTCCAGTTTTAAACCCAATTTTAAACATTCAATCGATGCAAAATTTAATTCTCTACAACTTTTATGCATTAGGTACCTACATTTTATTATTGTTATTTTTTATTTTGATGATTTAAGCCGAATTTTAATCACGGGGTCATTAGGCGCACTGAAGGTGTCCAAAGGGATACTGCAAGTGGCACGATTCTAAGGGGAGCCATGTTGTCCTCCGTCACTAAAAGGAGTGCCGTCATGGACTCTACTGACAGATCTTAGTGGTACAAACGAGGGGTACAGCGATGACCACTGCTTAGCCCATGAAGTGGATAAAATAAACCAGAATAGAAGATTATCACCAAAGATTGTGACATGTGAAAATTAATGAAAACACATAATGAAAAAACGCATAAGTTGATGTTAAAATCCGTTTGAGTTGTCGGTCTCATTTTTTCGCTTCGACAAAGTTGCTGCTTATTTAGTGTATGAAGAAACGCTTGCATACAAGTCTGCAACACATAGGAACATTTTATGTCTTTAGTTGTAGACTCGTATGCACGCTTTAAGAGCCACTCAGCTGATCCGGACCCCGGGCATCGTCAAGTAAATGTCCCAAAGAGGCTACATACGAAATTACAGCTTCTTAGAGTGTAAAGCATAGAAATTAGCTTTAAGAGCCACTCATCTGATCCGGGCCCTGGGCATGGTCAAGTAAATGTCCTAAAGAGGCTACATACGAAATTACAGCTTCCTAGAGTGTAAAGCATAGAAATTAGCTTTAAGAGCCACACATCTGCTCCGGACCCTGGGCATGGTCAAGTAGGTAAATGTCCTAAAGAGGCTACATACGAAATTACAGCTTCCTATAGTGTAAAGTATAGAAATTACCTATTAAAATGATTTAACCACCGCTTCACAAATCAAACCGTTCCCGCAATATTCGGATCACCTGCTATGAATCACATCATCGAAACACCAGCTCAATGAAATCATCAGAAATTAACAAGCGGTTGCAATCATGTTCACAATATCAATGATTGAAAATGATCACCTGTGTGTAAACAATTATTCATATAACCATGCTCATAACTCAGCTTGTTGGCCACGCACTTCGCAGTAGTTAACATAATATGGTTGGATAAATCGAGAGCTTTCGAACGAATGGTCAACGAATTTTGTGGGATGAAAAACGACGAAGTACCATTTCCCTAGCAACGACTCGGTTGTATGCGGAAATCATCAGAATATTTGGTAACAAATTTGGTAACGGTTTTCGAGTTATGTGCCAGAGCTAAGACATAAAATGTCAAAAACGCCAAAAATAAAATACTACAACTAAGAATAGATGATGAAGAGGCTTATAAAAAAATACACATTAATATTTATAATCAGCAGAGTGAAATAAACTATGAATAGATGCACAAAAATATATCACAGATCAAATATCACAAATCGTCGTAGAGCCCAGCAGCTCTCAGGTTCAACAACTGGGATTGGATCTTGTCTGGTCCAGGTAGATGGTCAACCCTTTGAGGGGTCTGTGCTGGTCGCGGAGGTCTATAAGGTCTTGGCAGTCCCCTAGGAAGTGGTGGATGAAAAAATCACCCCCAAACCACCCACTCACATTTCGAGTCTGTGTTAAGCAGGAATTTATTTATGTATCATTGAAAATGTCATCGCAATCAGATGAAAATTGTAGAACTAACGCTCTTAGTAAGGATTGTATAACTGATGAAATTTTTAATGACCATCGTTAGCCTAACGCGCGCATTCCCAGAAGATTTAATTAAAATCGGATGAAAACTATATAAGTAATGCTTGTTACAAGGGTTTGCGCAGTAGCTAATAATGTTGATCGTCTTTAAATTAATAAGGGATGATTAAATCGACTTTCACCCTCTATCCTTCAAATTTGAGCGAGATCAGGCGATCAGAACGTGAGAAAATCATGCTTGACGGATTTCACGTTGGCACATAGGCAGACTATTGATTTGTAAGCAATTAAACTGATAGGGGACCACCTACAGCCTAACCCGCACATTCTCAGAAAACTTTATCAAAATCGGATGAAAATTGTGGAAATTAAGCTTGTTATAAAGATATGCGAACACGCATGCACACACACACACACACACTGACCGACAGACAGAAACGAAATCAAAGTTGTTCAAAATTGTCTGAAACGTAAAATGCGAGTAAACATTTTGATTTTGCGAAGAAAAAACCATTTTTTTTTATCCCTTGAAAGTAAAACATTACTTTTGCCTCCTTAGGCAGACCCGGGCGACATAAAATAATGATACCTAATAATAAATGTAGATGATAAATAATTTACTGATCTACAATTGAGGATCTGACATGGAAAAGCAGTTAAGTCCAAAAATCAAATTTCATAGGAACCTCCTCTGAACTCTTATCAGATTTGTTGGACATAATCTCTTCTCCATTCAAAGGTCACACATTTATTCACCGTGCGATCTAGCAAGGACGGGAGGACCATAGGCTTTTCCCACGCTGTTGGCGTGACTGTACTTGCACTTCGACGAAAAAAAATTTTCTTTCGATTTTTGGACTTAACTGCTTTTCCATGTCAGCTCTTCAATTATTGTAGATGATATTTGAGACAATCCGAAAAATCATCATAATTTAGGGTTAGCTTTGCACTACGGCGGGAGGGGAAGTGTAAATCTACGAATAAGTTGTGACAAAATCTATATGGAGTGATCATGGACTACGTTCATGAACTTAAAATTTACGAAAAATGTAATAGTTAGTAACATAGTAGGGACAAACAAAACTACAAAAACATGTACAAACCTTTCAGCTCAGTTTTCATGACAATTTTTTGGTCTCCAGTGTTGCTGATAGAACACGAATAAATTCCGAAGTCAGTTTCCTGAATATTATTTATTGTTAAGTAAGCACCAACAATTTGTCCTGTATCCCTGAAACCAAGGAGGATAGAAATAAATGTTAACGAACAACAGGAGTGATGCAATTAACCGTATTACTACACAAGAATAACGCAAGTACGTCTTCTTTGGTTGATGAAGAGTTCTATAATATCGATTAGACAAGCATATCATCTACGTAAGCGAACCTTATGATTAGGGACGGCACGATACTCCAAAGTATCGATACTACTTTCAATACAATATTTTTTCCAAAAGAATCGATACTTCGATATTATATTATACCGGTACTACCAATACATATTTAAAAAAATAAAATAAAATAAAAATAAAAATAATAATAACATAAAACCCCACAGAAAAAAGTTTTAATGAAAAAATATCTACTGTATAGAATAGTTTTGCTTCAACTACAAAGAGGAAAGATCAAGTAATAAACCAGTTAGGTATTTGTTTACAAATGTGTATTCCAGGGTGCGTACGCCAGGCGTATGCAGGGGTGAGGTAGCCTATGACGGCATTCAGCTTTCTTTACACCGATGTTTCTTCTTTTAATCATTAATTACCATCCACAAGGCACCTTTTTGGAAAGCTCTCGGTATATCCTTTCACCTTGTGGGATAAATTGATATTGAAGTGAAATTTCCCATTCGGTACCTACCTGTTGGTATGAACTACAGTAGCGTGTGGTGGCAGGTGAGGATGGATCCCTTCTTTGACCCACTTTACTTCATTGCTTGCATCTGGAAGATCGATGTGCCCTGTACACCGCAAAACACGATAATATTAGGTTTCCGTGAAATCGAGAGACGGTATCAACACCAACACAATGGGGTATGAAGCTAAGCCACGAGTAATAATAGGTTATCAAACCAAATACATTCACTAAAGGGTATTCAATCATGGTAATTAGCAGAAACAAGTAATTTATCTGGATAGGAGCGATTTTCCCAGAACTAAGAGAAGCTCGCAAGCAGTCCAAAATACATTGATCGACCATCAAATGGGATTTAGAAGATGGGTGTGTTTGCCACTGATACAATAGTAACCAGTTTAATCCTCTTATAAACCTATATAAATACACATGTCAATGGATCCACCGGTTCAAATAATGATCAACACAGCGACCACCATTCGCAAATCAAATGTCTTGTTTTTGAGCATAGAAAAAACGTTATAATACGTATACAGGGTGTGCACAAAACAGGTCTGCCAAACTGCAGGAGTCAATTCTACAACTAGGTAATTATTTGCAACATCGTTTGTCCCTACCATTTCTTATTAACTCGCTTAACAAAAACCGAGTTTTTCCAATATTAATTTTTTTCTCGTGATTTTGACCTTACGTCACTGAATCGGTCATAACTCCTTTAATTTACTGTGTAAATTCAAATTTCAGGGTACCTCCTGAGAAGAGAACTGAATTCCCTATCGGATGACCTCTTATTAGAATTAAAGTTAGAGACATGAAGAAGCCCTCTGAAAAGCAAATTTTATCTCATTTAGGAAACCTCGAGTTTTTTCAATCGGAAAATGAACTATGACAACCAATATTTTCTCAAGATGCAAGAAAGTTGAAAACTGCGCCAAAGTTTCCCCTTTCCAACGGCATAGTAAATTTTACTTTTACTTTACTAATTAGGGGTGCAAAAACTATGTTTTTAATTTTTGAAGAACTTTTCTTTTTTCAATGAAATTGAGGGTTCTCTTGAAAATTGACATTCTATGAAAATACGAGTTTGAGGTCGGTTTTTATGTATTTTTTACACTGAATCAAATGGTAACAATTGCAGATCTTCCGAACCCCATTATAACCCATTTTACACATTATATAACTAAGTTTCACCCCTAAATACACATAGAATTTATCATTCCGATCAATCGTTATTTTGTTGCTCAATCATTCCAATCAATTTATCATTTGTCAAATCTCAGAAATCTCCACTTTTTCTAACGCTTATAGGTTCCTGTAATCGGGCACATGGATTTTTGCCAGTGAGCCCAAAAGTTGAGACGAAACCTCAACTTTCCAACGGTATACACGAAATTTTTCTTATTTGGATAGGATTTTTTAAAATATTTAACATCAGACACTCCAAAAACGCTCTCCAAGTTTCGTTTTGATATCTCAAAAATTGTGGGAAAATGTTGAGGGGCACTTTTGGGAGTATATATACATGTGTGTGTGTGTGTGTGTGTGTGTGTGTGTGTGTGTGTGTGTGTGTGTGTGTGTGTGTGTGTGTGTGTGTGTGTGTGTGTGTGTGTGTGTGTGTGTGTGTGTGTGAGAGAGAGAGAGAAGAAAAAATCTGATAGGTATTTCGATCTAAAAATCTTGATCACAGAATATTAGAGAAATGATTCACAATGTCCTGGTTTCTTGCATATGTATATCGGCTTCTATAGTTTCTTTGTGATCCATTTAAGAAGCAATCGAACGCATCATATTCGTTGATATTGAGGCTAATCGTCGTCACCCGCTAACTACGAACTTGCTATATTACGACGTTCCCGTGATGTTAGTTCATGGGAGAGTGGTAACATTTAAAAGATTTTCAGAAATATTGTCTGTTCATAACCTATGTATGTACTTGGTGGGTACTGTAAGTGAGCATTTAGAAGGTTTGAGAATCAAGGTATACTATTCTACTCGTAATAGGGAATTTAACGCTTATTTAAAAAATGTAGACAATGTGAAAATCGGTGTAGTTAAAGGGGAGAAATTTGGGTGGAAGTAAAAACACGATTTTCCTGAAAAATAAATATAAAAATAATAATAATGATTAATAAGAAAATAAAATAATAACTAATAAATGAAAACAAAAACCTGCACAAGTCTAATCACATCATGAGAACAGGTTGAGATAGAGAATTGCGGATACCGGCATCACCCCCCCCCCCCCCCCTCTATTTTCAGTCCTCATTTGCTTCCTCATCACCGATGGTAAGAAAGCTTTGTGATCGTGCGAGAAATCGAAAAAAAAAAAAATTTTTTTTGTCTTCCAAAATCAGAAGTTTTAGGTAGGTAATTGTTTTGTTTAATTGTGTTTTTGCTGATACGTTTAGGATCCGCGTCTATTTGTCCTGTCTGTCTGTGTGTCTATATGGTGAATCCACGCCCAAAACTTTATCGAGTTTTAGTCCGATTTTGATGAAATTTTCAGGGATTGGGCGGGTTAGCTAATAGACGGTCCCCTGCTACTACGAGTATAATCGCTACCGTATATATATCATTAATAGCGTGTACGCATGCGAACAAACGTGAATTTTTTATAACGTCGATTTCTCATTGTCATCGTCCAATGTCGTTGAAACTTGAGGGTAGTTGGGTAGATGTTCCTGGAAGAGGCCCTATGAATTATATCGCGATTGGTATATTAATTACTATTGCGCTTCCGCAAAACTAAAATTGATTCACGTGAAAGACTGCAAATGTGAATTTCCTTTTAACGTCAATTTCTCATGATCTATCAGTCCGATTTCGTTTAATCTGGGGGGGGGGGGGGGGGGGTATTTATTTATTCATTTACTGACAAGCCCAATATGCCAATATGCATTCATTCATCAAATAAAGGAGGTCGTTGGATATATGTCCAGGATGATGCCCAATTTATTTTATCGCAATTGGTTGGGTAATATCTACTGCGCATGCCCGAAACCAAATTTGTTTGACGCTCCCGGAGACTTAATATAAACGATTTTGATGAAATTTTCAAGGATTGTGTGAGTTAACCTATAGACAATTTCCGATCGATTCCACAGCCTTATATGTAATTTAGATGGCGGATACCGATGGACTGATGGGACACATGCGTAAACATGAATATCTTATTCCTTATATAAGCATGTCTACACTTATGTGACTGTTCTATTTTGCATTTAATCATTTCGACTCGTGTACTTTGTTCTTCAACTAGTTCTTCTACTAATTACCTAACGTTACAAAAAATAAAAATAAAAAAAAATGAAATAAATAAAAAAAATAAATAAATAAATAAACAAATAAATAAATAAATAAATAAATATATATATATAAATATATATATATATATCAGTAATATTTAGTACAACATTACAAGACTTACCTACAAATGCCTCGCAGAATAATTGTGCCGACTGTCCAACATCAGCGCGCGATACCGGTGGAGGCTTGTAAGTGGCTAGAGGGTGCTCAGTGTAATCACTGGAATCTGCAAATCGAGTAATCAATGAAGCTGAATATCATTAACATTTCCAAGCACTCATTAATTGAATTATGCATGAGCCAGTGAACGTATCCAGGGAAATTACTCTCTTACAACATTCCCCGTGGAGCAATTCCGTCTGCGAAGTGACTGAATAAAGTGAATGAATACCTACGCGGAAATGCGTATATATTAAGAACCAAGCTTTGTCAACTCTGAGAGAAGATTTAAAATATCCAAGTCAGAGATTCCATTGTCAAATGTATTGTTGTAAATGGTGATTTCTGAGTTTTGTGCCTGTGAATTGTTCATCCATTTAGTTCCAGTTAATACTATGCAGACAGAAAAGCCTACCTCAATCACGCATTATTAACAAAACGATATCACTATAAGGAATTTTCATATATTTTTTATAGCAATCTCAGCGTTGCATAAATTTACGGACTTGCATAACGGGTTGGATGCTATTAAAAATTTATGGACGGGATTTTATGTTATAATGCTCAAGTCCGTACAGTGAGACTTTTATATGCCTCCAGGGAAATCTCGTTTAGGAATGAAAAACTGTTGAGGATTGGAAATTCCCGGCAAAACATTGAATAGGGGGGGTGTTAGGGTCATTTGAAGCGAAAAATGACTATGTCAAAGAAAAAGTGGATAAGTGGGTAAATTACGTTTCCATATTCAGTGAGTTCGCCCAAGAAAGCCCCCAAGCAGTTTACACCACCTTCACAAAATCTTTACAAAGAGAATGGTCATATCTTCAGAGAGTGGTAAGTGCAGCCCTAAATCAATATGAACCACTGCGAAATGCGATCCGTCTAAAACTGACACCTTCAATCTTGGGTCGGGAAATAGCTGATCACGAACATAATCTCTATGCTCTACCAGTCAAGTTTGGAGGTTTAGCCCTAGAAGATCGGGTGAATTCAGCCTTCAGCCGACTTTGATGAAGAAGCCCATAGATTGCATGTTCTAGAAGAACTGAAGAGGGAAAAAAGGCTGAAAATCGAAAGATGGGAACAAAAATGTCAGCAAGCCATGGAAGCCCTCGACCCACACGAACGAAAAACCATAAAACGCATTATCGAAGGAATCGCTTCACAGTGGCTTTCCGTTATTCCATTGGCAGCGGATGATTTGGATTTATCGCCTACTCAATTCAGGAACGCACTTGCATTGCGATACGGAAAACATCTGATAGGCTTTTCAGTTACCTGCGATGGATGCGGTGAACACATGACGGTGAATCATGCCCTCAACTGCAAAAGGGGAGGACTAGTAAAGCAAAGGCATGACTGGATAAGGGATGAAGTTGCAGGATTAGTAGAGAGGAGTAGTGGTTGAACCGATTATGCAGGAGGGCAAAGACGGTTTACCCGGCTTGATCGCTGACATCAAGGTACACGGAGTGTGGGATAGGGAGAGACTGGCTTTTTTTGACAACCGCGTTATCAACGCCGATGCTCCTTCCTATTCCACATGTGAGTGGTCCGCAGTCGTCGACGAAGCCGCCCAAGCGAAGCACCGGAAGTAAGATGGTGTAGCTGAAGACCTGTGGGGATCGTTCACATCCCTGATCAGCTCATGTGAGGGAGTCCTGCATCGAGAATTCAACATTTTGGTTTATTATTTCCAATAATAAGCCTATGTGATCGTATAGCAAAAAAATTTTATAACCCCCCCGTCAAACTTTGTCACTTTACGTTTCAAGGTGCGTAGAATCCAAATTTGAAATGTCCGTCCGCCGTTCGCCGTCCGGACCATAAAAGGCCTTAGAATTGACTTAAAAAATCTGTTCTTTCGCACATAGACTCTACTTGGGGTCTAGTTGGTCCTAACTTCTCGCCAGCTCGATCGCTCCACACCCATGGGTGCTATGAGCCAAAAATTGGTGAAAAAGTGTATTTTTGTGTGTATATTTCAAGTTGTATAGAAATTGGAGATTTATGATTGAAAAGAAAATGTTAGCTATTAATTTTATGGAAAAAAGTATTCTAAATGATACTCTTCTATTCAAAAAGAGATTTTGGATTTTAGGCTATTTTTGCAATTTTATAGATTTTTTAAAACAAAATTTAATGAAGTTCAAGTTTTTAGCATAATTTCGTACATAAATTGTTGAATGTTCTATTTCATAGTTGATAAACTTTATTTGACCAATCTTATGCTAAAAAATATCAATTTAACGATTCTTAGCCATTTTCAGTGATTTTGTCAGCACATTTTTTGAAATTTGACCAATTAAATGACATCAATATACAGTATAGGTAACACTTTTATGTGTTGGAAAGATGACTTGGTAATAAATTGTTATGTTTATCAACTATATTAAAAAGCGTAAAATTGTGAGATTCCGCTGCTGTAATGGATTGAACCCATTTGTAAGGTCCGAAGCTCCGAGTTCCGATACTAAATATACTATAAGCGGCGTTTAATAATTATGGACCAGAGATCTACGTAGAAGGGCTGTCTATTACATAAATAATAAACCTTTGTAATAATTTGCAGCGTTTTTGTTAAGAAGTTGGTCTCAGTTCTCTCAAATAAATGGGGAAAACCCCGATCCCAAGTTGCAGGCTGGGTACGAGTTAAACTCCAGTTGACCACCATCCGGGCCATCGCCATGAGACTGCGGGGGTCCAGAAGAAAAATTCAAACCCATGGACACTGTCAACAAGCGGAAGGGGGTGAAATGAACCTAGAGGATGGCGCTCCAATCCCGACACCAGAGGATTGAGTTAAAAGAAAATACCTTCGAAACAGTACCGTGGAGAACCCAAACCTCATCTTTAATATCTAATTTCAAATATAATATTGGTTGTTTGTTTTGAATGATGGATATGTTTTCGGGCAACTGCAAGACGAATCCGTGTCATTGACACTGAGGTTTTCTCTTATGTTTCCCGCCTTTCATGGGCTGAAGAAGAAACAGACATGCAGCATGATCGTATGAGCGAATTTTCGTTGATTATTGTATCAGGTTGATTTTCGTTGACTGTCGTATTAGGTTACTTTCTTTTGAAATTTGAGCACATTGAGTGCAAAGAAATTGTTAATCACCAAATATGGCATATTAACTCGCTCTACCCATATTCTAAGATTCAAAGCAGATTTTGGATGTTTAGCAATTTTTCAGGTTTTTAATAGATTTTTTCAACAAATATTAATAAAATTTAAGTACAACACCATACATTTGTGAATAAATTGTTTAATGTTCTAGTTCATCGTTGATAAACTTTTTTTGACTAAAATTCTGATAAAAATATAAATGTAACGATTTTAAGACGCTTTTAGTCGTTTTAGTGATTTTTTAATAACATTTTTTGAAGTTTGACCAATTTAATGTACTCAAAAAGTGCTGGCCAACGAACTCATCCTTTCGTTTGGGTTCTCTGTCAAATAATAATAGTGGTTCTGACTGGCTGTCAAATGGTGGTGGTATATCATTCGCCTTGGTCATGTCGAGCTTTCGATGAGTCATCAAGTGAAGAGAATAAGGGGATACGGAGTAGTTGAAACTCTCAGAATACCTGCTATATTTAAATCTGCCACCATCTCTCACACTCATTCATCAAAAGCGGAACTTGGCGGGGATGTATTCTTGCTGCACGTGATTCGTAATTTCACACATAATTAAAAACACGAATGGTTTTGATTATGTGCTAGCTGTCAAATTTGAGTGAGAATGTGAAATAAGGTATATGGAATTACGGTACTACCACATTTTTCAGATTTAAAACCACCTAGATCACTCAAAAATGACGTAACTTTTGGGATTGGGAACAAAGTTACTCCTTGATCTAAATCCCTTCTTCATGAGACCTTCCGCACTTGGGTCATAAAATTGATAATACTGATAACTGCTGTAGTTGTAGTTGATCTAAAAAGGTTGTAGTTGTACATAAAAACCAACCTACCGTTATACAGAAGGCCAATATTCGGCGATGTCGTCTAGTATCTGATTCTTGGAATATACTTGTAGTATAGAAAGAAGAAGAAGAAGATATCCTAAATAAGACCTTTTAGTGAAATACAGATTATTTGAACAAATACCAACGTCAGAATGATGTGTACAGTTTCATGCCCTGGATGCTCGCAAGCTCTCACTCATCTAAAAAAAAACGCAGCAGGCCGCTCGTACTTTCTCCCTTATGAGAGAAGTGCTATGAGCATTGAAAATGTCGCAGCAATTTCAATGCTAGTACGTATACACAATCATAACAACACCTAACTTGTTTATAGGTTGCGTGACGTTTTTTTCTTTGCGTAGCGAAATTTCCGTAACAAAATTTCCGGTTGACCCGTCGACTAAGACATTTTCAATGTCAATAAAACATATTCGAAACCTATCCTTTCAGTAAAATATAGGTCAGTTTGACAAGTAGATCAGGATGATGTGTACAATTTGGGAACAGCGATGATGCTGTCAATTTGGGAACAAACAGAACTTCTTGACTGTGGTAACGGAACTACTCCCAAATTATTTTGTAAAAGGTTGTGAACTTTTTTGAGACTCAAGGTGGTATAAGCAAAGATTTGATCAAGATCGGAGAGATGAGGGGTATTGTAAGACCAGAAAAATAGGTTCTGGGTCAATTAATAACTCATGTTTCTTGGAAATTTGTTTGCGTAGACAAATTAAAGGAATGTTGTATAGTCAGAATCAGCCGTACAAGGGTAGTTTCAGCTATCAGAAAGAAGAAGTAACATCACCAAGTAGAACGGTTTAGTATGGAATGAAAATACTTGAGTTTTTTTATGGTGGAGGGGAGGGGAGGTACGGGCCCCTGGTCACGGAGCAACATTGGTCTATTGTGGAAAAAATGCTTAAGTTAGGCTGGTAGGTACTATTTATACTAGGTGTAAAAGCCCTAGTGGCCAATAAAAAAGCTCTATGTTCTAACCAATAGAAAAATAGCTCTTAGAGGCTGATGCTGACTAAATACTAATTACCATTCTCCCCTATTTGTATAATCTAATTACACTGGAATGATGTATAAATTATTTGACAAATCATACCGAATACTTTCAATTCCGTGTTATGATAGGAATGTCTCGTGTCATTGTGAAGCCGGCACGTGTAGTTCCCTGCGTCGCTTGGCTTGAGCACCTTCGTGTAAATCGTTTGATTCGCAGCCTCGGGATACAAAATAAAAGAAGAAACATCGCCGGGCCAAGGGTAGGGCCGTCCATCTTTGAACCTGAAATAAATTCATAATGGTGAGTATTGCAATAAGTACATACCACCGTATTAGGTGCAACACAGAATTTACAACATTGCTTTTTTTGTTGTTGTTGTTCTTTTATGGTAGGTATAGAAATTAATCAACACATAAATAAGGCTTATATCTGAATTTTACAAAATTTTGACCAAAATGACAATTTATCTATTTTTTTCGTCTGAAGTGTGATGCTAAAGCACCCGTAATCTGTAACCATAATGTAACCATAAATGTTCCAGTCATGCAGTATGATCGTATGAGCGAATTTCCGTAAATTACTATATCATTAGATTTTATATTGTTTTAAAATTTAAGCACTTTGAGAGTAAAGAATGCTAACTACCAATTTTATGGCAAAAAACAACTTATAAATAATATTTTGCGAGTCAAAAAAGAGTCTGGATTTGTTTTGAGTTTTTTGTTGTAATTTTTATCGATTTTTCAGCGAATATTTAGTTTTTTTGGAAGCTCTATGGTTGTTTACCCGCGAATTCAATTGGATGGCTTTCCCAACACAGAAGCTTCTGCTATGATTTTCCCCGCACTGTTTACAGATTAGCTACAGCATCTGTGGTTGCTTGCTCTAGACGCTACTCTACGCGTTAACGGGGAAAATTGTATGGGAAGAACAAAATCTCTCTATTGATGCAATCCAGGCTGCTGCACTTCCGGAGACTGAACACGGGATGTGAGTGTGAGAATATGAGATTTCTGTGGAGGGGTAATATATATATATAATACTAAAAATACTGTTTCATGTAAGTGTTTGAAATCTTTATTTTTTAATATTTTAGCCCTTAAATTCTACCCTTTAGGGTTCAACAAAATTGACGCCGATGTTACTGGCTTTTCCCCCATCGATGTAATTATGAATTTTGAGTAATTATGCATTTTGAAGCTAAATTTTGAGTCAACATTCATAATGTTCGGTTCTGTAATTTTGGAGAATAGCTTCGTACGGCCGTGGTGTACGGCGGACGGACAGATTTATTTCAATTCAATTTTTGTAAATCTATGTACCTATCCTGAAATGTAAACCAACAAATTTTTAAGGGGGTTAAAATTGCTTTCCTTGGACGATTCAAAAGTTCATTATTGAAAATAACCAATATAATCAAATTTTCGGTAATTATTGGAGCGTTTTTACTTCTTGCACGAATCATACATGTCATAATGAATGATTATTCCTCACCTTCAGTATAGTAAATATTCATAAAACGTGATTTCGTTCACGTTGAAGCTAAATTTTATACTCCCTTCAGCTCATTGTGAAAACATGAAATGAAGGATCAATCTTTCAGATTTCGAGTCTAGTATTTTAGCAGTTCTTCGTATTTCAGAATACCGGCAGCCAATGACAGTCGCTATTTTCACCTGACAAACGTTTCTTATGCTATCGATCCGAGAAGGGGAGGAGAGAATGTCTGGAGATGATGTGAAAAGAGCGGAAAAAGCTCACTTAATGGCTTCTCGGAAGAAACGAAGGCCTTGTAAAAGACGACGAATCTAGATTTCCATTTATTGTTCCTGAATTCATATTCATTTTCAGAACTGAATGAAAAACTATGCATATTATTAAACAAAGATTCATTATATCCGCTTTTGTTTGTACTCCGTAGATGGCTGGTCTAAATGTATGCAGCGGTCACGTACTTAAATCCAGTCGCTTGACCAAATGTGTAGGAACGTAGCCCAAAAATTAGAAAATCAAGTACCTAACTAAACAACTCGTAAACGAGTTCCACTATCTGCTTTTACAAGCAGATACCATGTTACATGGATATGTCTTTGATTGGGGATTTCATAACGGTTGTCCTCGAGAGTTGTAAACAAATCCTTTAACTTTAAACAAAACCCTGGGCCGCCTCCCGACTAATTCCAACAAAACCCACACACACATTTCTATAGTTTACATATAGAAATGTTGAAAATAACTGTGGAGAGAAGCCACTACAATGAGTTGTTGTTAACAGTCGACTGTTGTCAAGAGGATGAAAATGTTTCCTATGGAGTGGAGTAAATGATGCTATTCCTTTACGTTAAGAATATTGTAACCGGCTTATTAAAATTGTTTATAAGGAATATAGCCAGGTACGTAAGGAGGGGGAAATTGGTAGCTTGAGATGTGAACATTTATCACATAAATCAAGCGCTTTCCAACGAGTGGCGAACGATTTATGTGCGATGAAAACAGCGGAAGTTCCATTCCCCTAGCAACGGCTGGGTTGTACGTGAAAAACACTGAAATTGTGACACAAATTTTGCATCACGGAAATTTTTGGTTGACCCCCCAGAGCAAAGACATATCCATGTCAAAATAAGAATTTCATCAATCGACTAAATTAGACCCTTGATCAAACGTCAAGGCATTTCGTGATGCGTTCAGTCGTTTGATTAAATTAAGCTCGTTTGGACATTTGACCTTTGTCTTCAACTATTTAGTCATCATGAAATTCTTATCTTTTGGCTGCCTTTCCTTTCATTTGGTCAAGTAACTGGATTTAAGTATGATTGCAACATTGCTGTTACTTTGTCAACTTAGTCATTACCTTGTGATACGAACTAAATTACTCGCGACGAAGTTGTGGAAACCCATTCCAAAACGGAAGTTAGTGAAAAAAAGTTGTCTATTTCCACGAAAAATAAAGAGTTACAATGTTAAATCAATTTCGACGGTTAGGCCATCATCTTTTTTTAATTTATTTATTTATTTAGACGCAATCAACCATTTGTGGTCATGGGCGTCAAACAAAAATAATTTACAGTAGAATACACATTAAATATGGCATTTCAATGGATTAATGGACAGATTTTTAGATTTGGTGATAAGAGATTTTAGAATTTTGAACAAATTATTCAAATGAGTAGATTCATTTCCTAGCAGTTCTGAAATGTTCGTTGGGATGTAACGGCTGGGTCATAGAATTTTGGGCACTCGGAGAGAAGGTGAAAAACCGTCAGCGGGCATACACAGGTAGTACAAACTGAAGGTGGCTGTCTGGGCTGTGACAACATGAGGTATCCGTGAGTGATATGTGAATGTCCTATGCGAAAGCGGGTCAGGATTACTTCCTCCCGGCGTGAATGAGAAATTGATCCATCAGCGTGTTTCTTGGTTCTGCAGGACGACGACCATGGACGTACATCTTTCTTCGTTACCCATAATTTCTGGTTGTCCATACTGAGCCAACGATGATAGTGGATAGAAAGTCCGATCGGATGTAGATGTGGGATGTTACTGGTTCATTGGTAGCATGCTTAGCGTTAGGCCATCATCAGTAACAAACAATAACTCTAACAATAACCTCGTGACTTCACCAGTGAGTATAGAAATAACTAGAGCGGCCTTCCCCAGTGCTGGAAGGTGAGCGGGCGTATGCGCTGCCCCCCCAACCCTCAGGTGCCTTTCCCCGCCCTGTCAAGAGCCTTCCACTGCTCACGGCCAAATACCCTACTTGCATCCTCCTTTTAATCATGTACAGATGAATTATTATCATTGCAAATAGGTCTGCCACCTCAAAATGCAGGGTGGCAGGGGATGAGTGACGAAAAATTTGTTGTGTTAGTCTGCATCAAAAATGTAGTAAAATGCCGCCAACTGCATACTTTCATCTCAATCCGTACTCGAGATATGATTTTGTTTTATTTCAAGAAAATCGTGTTTTTTCCTTTTAAACTCAAATTTCTCCACTTTGCCTCATTTAATTTTAATTTTTGACCTCATTTTCGGAATCAGCATTGAATTTTATATAAGAATAATGTACTTGAGTTCTAAAAAGTTCCATCCGAAGACCTTCACATCAGTTCAAACATTAACAAATTTGAAAAAATAAAATTTCTGAAAATCAATAAAACTTTACTACTCTTCCAAAAAAAATCTTGAAAACTGGCAAATCTCATGAAAACTGTATCATCTAATACTCTTTCCAACGGTATAATCAATTTTACTTTGCTATTGAGAGGGAAAAATTATGTTCTAATGTTAAAAAATATGGGGTTTTCATTGAAATTGTTGGTTTTTTGTATGTATTTTTTCACGCTGTATCGAATGGTAACATTTTTGTAGATCTCTCCAACTCCGTTATAATCGAGTTTTACACTTGAACTTGCAAATGTTTAGTTTGTTTGTTACGCTTAAATGTATGTGTGTTATGGGGTAAAACTAGTTAATTAAAGTGAAAACTCGATTATAACGTAGTTGGAGAGATCTGCAAGCGTTTCCATTCGATACAGCGAGACAAAATACATAGAAACCGACCCCATAGTCGTAGGTTCATAGAGGGTCATGTTTTGAGAAAACCATTTCATTGAAAAACCCACATTTTTTTAACATTATTATTTAACAATTTTCTCCCCTAAATAACAAAGTAGAAGTAAAATTGAATATACCATTGGAAAGAGTACTAGGTGATACAGTTTTCAAGACATTTGCCAGTTTTCAAGATTTTTTTTTTTTTTTTTTTTTTTTTTTTTTGGAAGAGTAGTAGAGTTTTAATGATTTTCAGAAATTTTATTTTTTCAAAATCGTCAATATTTGAGCTAATGTGAAGGTCTTCGGATGGTACTTTTTAGAACTCAAGTACAATATTCTTATAGAAAATTCAACGCTGATTCCGAAAATGAGGACAAAAGTTAAAATTAAATGAGGCAAAGTGGACAAATTTGAGTTTAAAATTAAAAAACAGGGTATTCCTGAAAAAATCTTTCTAAAATCATATCTTGAGTACGGTTTGAGATGAATATATGCTGTTGGTATTTTTTCTGGAACTGGAGGTGAAAATGGTGAGGAATCCCACTTCAAAACCCGTGGTATCTTTAAAGTGGAAGTTGATGGCTGTAAATGAGGTGGAAAAACAGAAAATATCGATGGAATTGCATCTTTTTTTAGACATATTTGAAAAGGAGATGAATTATCATAATCGGATTCTTTAAAATGGTCACCACAAACACGACTGTGATTGGTGGGGTTCCATTTTTCTCTCCTGATTGATCGGACCCATTTTTGTTTGAGTTGAGGGTCTTCAGGGAAACGGTGAAAGGAAATCTTCCTTACCTCGCCATCGCCAACGTCCTTGGTTCTCTCATTGTTTTGGCATCCATAAGCGACACACCCACTCGGTATTTTTTCTTTGTAAAAGTAATTTGTCACTCACCAACGTACATCTATCCATTCACACACCACTTCAAACAATCACATCGCACTAAAAATCAAAGCAACCGTACCTCAAACAAGTAGGCGCGTCAACAACAAAATATGAAAGAAGAGAACAAAACATGCAACAAACTGCTGAAAGAGTGCCGAGCGAGGCGCCAGGCATCAGGAGAGGCACCAGGGAGTGGGGGAAGGTCAACACACTTGGTCTTTGCCTTAGGCCGCTCTAGTTATTTCTATACTCACTGGACTTTCCCAACTCTTCGGAGCAAAAATTCCCAACTGGCTGTGATTTTTTCGTAATGAAAATTTACGCATTCAGAAGTAATGAAATGATTCAAATTATGATAAAGAAAATTTCTTAGTCATAATTATATCATTTGTTTATTCGTCAAAATTAAGAAAATTTTCCGATCATAGCTACATCATTGTTTTGTTTCTAAATGCGTTTATTCAAAGATAAACATTAAATAAAATAATGAAACATTTTTATTCAATCATAATTCAACTAAGATTGAGGTTGTGCACCTTAGGGCACAAAGCGCTATTATTGGTCAAGATTAACTATCTCGTAAAACACGTAGAGAGGTACTCACCTACATACTTAGTGGAGTCGTTTTCAGTAAAAGGTGAAATCAGGGGTCACCCTTATACCAATGTGATTGCATTTTACAGGTTGCCCGAGCAAGAGGGCTCTTAATTAAGTTACTATTAATTAATTAGGGAAACCTATTAGCAGACTGAAGACAACTATGGCAGACTAACGACATGTACTGGCAGTAGAAAGACAATGTACTGGCGGAATAGATATTTCTATTATAAAATTCATTAATTTTTCGAAACAATCTGAATCCCAACGTTTAAGAAAACTTCCGCCAAATTAAGAGGGCACTTATTGTAACATGGACGTATACAGTTAGTTGGAAGAACGAATTGCGACCGAATCGACGTTATCACGATTCCATGGTTGCGCTTGCGCACTCACTACAATTGATTCTACAGCAATGAAATTTCTAACATCTAATCCATATAATTCCTGAATATTTAATCAAAATCGGTCCATTAGTTTCTGAATTTCATGTATGCCAAACAACTTTCATTTTCATAGTTCATTAAGTTTTAGTTTTCATAGTTATTGCTCAACCAATTGTAATAAAATTCAAAGGGAATTTTCCTGAAAGTCATACCAAACTCCCCCCCAAGTTTGAACGAAATTGGACCAATAGATAGTTAGGAACTGACCGTATAATAATTTCACGTTTGCGAATACGCACACCTCAGAAGCTAACCCCCACAAACCCTGGAAATTTCATCAAAATCAGACTAAAAATTCAGTATAGTTAAGAGCGCGACAAGGAATTGGCACATACAGACGGACAGAGACGGAACCCAAATCTCCGAAACGCTAATAACAAGTGGACATTTTGATTTTGGAGATAAACATTTTTCAACTTCTTGCACGACTACAATGTTTCCCTTCCTGCGGTAGTGAGGTACCAAAATAAAATAAAATTGTAAAATCTATTATTTAGGTCTATTGTCTGATTGTTGATATTAAGGAAGAAGGAGTCTGGGAGAGTGGGAGGCCGGCTTCTTTGACAATCGCATTATTAATGCTGACGCCGCCTCTCACTGTTCCCAAGACTGGTCGAGTGTGGCAAACGCAGCAGCCAGGGAGAAGCACCGGAAGTATGACCAGGCTGCTGAAGACCTAAGGGGTTCATTCTCGCCTTTCATATGCTCGTGTGATGGGGTCTTGCATAAAGAATACGGAGTATTTGTATTGCATTCTTAAAGTATATCTTTGCAAATTAAAAAGTATTTGTATTTGTATTGCCCTCACCCTGGCCGAAAAATGGAAAAGGCATACCCCCAAGTTCTTGGCTGGGTGAGGGTTAAGCTCCAATTCTCCATCATACGAGCAGTTTCACTCAGGCTACGTGGAGCGCGTCGAAAAGTGAGGTCCAATGGTTTGGAAGATGGAGCTGCCCTCACGCTACTGGAAGACTAAGTAAACAAAGAAAGCGACACCTACTACAAGAAACTAAAATTTTCGAAACCCCCCCCCCTCTTCCAACATCTTTGAGAATCGCTGGAATGTGGAAAAAAATAAAAAATAATTTGTTAAAAAAAAAAAAAATAGCGTGTTGACGATTTTTGCGGTTCGTGGAGTGCAAACTGTAAACAATGAATGAAAATCCCCCCGTGGAAATCAGCGATTTATGAAATGAAATGAAATGAAAATGAAATGTATTCCTCCAACATTACAAGAATAAATTTGTGGCAATGAGTACAGACGAAAAAAGAAGTGTAAAACACTATTTGAATAATCAGAGGCACTTAAATGACTAGAATTTCCCCACACCATAGAACATTGTTCCGTGATGTGCGGGGGAGTAAACTCCCGATTTTTACATGGATATGCGATGTGAACTTGTAACTTCGTACGCACTAAAAAGAATTCTTCCTATAGAGTGCGCACAAAAAACCGCGAAAAACCGCATTCAACTTATAACAGATCATTGACTCCAAAGATTACTCAATATAAATGCTTTTAAATATGTTTTCACGAATTGAATGTCCCTGAGAAATAAGCCAACTAAAAACAATTTTTTTTATATGCTGATCTTTTATAATTAGTATATTTCTTCCAAAGTTATCTTGAATTCCGGAAGGGGTTCAAACCCCTGACTCAGGAAAGAAAGATATGTAGTGGTTTTATGTATTCGAGCCGAATTAAGCGCGTCTTGAAATAGACTACCAGTAGAACGATTTTTCGTGGAAATAGACAACGTTTTTCACTAACTTCCGTTTTTTACCAGTAGAAGATATCAAGATATAAGGGAGTCATACACATGAAATCGAACAGTGCGAGGAGGAGATAATTTTTCAATATCGGTCTACCATTGCCGATTGTTTCACTGAATGGACACCGATACTTCTTCACAATTAAAATCTAGGAAGATGAAACGATCGACCATCTAACGCAGTCCGTGTATACGTTCGCAAATAGAGGCAGTGACGAAATACAAACAAACCAATACTAGTTATATCGGGGAACGCAGTATCGTCGCTATATTTCAAAATAATCAAGGGTTCGTAGAATCCCGATATGAAGCGTGTTTCGGTATAGGGAATAGTTATTACATTTACGGGTTCTATCAGTATTGAGAATGGAAAAATGAGTGATATTGGACACGGAGAAAGAAGGGAGTATCTTTTTACACACTAGCAATGTGGAAATGGGAGTTCATCTAGTAGATTAACTTGGTTCAAAACGGTAAATGAAAAGTTCAAATGTTTTTATAAAACCATTACGAGATTACTCAGTGCCCATGCTATAACTAGCGAGTACGTTTGCAGACTGCAAAAGCGACAAACAGCCTTTTGAAACCTCTGCATAGAGGACGGAATACGTGAAACTTATTTTTTATATTTGTAAAATGCGTCAGCGCAAAAGGATAGAACTTTTCACCAAACTAATCTCTAAAGTGACCCCCCTTCCATCCGCGTTTCATTAAATGATGTAGAATTTTATGAGTGGGTATATGTATACATATAGAAAAGGGTGCAAAAATGGACAGGGGTGTAAGGAGTCGGGGGTGCTGCACACTGGTGGGAGGGGGTCTAATCTGTTCCATAGGTTGCTGAAAGAAGTCATTGGAAAGTTGAAAGTGTTCCTTTAAGTCTTAAAATAGGAGTAGTACGAAAACTGGATTTTGTCGTTGGCGGGGACCTCCAAAAGTTTTTGAGGTGAATAAAATCAATTTTGTGCATGTACCTACTTATGATTTATGCAGAAAAATATCCGATGTATACTCTGAAAGCTGAGATATAGGGCTACAAGGTGGGCCAGTTTTGTCAAATAACCGAAACCGGTGACCGCTATGATCGCCATATTGTTTGAGCGGTGTTGGTGTAAATGTCAGCCTCGTAGTGTGGTGCAAATATGGGCATCTCTTGAAAGGCTATATGTGCATATTTACACTACCATTTTCCTCACCCATTTATTTATTTTTTATTATTTATAATATTCTAGCAAATTTTTGTAGAACGCCTTACTGGGCAATTGGCCAAATCGTTGAATAAAGCTGTTCTCAGGAAGAAGCTACAGCTTCCAGCGAGGCGAGGAAGAAAATGGTTGCCGGAAGGGGGGGGGGGGGGGGAGACTCTGTTTAAACCGAGAAAACTGTGAGGTTTAATTTCGGACTCATCAGATGACAACCGTAATCCTCCTGTGCGAGACAGTTATAATGACTTCGACGTTGATGATGCGGAGAAAAATGTAGCAGACGGTGACGCCGCTTGCATTTTTCGTGGCATTGTATTTTCAGGGGCCACTCGGGGTGAATTATGGGGTGTGTGCGTCATGTGCCGAGGGTGGGCCCATGTCGCTTGTGCAGGGCTTGAAAAAAATTTTATATTTGCGAATATCGCCGATAATTTTTCTAATGTTTGCATGAATTTCACTAATGCGCCATTTATTTTATAACTTTGTACAGATACATACCAGTTTTATGTAAACAATAAACCACTTTGGTTATAGTAAACGTATTCACTGTTTTCCCTTGCGTTTTTAGTCATTCTAACGATTTTCTTGTGGTCTAGTTTATTAGGGGTAATATCAGAAAGAATAAAGGCAATGAGTTGGGACGGAGATAAATTTTTGTAATCAGTAGAATGAATAAAGCTGTTGGTGTCATTGTGCATTCACATCAGCTTTGTTTAATATCTATAACAGGTGTTTTGTGTTGAAGGGTTATAAAACGAAGAAATGATAAACCGTTATGTAATAATTTGCACAGAGTTTTGTCTACACCTGGTTCAATGAAGGTTTTCATTCATCTCCATATTTTCTCGTCCCTTACCTTTTGAATTCTCAGCAACCTCTGTTTCTTTTTCAAAACAAGACAAGTTTCAATTGGAAAACCATGAATTCTATTATACCGTTGTACCGACGGAGAGTAACATTGAAAACAAAGGAATCGTCTGTGATGTTTTTCTCTCTTAATTAAATTTATTTTCTCTCATATATCAGAAAATCCATACCGTACGACAGAGGGACAATAAAAATAAAAAATGTCTGCCATGTTGGTTGTGGCACATACTATTCTCGTATCTGTAACATTTATGTATAGATCATTGAAATTATTCAAATAATCTCAAAATATTCCTTAGCGGGTTCCAACGGTTGGGAAAGATAGTCAGTAAATGTAGCGTGAAACGTCAAAATCAGTAGTCGACAATTCAATGAGGAAACGATGCTTGATGTAATTTACGTGTGCGAATGGACATAGTGAAGCATTGATACGAGCCTAACTCGTATATTTCCTGAAATTTCCATTATAGTCGGTTGAAAAATTCTTTTGGCTTGTTTAAAGGATTTCACAATTGCGCGTGCACAGAAGCTACTAATGATATAGTCGGGTTGAAATTGATAAGGGATGACTAAATCGTCTTTCCTTTACTATCTTTCGATTCGAGCGGAGATAGGAAGACTATAGAGCGTGAAAAAACGATGCATAATGAAATTTAGGTTTGCACATTCGCAGTGAAGTATTGGTATGGAAACAATGAGACTCATAGAGGATTATCTACAACTGAATTCGCACATTCCTCGAAAATCGGATCACATTTAATCAAAATCGGATACAAACAGGAAATTAGGTTTGTTACAAGGATTGTACAATTGCGCATGCGCAGCAACTATCAATAGTACTACAGTCCTCTTGGAGATGGGGAATTAAAGAGCCTCACAACTTCTGGACTTGCTGGTATTCCCGCCTTCTTGCATTTTTGCCGCTCTGCGACCTCCACGAGGCACCAATGTAGGAGGAACCCCTCCCTGATGCCCCGTCACAGTCGCTTCCTCAACCTGTGGGAAAATCCTCTGTTCATGGACCGCAACCTCGTCCTCCAAATCTTCAGGCCTGTCAATATCCCGCCTCAGATCCTGCTGATAGGGCGATCTTGGAACCTTCGATACAGCCTACTTGCTCCCCGAGCCTCAACACTTCAGTCTTCAGAGAGGCACCATGGCTATTTGCTAGGGCATTCTGGACAAGCTGCTTATTTTGAGGCCTCAGGTGAAGAGCACTCACATCTGGATCTGGTTCTGGATGGCGCAGAAAGCATGCGCATGGGAAAACGTTGCTGCAAAAATGCATTACAAACAAAATGCAAATAACTCTCTCTCTCTCCCTCTTTCTCTCTCTTTCGCATTGTCACTTATACCTCATATATTTTTGTTGACTTTAAGGAATCCAGAATTGATTTTTTCGCCCCACTTATATTCATCATTTATTCAAAATTAGTGGTTCCGACTGGCGGGTCGTGATTTCTTAGTGGGTCGCGTCTATGTTTTAGCTGGGTCGCAACGTCATGGAGAAGAAAATAAGTACGCCGTAGGCCTTTCGAAACTTTTTTCCTAAACTAATGGACCAATCTAGATAAATTTTTGCTCAAAAAATCATACATCGACCGGGAATGCGCCAGTAACCTCATCATCAATTTTTATCAACTCCAAAGGGTAAAATCTAAGGGCTGAAATATTGAAAAATCGAGATCTTGAATACTCTCAAGGCAAGAGTAATGTTATTTTGGTTGTCATTGATAGATATCATCCCAAGGAATCGAATGAAACCACCCGAATCGCTGTACGTCAATGCGTTCGTTCTCCCTAAGGGCTACAACTTTAAAAGTAGTGGGGGGGGGGGGGGATAATAATTTTGCACTCAGAACTGGTGGGAATATAGTAAAAATCTCCTTATAAACTGCGAAGAATGGAATCCTTACGGACTACAATGGAATTCTGCACCGTGAAATCGAGTTTATTATATTTCTTGTCATCTATAGATGAATTATTGAAGCGTAGGTAGATGTTTCATTTCATCTCATTAATGAGATGGGAGAATGACTAATTTATTGCAATAAATAACTGAAAAGAAAATAAGTCGTACCATGAAATTACGCAGGTACAGTGAATTCCATTAAATCAATGTTTAAACTTGAATGTTGTTTGAACACGGACTTTAGATCTCAACCAAACTTGATTTGAGACTTTCCGTTCTGCGAAGTTCCTTTTAGTGTCGTGTCCTACAGATTCTTCCCCGTCGGCGCGTCTCTTCCTTCGCCCTTCAAAGTCGATATAAAGGGAGAGCTTCCAACGGAGAGTTGCTTCGTCCCTCAGTTTGACACTGATCGAATAAGGTCGTGTTTCGTTATTACCTTTCTCAACTACACTGCTGTGAAAAATTAAGGGATCATAGTCGAAAAAACTCATTTTCGGATTCGTTGTGGCCGGATCGTAAAATACCTGTCTACTGAGACAAATTCTCACTTTTCGGTAAATAGACATCCAGAACAAGAGTTTACGACAAATCCCAGCTCAATAGAATGGTCCATTCCTCAGTCAATGACAGGATGGTGCGGATAGTTTTTAAAGCAAGAAATCGTATAAGTATTATCTCATTTCAACCTCTCCTCTGGAACGTAAATCGTCTGAGAACACCCCATTTTGGTTTATTATTTCCAATGGTAAGCCTATGTGATCGTGTAGCAAAAAATTTTTATAACCCCCCCTCAAACTTTGTCACTTTACGTTCCAAGGTGCGTAGAATCCAAATTTGAAATGTCCGTCCGCCGTTCGGGCCATAAAAGGCCTAAGAATTTACTTTAAAAACCCGTTCTTTCGCACATAGACTCCATTTGGGTCCTAACGTTTAACCATCCCGATCGCTTTACTCGCATAGATGCTATGGGCCAAAAACATACGAAAAAGTGTCTTTTTCGTGGCTTTGAGTGTTAGACGTGTTAGACGCACGCCTGGCACGCTTGGCCGGGGGTCACGGTGGTTGGGGAAGGGGTGAGTGGGGGGTGGAGTGAGAGGAGGCGCCGCGGCACCTTGTGGTGGCTGTAGTGACCAGGGGCGTAGCAGAGGGGTGTAGAAGAATGGATATTTATTACTTTTACGTGTTATACCCATATAATACACCGCGGCACCATGAGGAGGGTACAGCGTTCCTTCGAGGCATGAATATATGTTTTTTTCTAGGTCATATTTGTGTGCTAATACCAATGCTTTTCCTACGCATATTTAATAACATATCCTCTCGACTTTTCGTACGTACTTAGATAATTTGTACTTCTACATACATTTGTACTTCTAGCAACCAACTTTCACGCCTCCAGTTCAGCTCAACCCTAAAAATTGCAATAAATAACAAAAAGCACATTCACCCCTTAATTTTGAAGAAAATTTTCGAAAAATCGCTTACTTTTTTCAGTGAATTTTTTACGGTAAACTCTTAAATAATGAACCATTTTTGAAGATTTTTGTTGTTGAAATTGTTCAGCATGAACTCAGCTTTTTAATGACCTATACAATTTTCGTAAACCCTTGCAAGAGACCAGTTGGGCGACAATTTGTTGTTTGTTTGTTGTTGTCATTGACTGAGGACACTATCTCAGTGACAGGATGGTGCGGATGATTTTTAAAGCAAGAAATTGTATATTATCTCATTTCAACCTCTCCTCTGGAACGTGAACAGTCTGAGAACAGTCCATTTTTATCAATTTTTTAAAGGTTTTTTCTCACAGTTGTAATCCTAGCAACCAACTTTCACGCCTCCAGCTCAGCTCAACCCAGAAATGCCATATAAAAAGCAAAAATGGCAGTGATCCCTCAATTTTGAAGACAATTTTAAGAAATTATTTACTTTTTTCAGTGAGTTTTGGCTGTAAACCCTTAAATAATGTACCATTTCTGAAGATTTTTTTTTGAAATTGAACAGCATTGAAGTTTGAAATGAAATGAAATGAAATGAAATTGTATATTTCGATACAAAAGTTTGTGCAGGCAGCGAAAATTTAAGTGAAATCTAGGTAGATTCTCAGTTAAACAGAAATGAAAAAAACACATAAGTAATCAAGGTAGAATATTTGAGAAGAAAGAGAGAAAGAAGAAGACAATCTTATCGTTGAATGAAAAGAAATAATGCAACGAATCATACAAGAATTAGATATAGATATATAGAATAGATATAGTGCAGAGGTACATATTGAACAATGAGAAGCAGATGAAGAAAAGGTTGCACAAAGGACAATAGGTGCAGTATTGAAGCTTTTCAATGACCTATACAATTTTTGTAAACCCTTGCAAGAGACCAGTTGGGCGACAATTTTTTTTCTCGGTAAGGTGCGAAAATCGATTTTTTCACAATATGTGTTTTTGGTTTACTTCAGACTGGACCATTCTATTGAGCTGGAGCCATATGCGGAAGCTGTTTATGGTGCAGAAAGCAATTTTAAAGGTTATGCTGGGTAAACCTAGGAGATACCCGAGTGAGTTGCTCTACCAGGATGCGAAGGTCTTTACTGTCCGGCAGCTTTTCATTAAAACCTTGGCCCTTTTTTACAACCGTCACCCATCCATTGTAAATAGCCCTCACGTTCATTCTTACCCCTCCCGTTACCGATTTCTACAGAATGTTGTCAACCCCAGAATTAATCTGACCCTCTCATCTAGAAGCCCTCAATATTTGATTCATCTGATCTTCAATTCCATGCCTGTCTATCTGAAAAACATGGGAAATTATTCGCGTTCCGCCTACAAGAGGCTCATCTTTACCTGGCTCGTTGGTTTGGGGCCAGCAAATGCTGATAATATTCTCAATGCGTTTACTCCATTAAACCTCATTTGTATGAGCATTGTTGATTAAAGTTTACGTCTTTTTGTTATTGCTACTCCATTTGTTTTTACTACACCATCTTCCCGAATATGTGATTGTCATACGTTTACGATACTGTTATACATTCTCAACACACAGTCTATCTAGGTGAGAATTGTGTTTTACATGATACTCTTCAAGTTCGAAAATTTTTTAGTCGAACCGAATTTGGATTGGGACGCTTGTCAACACAGGCTCTGCCTATCGACAAGTTAAAATATTCAAAAAGTATTTTCTTATTATGTTCCTGTATGTGTACACTCTTGAATATACTACACTCTCTCTCTCTCAGTGGACAGGTATTTAACGACCCGGCGACCACAAATCCGACTCTGAGTTTCTCGACAGCGATCTCTTAATTTTTCACAGCAGTGTAATTCGAATGTAGGGAACGTACTAGAACACGTGGTGGTTCAGACGAGTCTTGCTGGGAGATTTCCCTTCCTATAAGCTTCTTCACGTTTCGATTTTTTTCGTGATGCCCAGTTCTTATCATCTTAATCGGATTATCCAGGAAATCCACATGGTTGTACACAGAGGTACAATTATGGTTAACTATTTTCAGTAAAGAATGTTTCTAATTTATCGAGAAACCAAATTCGTAACTTCTTCACTCAATATTATTTGAAGGTTTACGTATCAAGACACGGAGATCCTAATATCGAAAACAAAGTACGAGCTCTTTCAAACTTCTGGAAATGTAATCTGAAAGTCATTCGAAGCTCTTTCGAACTTTTGGACTTGAGTATACGAAACTTGGCTCATAACAACAAACTTCCTAAGGTTTCCTTCTTTCCTTACCTTAGTGGAAGCGAACGGATGAACGTACAGCTATCCGTGTTGGCTTATTCGATTCATTGAAATGTTTGAAAGCCTATATTAGAACCATTATCAATAACAAACAGAAACATATTGTGTTTTAGCCTTGGCATTTCCAACCGAAATCGAAACGTTTATGTCTGACGAAAATGTGTTGCAACAATTTCTGGTGATTTCCGCTTAAAACCGAGTCGTTGCCCATTTAAAATTGCAGATCCGTAAGTTAACACCAATAGGCCTGCGTAGATGTAGGCACCTGCAGAGGGCAAATTAATGTAATTAATTGAATCATCTACATTTTACTGGTCCCCATGATCTCAGTACAACGATATTCAAGTAGGTAGGACCTTCCAACTGAAAATAACATAAATGTATAGATCACTGAAATGGTTTTAATAATCGTTAAAAACTCTATAGCGGAATATAATCAATCAAGATGTAGGTAATGTAAAACGTCAAAATTGGTCATTTAGGAAACGGAAAAATGATGCTTGAAGTTATTTACGTTTACACATGGAATGGAGTAATTATTTGAGAAAAATGATATTGCTAGAGGACAATCTACAGCTTAACCCGCACATTACCAGACAATGTCATAAAAATCTGATAAAAACTAGAAATTAACCTTGTTCCAGGGATTACACCTAAAGCACATGAGCAGTGGAATCATGTTGAAATTAATATGAAATAATTAAACCATTGTGTTCCAACTATGCATCAAAATTGTGCAAGATTGGACGACTAGGGAGTGAAAAAGTGATGCTTGAAGTAATTTACGTTTGCTCATGCGCAGAATGAAGTAATGATTTGAGATGTATGAAATTTACAGGGGACCATCTACAGCTTAATCCACACATTCGCTGAAAATTTAATCAAAATCGGATGAAAACTGAATACGCATTCGCGCATGCGGATTAGGATTTGCAAGGAAATGCCAGGATTTGCTAGGATCATGTTGGAATTGATAGGGAATTCCCCCCTCCTCCACCTATCCTCCGAATCTGAGCAAGATCGAACGGCAGGGCCGAGAGGATGAAATGTACATTTGCGCATGCGCTGAGTGAAGTATTGATTTGGGAACAATGAAACAGATAGAGGACCATCTACACCCTAACCTACCCAAATACTCCATGAACATTTAATAAACTCGGTTGAATATTGTAGAAATTATTATAGAACTATAGAATTATAGGAATTAAGCTTGTTACTAGGATTTGCGGATACAAGGAAGACACACACATACACAGAAAGACGCGGAATGAAAGTTTTTCAGAATGCTCTAACACGTAAAATGAGAGTGGAAATTTCACCACTGTAAAAAACGACAACCGTTTGATTTTTTTGAGACTCCACAATCCCTCGAAAGTGAAAACAATGCTTCCGTTAACGCTGTGAACGGGCGAATCTTTGTGCGAGGCGTAATGCGTCGTTTAAATAATGTACTATAAACTGGGATAATAATATACCATTCTGAACTGCGTAGAAGGGGTACCTAATACTGAAATAATAAACCCTTGAGTAATAATTTGCAGCGTTTTATACTCAAATCGTCTCTTAGAAGGTAAACAATAACTTTTATGATACTTAGTTCAACTGCAAGCAGATGTTTCTCAACTTTTTGTTTCAGTTTTTGAATTCGTTATTTTTCTTCCCATTTTCAAAGTACGAGTATACGCTCTGACCAGTTCCGACTCTAAAGATGGATGAGGATCCAGGCAGGGTGAAAATTTATCCTGAATGCAGAAACGTCAAGAGTTAATAAGAAACAGCTTCCAAAATCATTTTGACAGCCTGTCAAATCCCTTTTTGCGTTCTATCCCATTCAGTATTGGACATTTGGTATTCGACATTTATTGGAGATGCCGAGACGGGAGTTTGCAATGGCTGAATTGAAAACTGCAGTGGGGAAGCAAAAAATTATGCAGCTTTATTGACTTTGATCCTGACAAAGATTCCTTTTCCATTACGGAATAAAAAATATGTAACAGAATTTTGAAGTTTTAATTTATTTAAACGTAATCTAAGGGATATTTGCAGTTTCTATCATTGTTGATAAACAGTATTACTACTTATACAAACAAGTGTAGTCAACATGATGCTTATATAAATTTTATGTAGGGTTGCGACTTTAGCAGTGTTGGCTAGGAAAATCTTAATAACTTAATAAATAAGTAAAATGTTGTCAACAAACTACTTAAACGTAACAAGCAATAGGTAAATATGAACACATTCATTTGAAAATGACGTTTCTAGATCATTCGTATGATATTACTGAAGGTTGTTAGCACGCTCTACTATTGTTTCAGTGGAGAGGAGGACACATCTTTGAAAACTAAAACGCTGCAAATTATTACACAATGGTTTATTATTTCTGTGATAGATAGCCCTTCTACGCAGATCATTGGTCTATATTATTATTAAACTCCGTATGTAATGTATGATCAGAACATGGGGTATCTGCCTCCGAGGGTTCACACTTTTACAGTCCCAAGCCCCCCTCAATTTTACGCTTCACATTAAAGATAATAAAAAAAGGGGAAATGATGCTTGAAGTAATTTACGTTAGCGCATGCGCAGAATGGAGAAATGGTTAAAGATAAATGAAATTGGTAGGGTACAGCCTACAGCCTATCCCACAAATTCCCAGAAAATGTAATAAAAATCTGATGAAAACTAGACTTTGTCCTCGGAGTACACTTTCGCGCATGCTCTGGAGCTAATAAAGATACAATCAGGTTGAAATTAACATGGAATCAGCAGAAGAAGTACCTGTGCCGAGTGCAGTTGACGCCATGAATCACGTACAAGAACTTCGAAAGCCGAATGAATTTAAGTGATTCATACTTCAACTCTCTGAATGCCTTGGAATCTTTTATAATGGCGAAGAGACTTAATTCAAGGAAACAGACCAAAATATCATCCTTTTTTGAAAAACAATAGATTGTTTTAGCGAATTTTTGAAGAAAATTAAGCTATTGCTCTCGCCTCAAAATTTGTAGAATGTGAATTTTTGAAAACATTTTATGCAGAAATCCGTTTCAGGCTATTCTGAATCATATTCTGAAGTTTAACGCATTTTTTTAAGTATGTATGTATGTATATATGTATGTGTCATTCCAGACGATAACTGTCCGTAGAATTGTGCTAGAAACTTCAAACAAATTTTAAAATGTTAAGGACACAAAACGAAAGTTCAAGTTCGTTGGCCAGCATGATCGGATTACATCTTCGGGTTGAAATTTTCAAAAATGTAGTCAAAAATTTCAAAATAGCCTGTTTTTTGCGATTTGTTGTGCGAAATAATTTTTTCAGCATACTAACATATATTCGGAATCAGCGTAAAATTTCCTATAACAATATGTATCAAGTTTTCAAAAATTTCAAAGTTGAAAAATCAGTCAAAAATCGAAATAATGCCGTTCGCTAGTTGTAAAAATCTGTGATATTTGCATGAAACATTGCCCAAATTCAGATTGAACTACTCTTATGGAAGTATCCCTGTATAACCAATCCTAGAACCATGCTGTTTAAAACGTAGGTAGTAGGTGCTTGTTAAAATTAAAAAAAAAGTAAATCATTTAATACTTTGATTCCATGTTTGTCTATCAACATCATAAACTAAAATTTCTCTACACGATCAATAGCGACTGAAATGTCGAAGATTTCTTCAAAAATTAGCTCATGGGGTCATGCTGCATGACTGGACTTTTTTATGGTTGCAGTTAAATACAGTACCATTCCAGGTGTCTTTATATTTATTGTTCAATATACTGTTGGTCAATACAGTATTCAATGATGCTCTACGCACTTTACTTCGTACTGTAGTTTGTTAAAATATAAGTAATTGGTTATAATTTATTAAAAACTTCTTTAATTCGACTTTTTGGTTAGTTCGAAGTTTTTGACTGGTCCCTTGAGGTTCGAATTATCCAAGTTTCACTGTATTTCGAAAATCTAGAGTCGTTGGGAATTAAAGGTGGCAGGCTCATTGAATATGCTATATTGAAAGATTCTGAACCTTCTGCGTCGGCGTCCTCATCGATCGACATCCTTTGAACTTGTGAACTAATGGCCCTTCTAGTACGCCTACGTTTGGGACTCCAATGATTCCCATTTCCTGGGTTCCACAGAGTGACAATATTTACTAAAAAGTCCAGTAATGCAGCATGACCCCATGAGCGAATTTTTGAAAAAATCTTCGACATTTCAGAAGCTATTGATCGTGTAGCGAAGCGAGCAACTTAATGGGGGGTCCAGGGTTATTCCTACACATATATAGCCGTACCGAGCGAGCCGCCTTGCGTCTGCGTGATAGTACGTACATAAATAGAACTTCTTCATAATTTCATGGCTGATATTTTCTAAGCCACAGTCAGTATTAAAGGTACATCAAGTCCTGAAACAGTTGTGATTTTTTTTTTTTTTTTTTAACAAGCACCTACTACCTACGTTTTAAACAGCATGGTTCTAGGATTGGTTATACAGGGATACTTCCATAAGAGTAGTTCAATCTGAATTTGGACAATGTTTCATGCAAATATTACCGATTTTTACAACTAGCGAACGGCATTATTTCGATTTTTGACTGATTTTTCAACTTTGAAATTTTTGAAAACTTGATACATATTGTTATAGGAAATTTTACGCTGATTCCGAATATATGTTAGTATGCTGAAAAAATTATTTCGCACAACAAATCGCAAAAAACAGGCTATTTGGAAATTTTTGACTACATTTTTGAAAATTTCAACCCGAAGATGTAATCCGATCATGCTGGCCAACAAACTTGAACTTTCGTTTTGTGTCCTTAACATTTTAAAATTTGTTTGAAGTTTCTAGCACAATTCTACGGACAGTTATCGTCTGGAATGACACATACATACGTACGAGTACATACATAAAAAATGCGTTAAACTTGAGAATATAATTCAGAATAGCCTGAAACGGATTTCTGCATAAAATTTTTTCAAAAATTCACATTCTACAAATTTTGAGGCGAGAGCAATAGCTTAATTTTCTTCAAAATTCGCTAAAAGGTTATTTTCGATATTACCTATAAAAGAAATGAAACGTCTTCGTTGGGCGGACCTTATTGTAACATGGATAAATAGAATTAGTTCAGAAACAAATTACGAGTAAAAAAAAGTTCCAGTCATGCAGCATTATCGTATGAGCAAATTTTCGTAAATTTAAATTTGAATTGATTTCAAATTTGACCACTCCGAGTGCCAATGAATCTTTTATTCATCCATTTTATAGTAAAACACTTGTTATAATATAATAATCTGCTATTCGAACAAAGATTTTGGATTTTTAACATTATTCACAGTTTTATCAAATCTGCAGCACATATTATGAATTCAAGTACATTTTTCAGCACAATTTTGCGTATAAATGTTTTAATGTTCATTTCTTAGTTTATCAACTTTTTTTGAGGAATAAGACGCTAAAAAATACAAACAGTGATTTTCAGCCTTTTTTTTATTATTTTTTAAATTTTATTATTTATTTTTATTATTAAGGTTTAAGCCGCACCTCAACCAGAAGGGTCATTAGCGGCAAGCCTTTTTTTTTTAAACCAATTTCAATGATTTTTTTCACCATAGATTTGTATTTAGAAATTTGACAAATTTAATTTGCTCAAAAAGTGCTGCCCAACAAACTCATCCTTTCTTTTGGAATACTTGATTTTTTAAAAAAAAATTTCACGGCGAAAGAACGGATTAATCTTAATCCTAAGTAGAGTTTTCGTCTGAGTGAAAAATACGTAAACATGTACAGGGTGATCGGTTCAAAGTGATAAATAACAATTAGTGTGAAACTAGACTGCAAATGGACCCGAGATAGGTATGATTCTTTGAAAGATTTTAAAATACTGGAGTGATAGGTCATTTTTTCATGAAATTTCATGTTGTTTCCGAATCTACGGATCTAGTCGGTTATGTGTCAGCAAACATTGAAGGGGCTATCTTACAAAAGACGTTTTCAGGCCAGGATGGCCACTAATCTGAATTTTGACTAAGGGATTGACTACTGGATGTTACGTATTCTTGAGATCCGAGCGTAGCCAACATCTAGGTCACTGATCTGTGTAGCTAGTCAAAAATAGTGTAAGCACGTCTACAACCACCCTTAGAAAGATTTTACACACATCAGTTTTTTGCCTAGATCAGTGGTCTGGATGCTCGCTACGCTCGCATCTCAAAAGTAGTGGACATAGAGTAGTTAATCCCAAAGTAAAAATTCTTGCAAAAGTAAAAAATTCTTGACGGGGCTTGCCGCATAACCATCTAGATCCGAATCGGCAATAAATATTGGGGGTTCCAATTTCAAAATTTCAAAAACACGAGGTTGGTGTCATAACGCCAATGTGGCGCATGATAATCACAACTAAATTTCACAATAAAGTGTTTTTATTTATTGAAAAAAATAAAATAAATAAATAAAGGGGGGGATGTTGAACTTGGATCACCTGTATACAGGGTGTCCTAGATGACAGAGAACGGAGACCTCCCTCCCCCCCTCTTTTGAGAAATAAGCTTATTTTTTTCCGTAGAACCTCAAACAAGACAATTCTGCGCACGTGTGCAGTGCGAAGTACCTAACTTTATCATTATTTTAAATCAGAACCCCGATTTCGTATTGCAAATTCGAATTCTGCGTATATTTCCATGAATAAATTATCAGTCACTCGATTTTTTGAGTGCGCAGAAACAGACACAATTCGACTCTAAAATCGGATAATTCCACCCAATAAGTGCAAAAGAAGATACTCAAGTGACCCATGTGGTACTTGATTTGTGGGTATTTTTTCCTGCTGGATTGCGAGTTGGTGTTCATTTATTGATATTTGCAACTCTGTTCGAGAAAAAAACCAACAAACCCACCAGAATTGCACTTTGCATCACTCATTTCCACACTACGCAAAGCGTACTTAAAATTTCGTTTTCTCGGTGTTTTTCCCAATTGGTGTTACAAAGATCAATAAATGATTGTCATCACGTGATTTAGCATGAAAAATACCCTATAGTCATTTATCATCATGTGGCAATTGAATATCTTCAAAAACTCCGTATTTTCACAATTTTCGCACATTTAGAGCGAATCGGCGCCTGTTTTTGCGCTGTCAAAAAATCGAGCGATGGATCATTATTTCATACAATTCCACGTAGAGTTCGAATCTGCAATACAAACTGCAGGTTCTCATTCAAAACAACAAAGTTAGTGCGCACTGTGCACGTTTTGTGCATGCACACGTGCGCAAAAATGTCATATTAGAGATCTACGGAAAAAATAAGGGGATTACTGTTTGAATTTTTCTTCTAACCCATTTATTTACTAAGAGCCAGTTCCACCAGCGGAAGTTTTTCTTGGATTAACCTTGGACTGCGAGTTTTCTCGTCAAAACGGTGAAATGAGCGTTCCATCAACGCTTGGCGTGGGATTTTGTTGTGATAACGCACGGATTCTGGAATCCACCTGTTGAGGTGGGTAAGCCGTAAGCCGACGGATCAGCACTGATCCGCATCTTTGTCACCGCCCGCCATTTCCACATCATGATCCCTCCGCAGGCAACGATTTTGACATTTTTATGTTTTTACTTTGGCACACAACGGGGGAAATCGACAGTTTTTATAGCTTTACTTACTAAAATTTCTTTCCGATGATTTTCACTTACGACGGAGTTGTTCCTAGGGAAATGTAGCTCCGTCAGTTCTTATCCAACGGAAATTGTTCACCACTCGTAGGGAACATCTCAATTTATGCTAAAATCTTATGTTGCCTACACCGCTCCGAAAATAAAAGCAGCTGAGCTACACGCTAAGTTATTGATGAACTATAAAGTACCTATAACAATTCTCAAGGCACGAGTATAGTAAATTGATTTGGTAAGTGACCTGGCCGGGTTACTTACTACTCAGTTATTTCATTAACGAAATGAAAGATGAAGGCGAATGTTTTTTATCCTCATCCAAGGGGGCTATACATTTTGTGCTAGACTTGATAGTGGAAAAAGTTTTGTAAAAAAAAAAAAAAAAAAAAAAAGACAACAGTTTTCTAGATAGCTTTGGATAAAACAAAAAAATTGCTACCGATTCCTCGTTTGTCAAGAGCTTGTAGAATGCAGTGACAAGAAACACAATCAAACGGATTGTCTCAAAAACACTGCAATTATTTCCTGTTTTCTCTCAAACTATTGTTTCATATTCGTTTCAAGGATTATCAAACAGTCTACTATAATAGTTGAACCTTTTCGGCACCCGCATTGCTGTAGAGAAAAAAATAGATGAGTTATACGAATGACAAACGATATTAAATTTTTACCGCTTGCACGGAAAAAACTCATGCGTAGATTTGTCTTTTGGCAATTATTTATATTTGGCATATTATTTATCGAACGATCAAGTTCGTCCCCCACCCCGGCAACTACTTGGAACCGTTGCCTACAAGAAGAACTGTGAGTTCTTCAATTCCGTTCAACCTGTTTCAACATCATTCTGACCTACATGTCCAACTGATCTGTATTTTTACTAAGGGATTGACTACTTGATGTTATGTAATTTTGAGATGCGAGCTTGCGAGCATCCAGACCACCAACCTACACACAGCATTCTGATCTGTTTGTGCGAATTCATGTGCATTCCACTTTTGAGAACTCATTCAAGAACTCATAGTTCTTCTGGTAGGGAATGGTTCCAAGTAGTTGCCGGGGTGGGGGACAAACTTGATCGTTCGAGATGGTCTCGTATTATTCATTGACAAGAATTGTTTTGTAGTTGTTTCGTTAATTGCTACGAAATAGTGACTTCCTCATTTTCTGGATAGAGTAGCGTGATTAGTAACGTAATGAAAGTAGGTAACAACCTAGTTACCCATTACATTTTTTGATCACGATCACGCTTATTTTGTCATGACCCCCAGCCAAAAAACATATCTATGTCAAAAAAAAAAAAAAGACCTACCAAAACATATAAAAAATTGCCGCCAGAGAGTAATGTTTGCCGCCGAACTGTACTTGGCACCATTTACTTTCATGTTGAAATGGAAATGTGTGGAGGACAAAAAATTCTGTATCTCCACTTTTATCAGCTGTTCACTAATTTTTGGTCTGAGGACAGTAACTCGGATACTAACTAATTGATCCACGGATCGGCTAATCTAGGATTAGAAATTGATGGTGGAACAGTGAAAACACTGATTCGCGGTTGTTTACTAGATCCTGCATTACCAGACTCGGGAGTTAACTCTCGTTGGTGGAAATGTCCCTAAGGAAGTTAATGGAGGGTCCTCGTTATCTGGGATACCCTGTATATGAAAACCCCAATCACCTGCACTCCACACTGATGACTTGGTGGCGGCAGGCTGATTCCTGCTTTACATCAACAATATGAGTGGGCACCTTGAGAACATCGTTGATTGCCTCAGGCTTTGGTTATCCCGTGTTTCCTTTCTGCAAAATTACTCCGGAGGAAAAATCCCTAATTCCGCCAGCCGAGATGAGGCGGTCGTGCGATAGAAGTTGATTACGGTGCTGAGGGGGCCACGACGGTGACCGTTTCCAGGAGATCTGCCGAACGGGTCTCGTCAACTATTATGAACTGACTCACCGGTGTTTACATGGAAACTGACATCATCTTTAGCTCAACAAGGAGTCGCTTTGAGTGCGAAGCAAGAAAAAGACAAAACATTTATTCCACTTCGTTGTGCGTGTCTTCATCTATAGTATTTAGAAGTCCCAATCGTGCTGCACGATATTATGCGAAAAAGGTTGATTATCTAGATAATAGACCTTTCTAATCGACCAAATAAAAAATGAAATCTGCCAAATGAGTGTGGTACATCAGTTTCCACGAACTTTTAGCTTGAAGGAATAGATCCTTACAAAAAGAGGTTCTAATAGTAACCGTGATTAGTAGGTGCATACGAGCAGATAATTGGCAGTTAACTGCTGCATTAAAATTCCTATGTTCTAAATCACCATCCATTTTCCTGTATCGAAACGATAAACAACATGTAGGTTCATGTTGTACGTTGTTCAAAATGTACATCATGTGAATTAAAATGACGTAATTACCGAGTTTCTCTTTATTTTAATAAATCGGTGGTTATAACGACCCTCAATAATTGCTGCCATTTTGTTCCTTAATTTCTTGATTATAACAGTCGTTCAGTTCAATCCGCGATTAATCTATAGTATACGTTATTGGTCATAATTCAATATAAGGTGGATATAGTGTGTCTTTTGGTCCTAGAATGTAATTTAGGTAGATAATTATTGCATTGATTTAAAGTAGTACATTCATAAGTGAATGAAATTTTGCCTCCTTCCAGTTTACCTAAAAGTCAGTCTCTCAGTACTAAATTCAAAACTTCAACATCGTGTGTTCAATAGGATAGGATTTAGCCTTATAATCACATACCGCTCTCGACGCAGTTAAAATGTCTGCCTCGCGATTTCAACGACGCACATATTAAATGCAATGCATAATTTTACTTCTTTTAATTTATTTCATCAGAAAAAGATCATGCAGAGCTTCCCAAAAAGGTGCAATATGGAGGGTATTGGATGATTGGAAGTGGCCGAAACAATGGTGTAAAGAAAGTTGAATGATGTCATAGTTTTTAAACGACTTCAACACTGCTTCCGCCTGGGTGACCGCAGCGCCGTCCATCTATAAAGTGATCATCATAATTTTTTTTCGATTGTTTTTTCCCCGTACCATCTTAAATTTTTAGCGAAAATATTGCAGTCAAGGGTGCAGATTCCAATTATTCAATACGAAATGAAAAAGTATGACGAATGATGTCCATTATGCGCTGAATTTCCTTCAGATTTCACTACTTAATCGTCATAATCGGTCTAATTAAAACAGAACTAAGATTCCTGGTATAGATTGAAAATAATGTCACATATCTCTAGATAAGATTTACTCACTTATGTGATTCTGGAGATTTTTAGAAATACTTTTCCGAGTTACTCGATTGGAACGCGTTGTTCTAGGTATTGGTGAATTGAGACTGAATAACAACTACTTTCTACTTGTATCCACTCGTATCAGATGCCAGGGTTTCATAACATCAACTAGTTTATACTTAGGCTTTATTATTTTCGGTTTTATGAATATTAACGAACTCTTGGCATTCAAGGGTGTTCAAGAGTCGAAAATCACCAAACCCAATTTTTCTTCAATTTTTTACCAACGATTTTTGGAATTTATTCTGAATTGTTTAATAAAGGTGGGGTATTCTAGGGACTAGGGTTGAACACAGAAACTAAAATGTCTCCAAAATTGTCCATTTTTTAAGGATTTTTTGTCCCTCGGAAGACAAATGTACCCAGAATGTTTCGATTATTGGCATTCTTGCCGCTCCATAAGCACACAAATTTTGCAAAAATTGGCACTTAGGGTGAACTCACTGCTACTAACGACCTTATTCTGCCATTAAAAAAAGTAATAAAAAATCAACTAATGTTTAGCAAAGATGAATCATGAAACTTTCCTCTTTTCACTTGAAGTGTTTAATCAAAATATAATTTAATTTTGAAAATCGATAGGGAAAACTCAAAAATTATTTTTCATCTAATCGGGATTTTTAAATACTTTTTAACTTTTTTTTTTTCAAAAGAACAAAGTTTTTAACTTAAGCCTAATGTGAAGGCATAACATCTATCAAAACCAGTTAAAAGAGCATCTTAGACAAACAAGTCGTTGGGGCTAACTGGATACAGGAAATCAGTGGTATTTGAGAAAAACAAGATTTTTGCCACCTTTATCAGGTCTAAAAATTTTACTTCGTCTCGCATCCACATTACGTGAAACATAAACGTAATTGACCCTAAATACCATCGATATGCTTTCCTGATGGACTTCTTGATTTACTCTTTTCCGCTATGGAATTTTTCAAGAGCATTTAAAACTTTTAAGGAAGTGTATTGGGCCCACTCCTGTACCTACTGTACACCAGCGATTTACCAGAAGTTGAACATAACACCACAGCAACATTTGCAGACGACACTGCTGTCCTGGCAGTTGGTGACAGCAATAATGAATCAATATCAAAACTCAATAAGTCCATCTCCAAAATCAGTCTTTGGACAACAAAATGGAGGATCAAACTGAATGAGGCCAAGTCGGTGCACGTTGATTTTACCAACCGGAAGATCAACTACATCCCTGCTTTCCTCAACAATTTGGCAATTCCCTACGTGAATGAAGCCAAATACCTGGGCATGACGCCAAGCTCGGGTGGAAGGAACATGTAAAAAAGAAGAGGACAGAGCTCGCACTGAAACTTAGAAGGATGTATTGGCTAATCAGCCGACGATCCACCATGACCATTGGTAACAAGCTGCTTCTTTACAATCAAGTACTCAAGCCAGTTTGGATGTATGGAGCTCAGTTGTGGGGCTGCACAGCTCCAACCAATAGACAGATCATTCCACGTTTCCAGAATTCTGTACTACGGTGTATCACTCGCCGTGGTACTTCCGAAATGAGGCACTCCACCGTGAACTTTAAGTTGAAAGTGTGGATGAAGAGATCAAAAAGCGAAAAAACGGCTCATCTTGCCAGACTAAAAGATCATGTGAATGAGGAAGCTGTAAAGCTCCTGGATGTGCAAGATCTAACTCGACGCTTTAAGCGTTTGAAACCGCATGAGCTTGTGTAGGAAGTGAATGTGATATGCTCGAGAGACAAGGGACAAAGTTATGCATCTTAGGTTCTGAATAGTGTATTGTAGTAATATAAGTCAGATTTGTATTGCTAATAAGACTACTCGGTGCAATAAGAGCTTTAAAAAAAAAAAAAAAAAAAAAATTAAACTTTTCGATGATCTATGAAACGAGAAAGCTATGTGCCATATCCAACTTAGCAGACTTTTTTTCTTTTTCGTCCGAATTCGTCCAAACAAAAGTTCGTCAGAGTACGCATCCATAGCAACCTCAACTTAACCATCGTTGTGATCGCTTCTCGATGTGATTTTAACCACTTAAATGGTAAACAGGATATTTTTAGGACAGCTCCACGCATGGCTTGTCTAAGAAGTTTATATTCATTAGTCAATGACAAATTGGTGGTCCGGAGTAAGTTGACGTCGAGGGTCGATGACTCCGATTGCCCTCAGCCAGGAAGAGAGAAAAAAATCGAGATAACGAAATCGGCTTTGATCTTTCTAAGCGACGGCGACCCAAGGAGGTTCATAAACCCCAGAAGGTGCCCAACCAGGCTCAGCAGGGGGGAAACTTATACACTCTGATCCTTCATTATGAGGCGGGTAATTGTTTGGGAAGAGATGACAATAGGAAGTGGAGCAAAAGAGTTAATTAGGGGACATAAAAAAAAGGAACGGTGGACCTCGGCTAGGGATACAATAGGAGGCTATTGCACCGTGGAACAAGAAGTGTTCTTTGAGGAAGAGAGAGCGATCTTCTTAAAAGGGTGCGCGCGCCACTGGACGTGGATTCTTCTCCGGGGCAATATTTTCCCAATAATGAGTACCTTCACCAACAACTACTGGTCAAACCGTCCAATGTGCTAGTCCGACGCCAGTGCTTTCAGTGCCTCAGCGTCACACGAGCGTGAATTCGCGGACGCGATTGGGGTAGGTAATGTTTAGTGCCACGTCACACGAGCACGGCCCTGATGGTTAACGGAACTGTCCCTCGGACGGCTCAGTTGTTCCATGTGCTTACGGCAGCGTCACATGAGAGCTGTTTTGCTCGGACACGTTCATCGTCTTCGTGTTTCCATACAATGAAAAAGAAATTTGGAATCAAGTCTCTGATTTTATCTGTGGAGGGGCGTCTGAGTTATGGGATGCAATCTAATTGTTGAACTTCTTCTAAATAATATTCCGCTAAGAAAATATAAATTTAACAATTTTTAGCAGCTTTTGGTTTATTATTTTCAATAATAAGCCTATGTGATCGTATAGTAAAAAAAATTTATAACCCCCCCCCCCCCCCCCCCCCCCCCCCTCAAACTTTGTCATTTTACGTTTCAAAGTGCGTAGAATCCAAATTTGCAATGTCCGTCCGCCGTTCGCCGTCCGGGCCATAAAAGGCCTTAGAATTGACTTAAAAAATCTGTTCTTTCGCACATAGACTCCACTTGGGGTCTAGTTGGTCCTAACTTCTCGTCAGCTCGATCGCTCCACACCCATGGGTGCTATGAGCCAAAAATAGGTGAAAAATCGTATTTTTCGAGGCTTTGAGTGTTAGACTGGAGTACGCGAGCACGCGTTGGTACACCTAAGGAGTACCTCCAGGGTGGCGTGGGAAACTTCCTACACTTGTATTGCTTTCGAATTTCATGTTCCTTCGAGGCATGAATATATGTTTTTTTCTAGGTCATCTTTGTGTGTTAATACCAATGCTTTGCCTACGCATATTTAATAATATATCCTCTCGACTTTTCGTACGTACTTAGATAATGATATTATTAAGGCAATAACTATTTGAATAGATAGAAGCTCAAATCGAGAAATATAAACATGTGTATATAATTATAGAAGTATAGGTTGTGGCAACTCGAAATAGGACACGCCGAGGAGTCTGGACGGGCCTTATGACGTACGCAAGCCAACTAAAACTACGATCAAACTCAATTGAAAAAATAATAAACCTTTGTGAAATAATTTGCAGCGTTTTTATATTTAAAAAAAACTGTAATGGCTCTAATAATTTGAAAAATATAATTTTCCAAACGTTTGTTCACATGAATATTTGTTTTGACACATTTTGCAACATTCCTAGATTCTAACATTATTTAACTACATAGATGTATATCACTAAAAACATGGGTCGTGTACAGAGTGCCCCACGCGGTCTTTGTTGTTAGAAAGGCGCGGTCTACGAAGGGTTAATTAACTTATATAGGTATCATTTTTATGAGTTTTTAACCATACAATTTATTATTGATTAAATTATATGGTCATGCTGCCTAAATGGGACTTTTCCTGGTTTTTTTTCCTGTTTGAAGAACCTCATCGTGCCCAAAAAAGGTTTCTAGCGAACTCATCCTTTGTTTTGGAATACATAATATTTTGGCGCACAGACTACTAATTGGTCCATTAATCTTAGTTTTGTCTGTGTCGATCAGTTTTGAGCATTCGCTCTAGTCATTGCTTCACCTATTGCAATATAATTCATAGGGAATTTTTCTGGAACATATACCCAATTACCCATCGTGTTTGAACGAAATCGGACCAAGAGATGATGAAAAATCGACGTTAATGAGAAATTCACGTTTGCGCGTGCGCACAGGCTACGGTTGATTCGACAACGTTGAAAATTATAGGTGACCCTGCAAATTTCATTGGAATCGGACTGAAACTTGGTATACTTTTGGGCGTGACAAGAATTTACCACAGTCAGACAGACATCAGACAGACAAACAGACAGACAGTCGGACACGGAACCAAAACAACCAAAAATATCGCAGCTCCGTTAACTAAAAGGACTTCAGAGCTGCAGTTGGTCGCATTCGACGCAGAAATTTCTCTTCTAAACGTCCCTTGTATCAGATTTTTTTCTGCTACCACAACCTTTTCCAAAATCGGAAAAAAAACCAAGGAGAAAACACGAACAACCTCCTTTTTGGGCTTTAAAGTGCTTCTGCTCCGTAACCGTTAATTGTACCGACCTGCGGTTGATCTCATTCGATTCAGGAGGTCAAAACTATAGGAAACGATGCCTCACACTCTATAAATACAAAAATTGGACAAATCAGGCCAAAATTGGACAAATTTTGACTATATCTCAAAATCCTGATGAGATGGAAAAACGGGCTTCGGATTCGTGTTCGGAACAGTCAAGAACCCCTACATTTGATATTGAGATCTCCGTCACGGAACATGACTTTCCTTTTGTAAATGTGTGTTATCTATAACAATTTTTTCCTAGGTGGGCCCGAAAGATTTTCGCCCCCGGCCTGGATTTCGCATTCAATAGTTTCTCAAAATTTTCTACGGCCCCTGATAAAGGAACATATACATATATGGTGTATTCTAAATCAGCATCAAATTTCAAAATAATTCATCGAAATAATTTTGCTCACTATGCGGCGCGGCGTCCTTAGCAGAGCCATAACCATTTCCAATCGCTTGCCTTGTGTGAGATTGGATTGAGATTCCGAACCGAACGGCAGAGAGCTGACTGGACGGAAACCGTCGCGGCGACCGGATGTATGTGCACACGTCCGCCCGCTCATCTAAATGCATTAACTGACGATGAAGCAGACTCTTCGCAAGGAGTCTTCAACTCAATCAGTTTACAAAAAACCTTTATCAAAATGTCCCGATTGAAAAGTTCCGGCCATGCAGTATGATCGTAAGAGTGAATCTTTGTAAATTATCTATTATATGTACTAATTTGTCCGTTGTCCAGGTTCCTCACGAAGTTCGAAAAACTGATTGTCTAGTACGGTTTCAATTGATTCGAAGTGATGCAAACTATTGAAAACGATACGAACTCAATTTTTGATGATTTGACAATGACTGACGTCAGTGACAACGACGATGATATTGTGATGTCGTCAAGGACTTTTGTAGCTTTCATAGTGGTTTCAGTCGATTCTGTGTGGCGAAAACTTTTGAAAAATATAACAAACTTGATTTTTGGTTGATTTGACGACGTCGTATTATCGTCAAGGGCAACTTTAAAAGCTTGTATAGTGGTTTCAGTTTATTCTGTGTAGCGAGAACTATTGAAAAGATACCAAACTCGATTTTCGGTCGATTTGGTCGTCGCTGACGAGAAGTTCTTGTCGTCGGACCGTCACCAAAAACTATACCTACATCTAATTCCAGATGCCTGTCGAGTCTACCAACTGAATTTCAAGTTGGTAGCTCCAAAAGTACACACATGCACTCACGCGCCCACACACACTCGACGCTGACAGATGGCATCCGAATCAAAGTGGAGACACACTTCGTGCGTCAATTATATTACATTGTTTTTAAATTTAATCACTCTGAGTGCAATGACATTGTTAACTACACATTTTCAACTAGAAATATGCACTTTTTTCAGTTTTCAACGATATTTTAGCAAATATTGGTGCAATTTATGTAAATTTTTCAGCATGATTTTGTGCACATATTTTTTGAATGTTCCGATAAATCGCTGATAAATTTATTTTGATTAACATTCAGCAACGCTCAATCGGAAAGAAATTACCTTCAGAACTCACCCAGCTGATCAGCGGCCCTTCGTACGATATCATTGAAATCCAGCAGTCTCATAATGGATCCATTTCAAATTTCAGTACCGCAGGTTCAACAGGAAAGGAATTAGCTTTAGAACACACTCAGCTGATTAGGGTGGAAGATTTTACCCGAGCCTAAAACCATCTCAGGAACTCACTTCATCTTCAAAACAAATCCGTTGTGCAACTTGGGAGAAACAAACAAGATTCTCAATATATATATATACCTAGTAGATTTGATTGAGATCGGACGACTAGTGAGAGCGTATGATGGAATTAACGAATTAACACATGATGGGATTTAGATTTGCTCAAGCACTATAGACTAATCCGCACACTCCTTGAGAATTTCATCAAAACCCCATTAAAAATGTGGTTAAGCTTGCTACGAAGATTTTACATTGACGCATGCGCAGTAGTTACTAATGACACAACCTATTTGAAATTGATGAGGGATGATTAAATCTTTTCTTCCAACTTTCCTCCAAATTAGAGCGAGATCAGAGATGACAAGGGCCTGTGAATGATAATTGATGGATTTTACGTTTGCGCATGCGCAGTAAGAAGTATTGATTTGGGAATGATGAAACTGATAGGAGACCATCTACATCTTGACTCGCACATTCCCAGATAATTCATCAAAATTGGATGGAAACTGTAGGAATTAGACTCGGAAGCAATAGGTGTTCCTATTCGAGACTTATATGAGACGTAGCGCCACTGTGGCGCGTGATAACTAAAATCTGGTTTTACCGTTGAATGGAGTTTAAAATATATAAAGGAGAGTTGACATTTAGAATTTTTCAATAACAAAAAATAATATAAAAGGGGGATCATGTTGAACTGGGAAACTCTGTACCTTTCGCCCACTTGTTCAATCCCAATTCAGCATCGTTTTCAATTCATGTCATTAGGTACAGGATGTAGTTTCGAATACACTCTCCGTGGGGCCTGTAACCTACACGGGGCCTGTAACCTACACGGGGCCTGTCAACAACCCATGAACACGGTCAGGTATCACACTTGAAATCACATAAGCTCATCTGTATTCCACGAAACAGCATGGAGCAGTCGTCTATAGTAAAACAATCAACTGGTCATAATGGACTCCAGCCTATTCACCAAGTCCCATTCAACGTCTCGTATAATAGATAATTCTGCCCTATATACGCCTCAGAATCCGGAGAACCATACTTCACCGTTCTGAAATCTCAATAATGCCAAATAAATCTCAATGCCAGAATTTCTCAACTGGTTTGCCGCGAAGTTTGATGTGCTGTTTCGTGAATGAAGTTTGTTATCCGTGCGGACTATTGTTCCAGCAGAAGCTTTCATTCTGGATTAGGAAACCCTGAAAATTACTACACAAAGGATTAGTATTTCTGAATTTGACAGCCTTTTTGCGCGGATCACTGGTCTTCAGATTGTTATGAGCAAACTATACAATTGTGACTTCACAAATGTGTATTCGAGCTCTAGCCTATAGCTCCGCACAGCTGACCAACTATCCGCGCATGCGCATACAGCTGTCTACAGTATTTTAGAAAGAGCTGCAGGAATCTAACGAGCACCCATTTCAGACCTAGCTCTTGCCGTATCTTTTCAATTTAGTTACCTTCTTCTCCTATATAGTGTACGCCATACGGTGGTATTGCTCCGCCGTATTAACTATATCTCTCCACTAGTTCGGAGTTACACTTCACTTAGAACGGAGGGGTTGTACGTGAAGACCTGGGCTGTTACACTTCTCGGTGTAATAAAATGGGACACAACTTTTTGGGTACTTTTTACATCATTAGTCTCAATTACCAATGCAACAATTTACTGAGAATTAAAAGTTCTCCGCGTTCATTTTTCCCCCTTTCTAATCGCGATTCTCCTAATTGAATCCAGGAACCACTTCTTTATCATATAATTTTCAGGGGTTTAATCCCAAACTTTTGTTTACACTGGTGGGATTGTAACGGAGGGGTTGTTCGTGAAGAACTGGGATGTTACACTTTTTGGTGTAATAAAATGGGACAGAATTTCTTGGTCCCTTTTTTACATCATTATTTTCAATTACCAATGTATCTATTTACTAAGGATTATATGTTCTCCGCGTTCATTTTTCCCCCTTACTGTCATTTCTTTATTATAGTAATTACTTTCAGGGGTTTAATCCCAAACCTTTATTTTTAGGCTGATAGTTCCCAATCCTTCAAAGAAGAAAGGTAACCCCCCTCAGACAACTCACCAAGAAAGGCAACTTACTACTCGAAGTCCCCCATAGAAGGCCAAATATTATTCCAAAACCCCAATCCAAGGGATTCCAAGGGAAGAATCTTCCTAAACGTCAGAGTTGGGTAAACTATTGTTTAATCCAATTGTTACATTCTTGATTGGTTAATAGCCAAGACAGTTATTAAATAAATTATAGTCACTGACAACCCATCTCGAATAATTTATAGCTTATTATTCCAAATTACCAGAGCATCTATTTCTGAAAAGCATAGCTTCCCGTGACAACCAGGAAAAAGCGTATAACCCTGCGATCTATCCCAGAGTTGAGCTGTTCCCGTTTATTACAAGCAGTGTGGTAGTTTGAGGAGGGGCAGGGTGGACAGAGCCCCTCCATGAATTCCAGAGGACGCAGAAGTTCGTGGTATGCGGATACCATCAAAATTAATAATTTTACGCTTCCAACTTCAGTGCCTAACACCTTCAATTAAACAATGTAATCAGTAAAATACAACTACTATTATTATTATTATATTATTCTGGTTGCCTAGCGACTTGAGACGCTCTTAGAAATACGGAAATTTTTATTAGGTTCGTTTGCGTAGGGGCAAAATGGCATGGATATTGTACATCCCCACGGAGCGTAGTAAAATCACCTAGTCAGCGAAACGGAAATGTGGATACTAGGTACAAACTGAAATCAAGTCGTTCCCCACTACCTTCTGGGGCCAGCCCATATGCGATTTTCCCCTAGAAAAATATCCATTGTTCAGTATCCACCAAATTCTCCTACGAACTTCCCCTACTTTTCACTGCCTACTTGATCTAGCTTGGTTGTTTTCCGTATTCTTTCATTAATTTTTGATTGTTGGTATATCGTTTGTATTATACCATTTACGAATTAAATCACAGTTAAAAATTCGAACCCACGAACTCGCGCTTCCCGTCACGGACGATAGCAACGGTTGTACGTGAAAATCATGTCAAAACATTTCCCTAGCAACGACTCGGTTGTAAGCGGAAATCATCAGAACTGTCAACTTAAATGCTTGCATACGAGTCTGCAACACATTGGGACATTTTCATGTGTGTTTTCTCGTGTGGTATCGCGTGAGCAAGTTTTCGTGACGATTTTTCAGTTTATGTGTCAAAGAAAAGACATGAAAATGTCAAAAAACTGGATTCTAGAGCCACTCAGCTGATCTGGGATCGGTCAGTTGTGTTCAGAAGTCCCTCAAGGGGCTACATACCAAATCTCAGAATCGTGGGATCATTAGGGAAAAAACTGGATTCTAGAGCCACTCAGCTGATCTGGGATCGGTCAGTTGTGTTCAGAAGTCCCTCAAGGGGCTACATACCAAATCTCAGAATCGTGGGATCATTAGGGAAAAAACTGGATTCTAGAGCCACTCAGCTGATCTGGGATCGGTCAGTTGTGTTCAGAAGTCCCTCAAGGGCCCACATACCAAATCTCAGAATCGTGGGATCATTAGGGAAAAAACTGGATTCTAGAGCCACTCAGCTGATCTGGGATCGGTCAGTTGTGTTCAGAAGTCCCTCAAGGGGCTACATACCAAATCTCAGAATCGTGGGATCATTAGGGAAAAAACTGGATTCTAGAGCCACTCAGCTGATCTGGGATCGGTCAGTTGTGTTCAGAAGTCCCTCAAGGGGCTACATACCAAATCTCAGAATCGTGGGATCATTAGGGAAAAAACTGGATTTTAGAGCCACTTAGCTGATCTGTAATCGGTCAGTTGTGTTCAGAAGTCCCTCAAGGGGCTACATAAAACACAATTCTTAGGCTTGAAAAGTTTTTTTTTTTTAAATATAAATCGAGAGATTTCGAACGAAAGGTCAACTTCATTTCTGATGGTCATAATCATCGTTGTGGCCACTTGGGACAACTTTCGTGAGCAATTATTTTCCGTGACGTTTTTTTAGTTTATGTGCCAAAGCAAAGACATGTAAATGTCAATACTCGTAAAGAAAAACTCGGCGCTCCGCGCCTCGCCAGGGGGCAAGCCCCCTGGACCCCCGGTTGCCTCTATTTACATACTTCGGACGAAATTATTGAAACACAGAATGTGTTTGCGTTGTCGCGCAACCAAGTGACAACCAAACAAGCGTCATTGTTTACTATTCATTTATAACATCAATTTATATAGTTATAGTATGAAACTACGAAATAAATTCGTGATAAATCAAGAGCGATTTATCAAGTAAATGTCCTAAAGAGGCTACATACGAAATTACAGCTTCCTAGAGTGTAAAGTATAGAAATTAGCTTTAAAAGCCACTCATCTGATCCGGACCCTGGACATCGTCAAGTAAATGTCCTAAAGAGGCTACATACGAAATTACAGCTTCCTAAAGTGTAAAGCATAGAAATTAGCTTTAAGAGCCACTCATCTGATCCGGACCCTGAGCATCGTCAAGTAAATGTCCTAAAGAGGCTACATACGAAATTACAGCTTCCTAGAGTGTAAAGCATAGAAATTAGCTTTAAGAGCCACACATCTGATCCGGACCCTGAGCATCGTCAAGTAAATGTCCTAAAGAGGCTACAAACGAAATTACAGCTTCCTAGAGTGTAAAGTATAGAAATTACCTATTCAAATTATTTAACCTCCGCTTCACAAATCAAACCGTTTTCGTAATACTCAGATCACCTGCTATGAATCAAATCATCGAAACACAAGCTCAATGAAATCATCAGAAATTAACAAGCGGTTGCAATCATGTTCACAATATCAATTATTGAGAATGATCACCTGTGTGTAAACAATTATTTATATAACCATGCTCATAACTCAGTTTGTTGGACACGCACTTCGCAGTAGTTAACATAATATTGTTGGATAAATCGAGAGCTTTCGAACGAATGGTCAACGAATTTTGTGGGATGAAAAACGACGAAGTACCATTTCCCTAGCAACGACTCGGTTGTACGTGAAAATCATCCGTCACACATTTCGTTACCATCCCGCGTTCCATTTTCGGCTAGTTAGTCCATGGCTAAAACACATTCTGTGTTAAAATTGAAGTTTTCTGTGATGCTTGAATTAGTTCAATAGAAAAGATTAAAACAATCTATTGTAGCAGTACCTAGGTATTATATACTACCATATTGCTGGTTTGAGTTTGTTTTTACATTTTGTTTTTCGTCGTTCTCGGTTTCATGCCCCGTTTTTTATTCCGCTTACTTATATATATTACAATTTATTGTGTGATATTTTCCAGATCAACAAGTAGGTAACAATTTATTGTGGAAAATAATAAATTTACAGAACAAATAGGTAACAGTTTATTCTGTAAGTGAGAAACAACCGCATACATAAATAAATGATTTTGCAGGCATTAAGTATAGTATAAATATAATATTATATAAATCAAGTGGTCCTCAGTTCATCGGTACGTATTCATATTTATCGGTTTTCAACGTTCTGGTTATTAGTTAACTGGATAATATTTTTTCCAAATAGTATTATTTATGCTTTAATATTCCATAGGTGGGTTTGTGAATATGAAAGCGTTCGTGATTTCAAATCAATACGAAAAACCATTGAACATCTACTGAAATATGTACGTTTGACAGTTTATAGAAATTAATACTAAAACTATAAAATAAAACGTAGTCCTTGACTGTTGCCCCTCCACGAGAAATTACTTAGCAACGCCACTGATTACAAGTGGAAATTGGAGATACCCCCGCCTCGAATAACTGAGGAAGGTAATTATTCCTGATTGCTGTATATATTAAGCTATCGAGGTAAAATCGGAGATGTCACACTCACCAACCGAAATTGAGGACGAATTTGGTAATAAGGGGCCCTGACCCATCGTACCCAAATTCAGCTAAAAACAATTTTGTCTCTGTTCCGTCTGAAATCGGTTGGCTCTGTATATTATGTACAAATTACAAAAATAACTTTTATAAGCATCACAAATCATTGAATTATGCTATGAAAACTGACCGAATAATATATAATATTAATATTGGCAATTTCCATCTCCCTGCTAGCTAATATTAACAAATTAATGCTCTTAGACCAGATACTTAGGTACTCCAGACGAGAGGCTGTTTCAATTAATAAATGATCACTGATGTAGAGGTTCGGTAGAGGTTCCATTATAATTACCTTATCAATCCCATTGCCGTAAATCTCTGACTGCCCTCTCCCACAGGTCATTAACTAATCAACTAATGCATTTCACACTCGTATTGATTTGGTGTATTTCAGTTTCAACTCCGTTTGACGTGAACCGTTGGTCGTACAGAATCCATTTATTACTGTTGAGAAATTATTGGAAAGTTCGTTATGAAAAATATTTCCACGCTATGAAAGTCCATTGACGCAGTGTAAATCTATCGAGAGTATGGATAATCGACTGATAAATTCCGAATTTAAAAAGTTCCAGTCATGCAGCATGTTCTATGGGCGATTTTTCGTAAAGTATCTTATAACGTTACATTTTTTTTGAAATTTTACCACTTTAAGTGTAAAGAAATTGTTAACAACCAGTTATATATGGCAAAAAAAAATCTATAATATTCTGTAAATCAAAAAAGATTCAGCATTTGAGGGTTTTTTTGTGGCAGTTTTATAGATTTTTCAGCAAATTGTGATCACATTTGTGTACACTTTCAGCATAAGTTTGTGTGTAATTTTTTTAATGTTCTAGTTCGTTGTTGATCAACTTCTGTTGACTAACATTCTACTAAAAAATATAAATTTAACGGTTTTTAGCCTTTTTAGCCATTTTAGTGAATTTTCGTAGGAAATGAAGCTATTGCAATGGCTCCAAATATGTTTAAATCAAAATTTTCAAAAACTTTCTTCATATATATATATATATATATATATATGTATATATATATATATATATATATATATATATATATATATATATATTTCTTCGCAGAATTTTAGTCAAAAGAAGTTTAATAACTAGGCCATAAACAAATGTATGCACAAAGTATGCAGAAAAATGTATTTAAATTTATTAATATTTGCTGAAAAATTGATGAAAACTGCAAAAAATTTTTAAAAAACTGCAAAAAAAGGAAAATATCATCGCAGAATATCATTAAGAATGAGTTTTTTTGCCATAAAACTGGTAGTTAACAATTTCTTTGCTCTGATGTGCTAAAATTTTAGAACAACCTATCATAATCTAATTCGATTTTTTACGAAAATTCGCTCATACGATCGTGCTGCTTGACTGTGAATGCTTTAGTGATTTTTTTAGCACATGTTTTGCGATCTTGCCAATCTGATGTGCTCAAAAATTGCTGGCCAACGAACTCGTCCTTCCGTTCGGAAACTTGAATTTTTATCTCCACCCTAAGGAGAGTTTTATATATATATGAAAAAGTATTACAATCTAGGAATCTTTTCAGGATGCCACAAACAGATTTCAATGAAGAAAATTTACGACAATTTTGGGAGCCATTGCAATAGCATAACTTTTTACGAAAATTCGCTAAAATGAAGTGCACAGCTACAAACATTTCCGAGTTCGGCTTACAAACAACAGTAAAAATTAATTAAAAATGAAAGCCAGTAAGAACACTGTTTAAGTAATAAGTATTTTAAAAATGAATTTATGAATAAATAAAAACTTGCTCTTGGGCTTAACTCCCTCTCACAGGACGCGAAATCCTCTCAAGGGCCCACCGTTGGGAATGAGCCTGGCGAGCCGCTCAAGCTCTCAACTTGTACCAACTACGCTTCGTTCGTACCCTCATACAATAAAGATTATTTTATTATTATTATTGTTACCATTATTTTTGAATTTCTGTCGATCCTTAACAAGCTCACACTGTATAACCAGGTCCTTAAACCTGTCTGGACCTATGTAACCCAGCTATGGGGTTGTACGGCTCAATCAAACCAAGACATTATCAAACGATCCCAGAATAATTTGTTACGAAATATTGTCAATGCACCATGGCTACCGCCTCCATCGGCTAAGATATCACGTCAACGAGGAAGCTGCCCGTCTCCTTGACGCATGTGATATCACTAGAAGACTCAAAGCGTACCAAACCACTCAATCTTGCCTATTTGTGAAGCAGTGGAGTGGAGCTTTTGTCATAATGAGCAAAATTCAGAGATATCTCTTTGAATATTTATGTGGCATTTTCAAATTGAATTCGTCCTTTTACAAAATGAATTCGCCCTTTTACAAAATGAATTCTTCCTTTTACAAAATGAATTCGTCCTTCATAAAGAGGGACTATGGGTTATTGCCCAAGGGACGGTAACAATATAACATTTTTTGAAAACATCCACAGGATTTGGAGTTATTCAAGGGGTGGGGAAAGAGCACGAAAAATGTGTTTCACACTTTCCATTCCAGGTACAGCTTTTGCTGTCATCTCATTTTTCGTTTGATAAACGCGAACGTTCGCTTCGATGTTTTTCGATCCATTACTTTATTTTGACATGGATATGTCTTTGCTCTGGGGGGTCAACCAAAAATTTTCGTGACGCAAAAAATATGTCACAATTTCTAATGATTTGTCAAATAAAACAGTGGCTCATCAAGTCAACTCAATGTCAAGAAAGCAAGATCTGAAGATGTCCTCAGTAAGAGAACGAAACGTTATCAAATAAAACAATAAATGATATAATTTCAATTATTAATGAAAAATCAGGCTATCATGAACATAAAAATGATGTGTTTTCCTGTATTGGAGAAATAACTTTAATAGTATGTATAGTATGCTTATTGTGTCTCCAAGAATAATAGAATAAATTCTTTATCCTACATTTCGTCGCCTACAGTCCAAATTTTTTTACAACTCTCTTTTTTGCAATCTTTTTACAACTCTCGAGGACAATCGTTATGAAATCCCCAATCAAAGACATATCCATGTAACATGGTATCTGCTTGTAAAGCAGATAGTGGAACTCGTTTACGAGTTTATAAGTTTGTGTATTATAAGCTAGTTTCAGCCAAATAGTGCATTTTGTGTTGTCATGGGTTACTAATTGGTTTTTTATGGTTGGTGAAATGAATTGGGAAAAACTTTCTAGTCCCATCTGGTTCAAACTCAATAGAATTTCATCCTCTTAGACACTCTTGAAGACGTCCTGACCGCTGGTTTTTTCACCAAGTAAGGCCGAACCCATATTCTCTTTCGCGGTCTAGCTGCACACAAAATCAGAACGCCAAATCACCCATGGTCACTCCCTGGAATGAACTTTAGACTACAAGAACTACATACAAATGTTATTAACGCATTACAGTTGATAACATTGCTACCAACAGTTCTAACAACAATTTGTTACTAACATTGTTGACAACAATTTGGGGCGTCGCGGGTTTGGGCCCGCAGAGGGTGAAAGGCCCTCGAAATGGCAACGGGTTTCGGCCCGTGAACCGTCTCGCCTTTGGGCTCGTGTGTTTTGATGAGATAAGCGTGTCCTGTGAACCTGCGATGTGGATTCCGTAGGCCGTGCAGTAGTCGCGTATTTGCCTTCTTGCATTTCACAATGGATTTGGTCATTTCAGACAGGTTTTCCAGTAGGCATGGTAAAAATGTCATTGTGATAGGGAATTATAAGTTTTCCGAATACTGCACGGTAAGTTACGGAAGTGTGAGGTTTTCGTGTTGCAACCGTCAGTGTCGGGCCTCGGTTTTTACCGATGCAAGCGTAATACGAGTAATGTCAACGGTTAATGATCACCAACACGAGCCTGAGTCACTTGAAGCCCTTGAACGCGAAAAGGTAATCACTTTACATTTGAGGATACCGTAGGGAAAAGTGTTTCAAATACGAAGGGTAATTTGACAAGATGGAACATTTGAACATACTGTGGGAGGCTTTCTGTGAAGATAAGGACGTCCATGAAGGCTCTGAATGAGACCTTGTACGTATGAGCCTGATTGAAATACATTACTCTCATACCTTCATGAATTGCAGTAATAGGTACATACATACAGACTCACCTCCCGCCATAAATAGTAATGTAATTTCTTATTTTCAGGGATATTACATACGACTATGATATAGGTATACATGTATCAACAACTTATATTTATCATAAGTATTGACAAAATACACTCTTGTGATGCAATTAAAGTATGGTTTTCCTAGGGGCCCAAACCAGTTACGCCTTCAAAGCCCAACGGGCCCAAACCAGTCGTGATTTCATACGTGCGGGCCCAAACCCGGACCGCCCACAATTTGCTTAAGAACATCTCCTCTTGTTTTCAACAATGTTTTACTAGTAGGTAGGTAATTTTCTTTGCTGCCAACATTTCGGTGAGAAAGTACATTTATGTTGATTTAGTCTATAGTGTGTGGTTGGATGGGGGGGGGGGTTCATTTATGCCCCAACCCCTAGCACGTACACACACACGTACGTGTACGTATCCTGGATCCCCCAAGATGTAGGTACCATCAATGTAGGCTCCGTTTGATAATTATCTATAGACCAGCGGCCTGTGCAAAAGACTGCCTACACGCAATACAGAAATAATATACCTTTGTCTAACAATTTGCAGCGTTTTAACGCTCACTCGTGCATACGGTTCTCTGATGCGGTTCATTAGACGTATCCCGCGATGGGTGGTCAGAAATCTTCCAAGGGCTTCCTCGATCGGATTCGAAAAGACCGGTATTGCCGGAGAAGAAGTTTTCAATGCGCAGTTAGAACGAAACGACAATCTCAGAAAGAAAAAGCGGCTAATGACTGGGGTAGGAGGGGCGTCCTCGGCTTCAAACGAAGATATGCAGACAACACCATCTTAATCGGGGACAACCTCTGCTGTTTTTTTTTTTTGCACTTCATGAGACCGTAAAAGACTTGCGTGTTCTACCCGTCCCACCGCACCCATTACGGGAGGACATTCTATAGTTTTACCAAAGACTGCAAGCTATTTTAATTCGCCTTGCTTCGGCATTTTTTCTGACTTCTCTCTCTTTCCCTTTTGCTTTGGGGGGTTTTGAAAGGAACGAGAACCACCGGGATGACATTCTTGAACAAAGGGAACAAATTAGCCGAGCTGGGACGGATCCGAATGAGACGCGGGTGCGCCGCGGCGAGGCCTTCGGGATTATGAGGCCGATGGATTTGAAGTGGTTTTGATTTACTATTTTCAATAATAAACCTTTGTAATCGACCAAGAAAAAACTAATTTAACCCTCATGAATGAAAGAATGAAAGTGAGTTTTATTCCGAGAAACAGCAAATTACAAAAACGAGTATACATAATATATGGCAATATGGAACATACACCTTAACCATAGGGCAGGCCCTGTGCGGTTAAGGGGAGATGCTTGAGCTAATTGTGAATATAGTAGTTACTCATGAATTGCATAAAAGGAAAAAAGAAAAAAAAATTATTTAATCACAAAGTTATCTGGTTACACTGTTTTATTCTGTTATAGAGGAGAAAGAAGATCAAAACTAAACTATCAATTCATTAGAAAATAATATAAAGGGAACTGACAATTATTGGATATTTCAATTGACATAAATGCTTGTAAGTAGAGTTTGGCAGTTTTCCAACCCATATTGGATTAGTCACGAGAAAACTCGCAATCAGTTATTCGTTTTATTTTTTCTCATTTGTTGGTAAACCAAATCAAGAAAAATAATATTAAAAGATGATAGCAAAGCATTAATCAAATCACATGTGAAAGTTCTGTTCTACCTCGACATGCATTTGTTAGCGTGCATGTGATCGTGTTCCGCGCTGCAAGCAGCAATTTTGGAGCTGGAGCTATCAACTTGAAATTTGGTATGTAGACAACCATAAGCTGTGTAGTTTTGATGATGATTCGACGACAGAAACTTGTCGTCCGCGACGACGATCGTCGGCAAAGCAACCGTAAATCGAGTTTGGTATCATTTTTCATTGTTTCCGTCACTTTCCGTCACGTATCATGAATAAGATGCGAAGTCGAGTAGGTAGGTAGGTTATGCTAGACAAACAGTTTTTAAGACGTCCATCTAAAGCTGTGTTCAATATGTAAGGCATCGTAAATAAGAGGGTCACCTATCGGAATTGATCCAGGTGGTGTGGGACAACCCAACCACGAGAAAAAAAAAGTCCAGTCATGCAGAATGACCCCATGAGCGAAATTTGACAATTTGATTGAATTTTTTTTTTTTTTTTTTTAACAAGCATTTACTTACTACCTACGTTATAAACAGCATGGTTCTAGGATTGGTTATAAAGGGATACTTCCATAAGAGTAGTTCAATCTGAATTAGGACATTGTTTCATGCAAATATTACCGATTTTTACAACTAGCGAACGGCATTATTTCGATTTTTGACTGATTTTTCAACTTTGAAATTTTTGAAAACTTGATACATATTCTTATCGGAAATTTTACGCTGATTCCGAATATACCACATGTTAGTATGCTGAAAAAATTATTTCGCACAACAAATCGCAAAAAACAGGCGATTTTGAAATTTTTGACTACATTTTTGAAAATTTCAACCCGAAGATGTAATCCGATCATGCTGGCCAACGAACTTGAACTTTCGTTTTGTGTCCTTAACATTTTAAAATTTGTTTGAAGTTTCTAGCACAATTCTACGGACAGTTATCGTCTGGAATGACACATACATACATACATACATATATACATATAATTGGAGGTTGGGTTTGACCAATGTATATATACATGTATATATACATTGACCAATGTATATATACATATATACATACATACATAAAAAAATGCGTTGAACTTCAGAATATGATTCAGAATAGCCTGAAACGGATTTCTGCATAATTTTTTTTCAAAAATTCACATTCTACAAATTTTGAGGCGAGAGCAATAGCTTAATTTTCTTCAAAAATTCGCTAAAAGAAAAAAAAAACATAATTATTTAATCACAAAGTTATCTGGTTACACTGTTTTCTTCTGTTATAGAGGAGAAAGAAGATCAAACTATCAATTCATTAGAAAATAACAATAAAGGGAACTGACAATTATTGGATATTTCAATTGACATAAATGCTTGTAAGTAGAGTTTGGCAGTTTTTCAACCCATGTTGGATTAGTCACGAAAAAACTCTCAATCAGTTATTAATTATTATTTTTTCTCATTTGTTGGTAAACCAAGTCAAGAAAAATAATATGAAAAGATGATAGCAAAGCATTAGTCAAATCACATGTGAAAGCTCTACTCTGCCTCGGCATCCATTTGTCAGCGTGCATGTGATTGTGTTCCGCGATGCAGGCAGCAATTTTGGAGCTATCAATTTGAAATTTGTTATGTAGACGTCCGTTAGCTGTGCAGTTTTGATGATGATTCGACGAAAGAAACTTGTCGTCGGCGACGATGGTCGTCGGCAAAGCAACCGAAAATCGAGTTTGGTATCATTTTTCATTGTTTCCGTCACTTTCCGTCACGTATCATGAATAAGATGCGAAGTCGAGTAGGTAGGTAGGTACATTATGCTAGACAAACAGTTTTTAAGACGTCCATCTGAAGCTGTGTGTAATAGGTAAGGCTTCGTAAATAAGAGGGTCACCTATCGGAATTGATCCAGGTGACATGGGACAACCCAACCACGAGAAAAAATAAAAATGAAAAAATAAATAACTGATAGCGAATCTGTTTAAAACAATTCTAAGACCAAATACGTGAAAAAACGATAGGTGTGTGTCTGAGTGTGTGCGTGCGTGCGTGTGAGTGACGAATTTTGCCGACGCTGCCCAGGCTAAAATTCTCAACCGATTTTGGAAATTCTTTCCTTGTTCGATCCCGATTTTTGGCTAGTTGCGAAACAAATCTTGAAAATCATGGATTTGACATAGGGGAGAGTGGTGGAGGGGGAATAGCCAATCCTAGTAAGCGCTTCCCGAGCTAATATTCATAACCGATTTTTGTTATACTTTTTGGTTGATCACAGTTATAACCAAGTTGTTCAGCCAACCATGGAAATTTTGAATTCCCAATCGGGTAGGGGGGGGGGGGGGGGGAAGGGAATAGCCGATCCTCATAAACGCTGCCCAAGCTACAATTCTTAACGCACTTCATATATTAGCGAATTTTTTAAGAAAATTAAGCTATTGCTCTCGCCTCAGAATTTGTAGAATGTTAATTTTTGAAAATATTTTATGCAGAAATCCGTTTCAGGCTATTCTGAATCATATTCTGAAGTTTAACGCATTTTTTTATGTATGTATGTATGTATGTATATATGTATGTGTCATTCCAGACGAACCTTCAAACAAATTTTAAAATGTTGACACAAAACGAAAGTTCAAGTTCGTTGGCCAGCATAATCGGATTAAATCTTCGGGTTGAAATTTTCAAAAATCCAGTAAAAAATTCCAAAATAGCCTGTTTTTTTCGATTTGTTGCGAAATAATTTTTTCAGCATACTAACATGTGGTATAATCGGAATCAGCGTAAAATTTCCTATAAGAATATGTATCAAGTTTTCAAAAATTTCAAAGTTGAAAAATCTGTCAAAAATCGAAATAATGCCGTTCGCTAGTTGTAAAAATCGGTAATATTTGTTCGAAACAGAGACTACAGTTTGTCTGTCAATTTCTTGCTGTGGGATACTAGATTCGAATGCAACTGACTTTATATCACTCGTAATATAAAGCCTCATCATCGATTGGCTGTGGAAATACGTTTCTTTCATATGACGTCGTTGTTATTTTATTTTATGTCAAGATTTGATGATGTTATGATAGTATACTGTTAAGATTTCAACTGCCTTCAATACTGACCACATTGGACATCGAAATCTATGAATATTTACCTACATTTGTCTTTAAATCTACAAGATTAGTTTAATAATAATAAAGTATGAGTACCTCCTAATTATTTTTAATAATTTGATTCCATGTTTGTCTATCAAAATCATAAACTAAAATTTCTCTACACGATCAATAGCGACTGAAATGTCGAAGATTTCTTCAAAAATTCGCTCATGGGGTCATGCTGCATGACTGGACTTTTTTGCTTGGGCTCCGGCCTTATTCTACCGAAGGCCTTGCCGGGATCGAGTTGATGACGGGCGTTTAGGGCGGGTCCTTTCAACGAGTTCTTTAGTAGTTTACTTTCAAGCGCCTGATACTTAGAAATGTTTAGTGGTATCGCGAATCGATTAGCGTTTGGGCAGGTTGTTCAGGGCGAGTTCAGAGAGGGAAAGTTTTGACATTTGACTCGACTTCAAAGAAGTAAGTTTACACGGTTCACGGGATCGCGTCATTCTAGAAAGCTAAGCGATGAATCATTGTGGAGTGGCTTCGAATTTTTGCAATAATTATTCAAAATTGCGTACACGTCCGCAGCACAGTGAGTCCTTTTTATGCCTTCATGGAAATGTCGTTCAGGAATGGAAACGGTCGCCGCAAATCATAGTACCATGTATAAGTTTCCGGGCAACCACACTGGAGACGTATGTATACACATATTTATGTTTGTTATTAGCAGAGCCCTTCACAACATGGCATTCATCGCAAAATGGCACTTATTTTGGCCAAACATAGCTTTTATTTTGGCCAAACATGGCATTTATTCTCCAAAATCTAAACTTTTTTTTTGTCTTTTTTATTTTTTTCTCCCACGACCCTGCAATGACCCTTTCCTTTTCAAGCACTAATGGCTGTAATCCTCGGACATTGGAGACCTTAATCCTCGGAAGGGAATTCCCGGTCGTTGACTTGTGAGCTTGCCCACATGAAAAAGCCCTTTTTAGCTTGCCTTTTTACTCTGGTTATTAGCATGGGACATGCTTTAGCCATCACCTAACTGGCTAAAAGTTTCAGGTTTTTATGTCACGAAAAACTGTTACACAAATTTTCTTATGAGTTTCACGTAAAACCAAGCCATTGGTAGGGAAATGGAACTTCCGCATTGTTCATCGCACAGGAATCGTTCACCATTCGTTGGAAAGCTCGCATTTTACTGGAGATTAGTAACTCAACATTGTACCATTGTACTTCAACGGAAGCTGAGTTATGTGCATTATAGTCATTGATAGGAAAATGTGACCCCGAATTAGCGGGAAGGAAGCATGTTCCATCTTTTAGCGTCTTGGCCGCAGGCTCAAAGCTACCGGGGGATCCAGGAGGGCGAAGCCCCTCTTGCGAGGCTCAATGGGCCGAGTTTACTGTTTTTGGTTTATTATTTTCAATAATAAGCCTATGTTATCGTATAGCAAAAAATGTTTATAACCCCCCCCTCAAACTTCGTCATTTTACGTTTCAAAGTGCGTAGAATCCAAATTTGCAATGTCCGTCCGCCGTCCGCCGTCCGGGCCACAAAAGCCCTTAGAATTTACTTAAAAAATCCGTTCTTTCGCACATAGACTCCACTTGGGGTCTAGTTGGTCTTAACTTCTCGCCAGCTCGAACGCTCCACACCCATGGGTGCTATGAGCCAAAAATAGGTGAAAAAATGTCTTTTTCGAGACTTTGAGTGTTAGACTGACGTACGCACGCACGCCTGGCACGCTTAGTGGAATGATTATTATTATTATGGGATATTTATATGGGATAATTATTTGAATAGATAGGAGCTCAAATCGAGAAATATAAACATGCGTATATAATTATAGAAGTATAGGTTGTAGCAACTCGAAATAGGACACGCCGAGGAGTCTGGACGGGCCTTATGACGTAGGTACGCAAGCCAACTAAAACTACGATCATACTCAATTGAAAAAATAATAAACCTTTGTAAAATAATTTGCAGCGTTTTTAACATACATTAAATAACAAAATACATTACCAACGTATACTACATGTTAAGTAGAGGTCTCATGCATAGGTCGGAAACGAGAGCGCTCTATTGACAAAACGTAGCGAAATGGTAGCTCCTCATGGATCCGGTCCTGTATTCCTCTAATTCTCAGCGGTGAACATCTTCTCCCGTGAGAGAAAAGGAATTTTTTCCCCCCAGTTTTCAGATACAAGAATGTGGTTGAGGACAGCCCATCGCACTTGAAATTCGCAAAAGAAGATTGACGACAAACCTATTTATCTAAGCTAAATGAGCTTGTAACGTGTAGGTAATAACGCAATTTTTACAATGTTCCCACCAGTTCTAATTGCGGTCGTGTTGATGATATTTTTATCTGTCGAGGATACGAGGCACCCCTCAATGTGGCAGACGGTTTTGAAGCTTGTGCAATAGTTCAATTAATGACGACAATTTGTAGATAGGTAGTAACAGCAGAGTAAACCAATGAGTCGGCAATAGTGAGGAGAGGTTTGGCTCTACCGAAAAAAAAAAAAAAAAAACCGTAAAATACTCGTCAATAAAATAAAATAACTAGTAAGTACGCTCACACAACACTTGAATCTTTAGAAAACATTGTCAGTAACAGGTAGTGGAACAATTGGTGTACAGTATAAAAAGCTGTCTCCTTTGATTATTAAAAATCATCAGGTAAGTATATGCCGTTATTGACAATTTGTTATAGCTGGAAGAATGAATAACTTCTACAACCTTGCCAAAAATACTAGTAGGTTGGACAAAAAGAATTTACCTGGGTACTTGTCATCGAAATTTGGCATCAACGGTACGATGATTTAAACGAAATCAACCTCAGAAAACTTGGGACAATAGGAAAGCGTTAAAATTAAAAACCATATATACATATAGAAATATTTATTTTAAGTAATAAATGAACGAATAATGAAAATAATAATAATTTGTTTTTCGCTATTGAAGAATAATGAGTTCCCCAATCCAGTTCTTGCAAAATGTTTGTGACAGTGATGAACAGATCTAAAACAGCAAATGGGAAAAAGTGACTAACGAAGTTTGGTTTCATATATAAACAAACCTACGCGATGGTCAAACAGGATGGTATTTGAACAGTTGGGATGCAAACGAGAAATCGATATTTGCTCTTCAAAATGAAACAATAGGCTACCACCTGTCTCTCTCAGCTATTTCATTCTTTTCCAAGCTCTCATCAACAATTGTTTCATTTAGGTAGGTATTCATTATTTTATTTATTTATATAGGGCCAGGCGGGGCAGGTGCGCCTCTTCGTTTTATTTCACTATGAGGCCATTCTATTAACATGGATATGTTTTCGGGCTGGGGGTCATTCTAAAATTTGCGTAACGACACCAAAATTTGTGACGACCCGGCACTTTAGATTATTATTAACTCGAAAAGTGAAGGCTAGGTAGAATTTCTATTGATTTTTCACGTACAACCAATGAGTTACTAGGGAAGAGTAACTCCTATAGTTTTCATAGTAGGAAAATTATAAATATTATTATAAAAATTATAAAATTATAAAAATTATGATAATTATAAAAATTATAAACTAATATTGTTTTGTTACCATAGGAATTGTTTAGTTACCACTGGAATAACCTTGTTAAAAGAAGGCACTAGATGGTTGGTATACAATTGAGTAGTAGGTACCTACTGGTAAGCAGTAGGTACTAGACATATCCATGATCTTTTGTTTTTCCCATCAAGGGAGAAATTAATTTATTTTAACAAGTTTCTTACCAAATGATATAACAGGTGTTTATGATCACCTGATAACAATTTTAACCTCCTCAGTGAACAAATAAGCGTAATTGGAACCATTTTCCGCGAAGCATTCGTCCGATATCAGAATTGAATCTGAAGGAGGTACAGTTTTCAATGATTTTCTGGTCTTAAACCCTTCCATTTCTGTTTATTCCACTGTTTATTCAACCTTTTGTCTCTGTATGAACGGCGCACTTGATAACTTCAAGGCTACAAAAATTGCTACAGTAAATTAATAAAACGCCCCTCTTTTTTTACGGTGGGGCAAGTGCGTTTTCAAATAAGAGGCAAGTGCGTTTCATTAAAAACAACATGGAATTACCAGGGGAAATAAACAAATCAAGGTCTTGAAGCCTTTTTTCCATCCAGAACCTCTTCCTTAACCCCCTCACACAACCTCAAGCTTCTCCCAAACCTCAGTCCTATCTTATTCTGCAAAACTCTGGAGTCTTCAAATTCTCTCTCCCGCAAACCTCATTCCCTAACCGACAGTGAATCAGAGTGCGGCCAACAAGTGGATTTATTTTATTTATTTATGACATACGGGCTGAAGCCCAATAACAAGAGAAATGTTAGCATAAATATTATAAAGGTACAGACATATTGATAAGCGAACGCAAAAGAATGACTGATAAAAATAAAACAAGGATTTCTAATTATAAAGTATCAAGTATTTTTTTTTTTTAACGATAAAGAAGACTGTGCTGATATCTATTTACTCGGAGACAGAAGGAATATTGAATATTTATGCGTTGTGGTCTATGGAGTGGATTGTTTAGCAGGTGGTTGTGGTAGGAGTACAAAATAAGGTGGAGGTTCTAGTGCGATACAGGGGGGCATGAAAATTTAGAAGCTGAAGAAGTTCGGGACAATCAATTAAATTATGGATCAGCTTATAAATGAAAACACCATCAGCAGTTTTACGCCTATACCCTCGAGCGAAGTTATACCATTACCATTAAGAAAAGCATGATAATTAAAACCCTTCCAACCTGCTCCTCTTTTACATTCAGCATAGCGAGCGAACCTTTTCTTTACTTTTTCCAATAGAGCAATTGCGTTAGCGTAGTAAGGAGACCACACCAACGATCCGTATTCAAGAGTGGGACCCACTAATGCATTGTATAGCACGATCAAGGTATCTACATCACAAGGCATCTAGATTAGTTTATTGACCATTTTATCAACTCAGAATTTCATGTTAAGTTGCTGAAAATTATCTATTTTGCGGCGTTTTATTTTTCACGAACAATTGATTTTAAACTATACCTAAAATCTACCTACTTTGGTTCATTTTATTTTTATTATTTATCGGGTAGGAAGTTGAAAACTTCAAATTCATTATATCCACAGGTTTTTCGACGTTGAAATGCCCGGGGAATGTAATAAAACTGTAGTCATTATTTAACTTGTAGTTTGAGGGAAATGGTAGCATCACAAAGTCAGATTTATGAAAAACGGGTACGCACTTGCCCCCCCTGACCCTGTAATGCTTACTGATTCCAATTTTATTATTGCATGTAGATTAATGCATATTAGTACTATCATAATAGCCCTGTTTTATGGCGTCACCCAATGACGGCATGCTGTTTTCATCTGAGAGAGAGGAAGACAACACTCAATCGTGAAACAAACGCTACAAATGATCACACCGAGGATTATTATTTCTCTATTAGAAATCTCTTCGCAGATCGCCGGTACATATCTATATATAGGAGTCAGTGTTGGGCATAATCTTATCAACGAATACGAATACGATTGTAATCGCGATAGTTATTCGTTGATTCTGAGTCAACTGTGATTATATTCTTATTCTTTTAATCGTATTCGTCTATTGGCGATTACACGAATACAACCCATAAAAATACGTTATGGTACATTGTACTGTAACTATTGTACCTTAAGTACTGTATGCATACAAATAAGTTGTACAAGTTTGAGAGTCAAACACAGAAGAAAGGTTCATTATAAATTATTCAAACTAACGCCGCTACCTTGGTAACAGCAGATGATTGTAATGTTTGTAAATGAATTATAATTCTGGCGAGTCCAACACCACATCTCCCTTTCTATGGTCGTTAGTTAATTTTCATTGGTTTGAATATCTTTCAGGCGGCCTTGTATTTCTTCTGCTTCTTCTTACAGTCTGCCATGACCCACCTTCGTCTCCAATACTCGTGCTCCCATCTGTTCTGGATGGCTCATTTTGCTTGGTCTCTCCACTTTGTTCCTTATTCCCTTCAGACAAGAGAATCAGGTGCCATCGGTTTCTTCGGAGTTGAGAACCATTATCCAGAATAACGTGATGAGACCGAGGATAGGGTGATTTCGCAAGAATCGTACCTCTTCTTTTAATATCTTTCACCCAGACCTTATCACCTATGGCTAGCTCTTTCAAATCTTTTACTCCTTTTCTTTGATCAAAGTTTCTTTTTGTTCTATCTTTAATCTTCCTATCTTCTTCTTTAAACTTCTGAATTTCCTCCTCACTGACTTTTCAAAATCCTTTAATGATGGCAAAGTCGTCCTTAGCTTTCTTCCGTAAAGCAATTCTGCTGGGGACAAGCCTAATTCTAATTTTGAAGTTCTGTATGCCAATAGTCCGAGGTTTGGGTCATTATTTTTCAATAAAATTCTCTTAGCAATTGACACGGCCTTTTCTGCTTCCCCATTAGATTGTGGAAAATGTATGGGGCTGCTTGTAATTGGTTCAAACCCATAAACCTTGGAAAATTGTAGATATTCTTCAGACGTGAACTGTGTTCCTCCATCAGTGCGAACCTGTAAAAGGACTCCATGCCTTGCAAATATACTTTTGACATTTTCATGTCTTTGCCCTGGCACATTGCACAAAAAACTGTCACGTAACGAAATTGTGTTACAGTGCCTTTATAATGATTTCCGCTGACAACGACCCCGTTGTTAGGTTTGTTCATTTTCTACACTTTTTAACCCACAAAAATCGTTCACCACTCGTTGGAAAGCTCTCGATTTAACGAACATTTTCATGTTCTCCATAACATATTGACTATACGAATAGCGGAGCTATGGGCATAACTGTTCTCATATTTTGTTTACAAACTCTTTACATGGTACCTACCTCTCCTATTAACTGTTGGTAGTTGAGATTTGGTATGTAGCCTCTGCAGTTTACCCTGGCACATAGCAACAAAAAACATCACGAAATTGTGTCAATTTGTAACATAATATATCTACACTCTTTCGTAGTAAAAAGACAGTGCCACCTATAATAGTATTCGACTTAGATACGTTCAAGTATTTGGTATGTAGCCTCTGCAGTTTACCCTGGCACATAGCAACAAAAAACATCACGAAAGTGTGTCAATTTGTAACATAATATATCTACACTCTTTCGTAGTAAAAAGACAGTGCCACCTATAATAGTATTCGACTTATATACGTTCAAGTGTAATCATGGACTCGAAAGTGCCGCGTGAACTCAAACGGAAAATCTCCAGCAATCAAAGAGAGGTAGCAACGAATAAGAAACCGAAGGTGAATCTCAATGCAGGAAAATCTAACGCCGAAAGACAAAGCGATTATCGTACTCGTAAAAAAGAGAATACTTCTACGACGGCATCGACATCAACTGCCAAAACCGATGTCGAAAGGCAACGCGAATTCCGTGCTCGTAAAAAAGGAAAAAATTGTACACCAGCGTCGACATCAACTGCCAAAACCGATGTCGAAAGGCAACGCGAATGTCGTGCTCGTAAAAAACTCAGACCTAAAACAACTGCAGCAGGCGAAGATCGTATTGAAGTAAATAATATTTATATACCGCCACTCAACGTTTTGGCTGATTGTGAATTTCAAAAACGTTTTACTGACAACCCTTTCGGATTTTCGTGTTTGATTTGCGATCGTTTATGGTTTCAGAGAGATTTGCGATTAGTACCGAAAAGTGCGTTAAACTTATTAAAAAACGGAGGATAGTTTATAAAAACCTACAGTGAGGTAAAAAGCAATAGGTAAACACATGAAAATGTCCCAATGCGTTGCAGACTCGTATGCAAGCGTTTTGTTGGTGTTCACAGTCAATTTACGTTATGTTTTCCTTTCCTTGGTCGATTACAAAGGTTTTTTTTTTTTGTTTTCTTAGAGTTTTTCTTTCGTTTTTGACCTACCGGTTTTTATCTTTTTTTATTTTCCCAATAACAGCATAAGATGTCAGTGATGTAAGATGGACCAGCTCTATGAAACGGGAGAAATAATCTTGCACAACAAGGTACCACTTTTCATTACACTTCATTAAATCTGCTCCGAGAAAACACCATGGTTCCTTTGGGAGTTGTGTGGGGAGTAAAGGCTCATGTCTATTCACTCTATGTTCCAGGCAAATCACACAATTTTCCACTACACTTCTCACATCTGTTGAGCATCCTGGCCACCTAACCGACTCATGTGCTCGATGTCTACATTTAATAATACCTAGATGACCCTGATGCAATTTCATCTTATTCTAGTTAGAAGATTCGGTACTTTCCTGTTATCTGGTACCTGCGAAAAAATTCTTTCCTGTTATCTGGTACCTGCGAAAAAATTCTTTCCTGTTATTTGGTACCTACGTTTATTAATCAAAGAAAAACAACAAACATTGATTACTCAAATTAATCAAACAATAACAACAAACAATGATTACATCTTAGTTTCGGGTGACCAGAAGTCACAAATTACTTCTAACAGTGTTTCGAAAACATCGCAATCACCGACCAGCTTGCGCCACATAAACTCTGCCAAATAAGACTCTAAATGATGACGTGCAGTGCCTCGTTGCTTCTTGTTGCGCCACTTCTGTATCCTTAATAAATAAGGCAGGTACCAAATAACAGGAAAGAATTTTTTCGCAGGTACCAGATAACAGGAAAGTACCGAAGATTCCAGCTCTATACAGACCAGAAACCGTTTATAGAAGTACTGGGGACAAAACCCATATCGGACCGATACGCCAGACTCCAAATATTTCGTATGAGATTACAAATTTTCGACTACGAGATGGAATACTTACCTGGAAAACAAAATTACACAGCGGACTGCTTATCCCGATTTTCTCGGAGCAGATTTAATGAAGTGTAATGAAAAGTGGTACCTTGTTGTGCAAGATTATTTCTCTCGTTTGAACAACTTTTGAATGATTGAACAGGCTGCCGAGAAGGAGACCTATCAGGTGTAACATTGGGCGTAGAATTTCGATCCCTTTCAGGTGAACGGCCTGTGCTTCTCTGTTGTTGCCCCTCCTCGTACTTTGCTATCAAATCCAAAGCTTTCAAAGCATCAGTCAGAGCTTTTCTTACCTTATTTCTCGTTAACGGACCCGCTTCTGCCGCTGGCTGATCTTCTGCGGAAGTCTCTTTCTTCTTACTTTTGTTCTTACATCGTCTCGACATATCTATAGGTTTTTAAACACAACCTGACACCATGTACTGTAACTATTGTACCTTAAGTACTGTATGCATACAAATAAGTTGTACAAGTTTGAGGGTCACACACACAAGTAAGTTTATTATAAATTATTCAAACTAACACCGCTACCTTGGTAACAGCAGATGATTGTAATGTTTGTAACTGAATTATAATTCTGGCGAGTCCAACACCACAGTAATCAATTTCAATAGGGCGACCCTTCTATAATATGCGAAGCCTTGCCAATACTACCTAGCTTCAGAGGGACATCCTATTGAACTAGATTCGAGAAAAATAGGCTGGGCTCAAATCGGTGAATTCGCTTTTAGGACGTTCCTCTGAAGCTAGGTAATATTAGCAAGGCTTTGCATATTATATGAGGGACGCCCTATTGAAATTGATGACAGTGATGCATTTTTATGGGTTGTATTCCTGTAATCGCCGACAGACGAATACGATTACACGAATACGAATATAATTGCAGTTGACTCAGAATCAACGAATAATTATCGCAATTATAGTCGTATTCGTAATCGGCAATAAGATTATGCCCAACACTAATAGGAGTCTCCTAATTAGTGGATCATAAAAAACCGGGACCAACGGTGATTTTCATAATTTTTTTTAAGGAATTTATCGATGACATTTTAGCGCACCGTAAAACTGCGCAACCTGCACTATCAACACCAGCTTTGTTTTGGACATTTCCATGTCTTTACTATAGCCACCCTCGGTGGGACATTATTACGGATTCCGTCACACAAAGCGTAACGGAAAAGCGGAAAAGCTGAAAATGGTGTTTACTTTGGACCCCTAGGTGATATCTGAAAAACGTCCGCCAAGTTGGGTGGGCAGTAACGCTTCCTCACATATTATAACTTGGACGTATAGCATTAGTTGAAGAACAAACTACGAGTCGAAATGATAGGTAAATCGTCGTTATAAGAAATCAATGTTTGAGCATGCACATAGACAAGGTACTATTAATCCTTCGAAAATCAAATTTATAGGGAAACACCTAGAAGCTGAACCGCACAATCCTTGAAAATGTCATAAAAATCGGTCCATTAAGATGGCCGTCTACTAGGTCGACAGAGCGGCGCGACGCCAAAACCTTTCTCTAGAAATATGATGTAAATAAATGGCAGTCCGTCCACTAGGTCCACAGCGTGGCGCGGCGCGGGTGAGTCGAAAATTTTTCGCTCTCGACCACTCTCCAAACTTCTGGAACGCGGCGCGGCGCGACGCCAAAACATTTTGCACCGCCCCATCGACCTAGTGGACGAAGGTCGAAGCGAAAACTTTTCGACCTGGGCCATTTTCGTAAGCGTTCGTGCATAAAATATTATACATATGGAAAATTATGTTCAAAATTTATGCAAAAAAAATGTACTCAAATTTCATTAAAATGTGCTAAAAAAATCTATAAAAACAGAAAAAATCCAAAATCTTTTTTTTAATCGCAGAATATTATTTTGAACGGGTTTCTGGCCAAAAAATCGGTAGTTAACAATTTCTTTTCCCACAAAGTCCTCAATTTTCAAACAGTGTAACCTAATATAGTAAGATAATTTACGAAAATTCGCACATACGATCATGCTGCATGACTGGAGCTTTTTAGCACTTTCTTGGTTATTTTTCTAATAGATGGATGGCTCGTCGAAATGTAGTGTCTTGCTTCACAATCAGTGGATTAATCATTTCATGAAGCACAAAAACTTTCTAGAGACATCCTGAAATATTGGACGAATTTCCTTTCATCGCTCAATAAATCATGGAAATGACGGATCGAAAAAATGAAATCCGCCCCATAGTGGACGAACCTCAAGATTTTGGCGTCGCGTCGCGTCGCGCCGCGCCGCGCCGCTCTGTCGACCTTTAGTCTCGGAGTTATGGCTGTGTCGATTCTTGTGACTGACGCTGGTTGATTGCGTAAGCATGCTATCAGTCATCTCAGGTTACTGGCATATCTTCGATCAATGTAAAATTGATGAGCCAAATTTCATAAAGTAGTATTGGAACTGAGGAGTGTCGCTGTTCTGTAGGAGACAGTGTTTTCGAAATCAAGCATTTTAATTTTTCCCTTGATGGGAAAAACAAAAGATCATGGATATACGAGTATTATGTCTAGTACCTTACCAGTAGGTACCTACTACTCAATTGTATAACAACCATGTAGTGCCTTCTTTTCACAAGATTATTCCATTATGGTTACAAAAAAATATTAGTTTTTAACTTAGAGTAATAAATCAGCATTCCTTGTCACTACAATAGCTTAGAGGTCATGAAATGTCGAGGTAAAATGAGAGCATTCCAAATAGTGGCGAACGATTTACCTACTATGAAAACTATGGGAGTTACTCTTCCCTAGTAACGCCTTGGTTGTACGTGAAAATCAATAGAAAATGTGCCGGTCGGGAAAAAAAGTGTCGCGATAAATTCCTTGACCCCCAGCCAAAAGACATATCCATGTCAAAAAATCTTTGAATGGCAGACGGACTGATTTTTTTTTTTTTTTTTTTCTTCCCATTCGATTATTGGATTCTCCGTATCCTGAAACGTAAGCCAAAAAATTTCGAGTGCGGGGAAAGGGATAAGGGAGGTTAAATTTGTTTTTCTTGTTTGATTATAATGGTTCGTTATTAAAAATAATAAACCCAAAACAACCTACAACGTCGCATAACTACAATAATTTTTAACCCCACGGTAAATTAAATTCCATCTACATAATTAAATGATGTTGGTTCTGAGGGGGTAGGACACATAAAAGTATTAATTACCCAGATTAATTCAATTCTGTCTTACGCTGATTGTGGGATAAGCCGTTTCCACGAAAAATAGGGGGCTGATGAATAATTATTTCACTTTGTGCGTCGCCGAAGGTATTTTAATTAAAAACACAAAACGAACGCGCGGGATTTTAAAATAAATCAGGACATCAATAATATTATGTAAAATTATTTACGAATGTATAATGTAAAGATACCCATTTATTTGCAATGAGCAGCGGCTTTTCATTGATTATACTGGTAATGGTGTGTCAACAGTACGTATGCATATTTCGTATGTATAATTTTATCGTATAACTAGCCGCTCCGGCTCGCTTCGCTCGCAAGGTGTGACTGTGTACAATTCGATGGTCTTTTACCCCCCTCCCCAATTTAGGTGTATTACAATTGAAACATGTAGGGGATTTGGCTCGCTTCGCTCGCAGACGGTAGATCTCTAAGGGTATGTTTAACGTGTGTAGGGGATGTTGCTTGTGTACAGAATTGAAACCCCCTAGTCGTGGACTTTCGTTTGAGCCCACACACGGATTTTCCAGTTTTCTACCCCCCACCCCTCACAACCACCCCTTACTGATCGCGCAAATCGGTCAATCCGTTCAAAAGTTATGGTGGTACATACATACAGACAGACACTTTACTTTACTAATATAAAGAAGAAATCAATATAATTATTGAGGATTATTTTACTTCCACACTACCGAAGGTAGAGAAGCTTTGTGTTCGTGGTTGAAGTTGAAAAAATGTCATCAAAAATCAAAACTTCCACTTGCATTTTGCGTTTCAGAGCTTTAAACCCTTGTCACGCTCAAAACTATGCCAACTCTCAGTCCGATTCCGATTAAATTTTCAGGGATTGTGTGGGTTAGCTGTTATACGGTCCCCAATAATTTTCAAAGCCGTAGAATCTACTGTAGCTTGTGCGCATTTAATTTAATATAACGTAGATTTCCTATATGTATATGTCGATGTATATTGGTCTGATGCGTTCAAACTCGGAAAATAGATGGGTATATGTTCCAGGAAAATTCTGTATAAACCATAACTCCAAGAATAATGGACCGATTTTTATGAAATTTTCAAGGATTCTGCGGATTAGCTCCTAGACGTTCCCTTATAAATGTCATTGCCGTTGGATTAATAGTAGTTACTGCGCATGCGCAAACATCAAGTTTGCTTCCTCACTACCGAAGGTAGAGAAGCTTTGTGTTTCTTATATCGTCGATTTATCGTCTCGTACTTTCTTTCTTTAACTAATTCTATTCGTTCAGGTTAAAATATATGAGGAAGCTTTACTGCCTACCCAACTTTGCAGACGATTTTACCAAGGACCGATAGAGGGACCCCCTCTCACTCTCTTCCCCCCCCCTCTCTCTCTCTCTCTCTCCGATGCTTATTCTTTTGTTATTAATACCATTGAATCGGAATCTGTTCGTAAAGCGCTTAACAAGATTACATCCCGTGCATGCGGACACGATGGAATTCCTGTAGATTTTTCGAAGATAATATCTGAAATTGTTTGTCCTGTTCTTAGCCATATATTTACATGTTCCGTGAAAAAAAGGATGTACCCCGCTTTGTGGAAAAAGTCTTTAGTGTTACCATTAAATAAAGTGGAAAATCCATCCAGTTTTAGTGATCTTAGGCCTATAAACAATTTATGTGTACCCGATAAACTTTTTCTGTGTGTATATGAACAGTTTTCTGCATTTGTTTATGATTCGAAAATTCTTGATATGTATCAAGCGGGTTTCATAACCGGGCATAGCACTGAATCGGCTTTAGTTAGAGTATCGGATGACATAAGACGAGGATTGGATCAAAAGAAAATTACTGTATTGTGTCTAATTGATTATGCTCGCGCGTTCAACTCTCTTAATCATGAACTACTTCTGTCTATTTTGAGATCAATTAATGTATGTGATGAAATGGTTTGTTGGTTTCAATCTCTCCTGAGAGATAGGCAACAAAAAATAAGAACCCATGACAGAAATGAGTCGTCCTGGTGTAGAGTGCCACAGGGGTCCGTTCTCTCGGCTATGCTTTTCCTGATTTATATTAACAGGATATCTGTGAATTTTGAACACTGCAAGTATCAGCTTTATGCTGATGATTTGCAAATTTATGTGCAGGTTGAGATCAATGATTTGGCAAATGGTATTTTAAAATTGAATCAGGATTTAGATCGGTTAGTTTCTTGGAGTGGTAAGCACCTGCTACGCATAAATCCATCGAAATGTTACGTAATGATATTGGGTTTTGCAGTCTTGTTACAAAAAATAGATTTGAGTGTACTGCCGTCAGTGAGAATTGCATCAGTTCCTTTACAGTATAATTTAGATAGTTGTAGGAATCTTGGCCTGATAATGGATAGTCAGTTGAAGTGGAAGGAGCAAGTTGCAGCCGTCTGTAATAAAGTTTATAGGGGACTGTACCAGTTAAGAAGGTTAGCTCATCATTTACCTCAGGATGTAAGAATGAGACTAGTTCAGGCATTGTTATTTCCTATTTTGGACTATGCAGCGTTAGTTTACCAGGATATGTCCTCCGAATTGTACCTTGATTTGCAGAGAGCCCAGAATGCATGTACATGCGCTTCATATATCGCTTTCCTATGTCCGATCATGTCACGCCATACTTTGTTAAGTCGGGCTGGTTAAAAATAAGAGAGTGGAGGTACACCTAAATATTTATCTGATATTTTTCAATTTATGGGTGGTGTACACTCTTTAAATACTCGTGGTGCAATGAGTCAATTGCAAATTCCTTTGCATAGGACATCCAAGTATGGTAGTTCATTCCTTATTCAGGCGATCAAAATCCATAATGATTATCCATGCTTATTCAACTTAGATAAATCTGTGACTACATTTAAAAAGGAATATAACGATTTATTACTGGCTTTGTACGTTGAATAATAATATTACTATTATTCTCTAGCATTATAATGTATTCTCTAGCATTTTAAGTGAATCATATTTCCAAAGATTCCTATGTTGTCATATACCACTCGAAAATCAAAAAAGAAGAAGAAAAATTATTGTTTTCCACACCAGAGCACACTCTTTTATTTAATTAATATAACTGCAGTATGAAGTCTGATTTAAGTTTGGGAATGATATGTGTTATTACTTTTTTCTGTCAGAAAGGTAGAGAGGGCCTTAAGGCCCTATTTTTGTACAGATTTTTTAAGTAAAGCGTCATTCATTCATTCTCTTTCTGAGGATCCGTTCCTCTTTGCAGCCGTCGGCGTCGCTAAAATGAGTTAAACCCAGCATGCAAGTCTTCTGTGACAACATAGATACTTACCAGTTAAATAAACGACACGCGAAGTGTTCTACCACTCTATTACATTGGTCGTGTTAAGCATAGGCTGCATTCATAGGAATGGTTTCCCGTGTCTGCGAACAATAGGTTCGTTCCAGGAGATCCCACAGCAATTGAAAACAGCTAACTGTGGTTAACAACAGTTATTTATCCGTTCAACTGCTGTCAGAAAACTTGCAGGTGAACGACTACCTTTAGGGTGGCTGGTTTTCATTCGACAACATTGATAAACACCGGACAACTGTATCTTTCTCCGAAATGGCCTTTTTTTTTACCGATTTTTCTGAAAATGGCTTCATACATTTTTGAATCGAAATTTTCAAATATTTCTTGATTGAAATCCATATTGAAGCATTCTGAAATGATTCCTGAAGTTTGCGCTTTTCCATATATGTAAGTATATATTTGTCATTCCAAACGATAACTCTCCTTAGGATTGAGATAAAAATTACGTTCTTGAGTTAAAAAAATCAAACTTTTCAGATAAAACGATGAATTTGTGGGCCAGAACTTTTTGAGCACATTAAATTGGTCGAATTTTAAAAAAATGTTCTAAAAAATCACTAAAAATTAAATATGGAAACGGCGAATAATTGTTAAATTCATAGTTTAATCATACTTTAGGTCAAAAGGAGTTCATCACTAATGACTAGAACATTAATAAAATTATGCAAATAATATTCTGAAAAAATAACTCATATCTATGCCAATAATACATATTCAATGATAAAGGTGAAATTCCAAAATCTTTTTGGGATAGCAAAATATTAAGAACGACTTTGTTATCCATAAAAATTGGTGGTTGACGATTCCTTTGCAACTAAAAGTCCTTAAATTTCAAAACAATGTAACAAAATGTGATATAATTTACGAAAATTCGCTCATAAGATCATGCTGAGTTACTGGATCTTTGAAGAAAGTGCATTGTTGAATTAACAATAGGGAAATTCAATGTACAGAAATATATGCAAGGAAACTAAAAGAGCACATATATAAACCAGCATGAGATGATAACAGAAATGATTGCATCTGGTGGGCAAATAACAGGAAAAATCCGTATTTAAAAACAACTTTTTCATTTTAATCAAGATAGTGCTGTGTTGTTTAATTAAATTTTTTTAATGGACCGTACAGGTGGTGAAGGCCTATTTTTCTGAAACGCTACCTACTCCACAATATCATGCAACGTCCAGAAAAAGGGTTGCGTTGCATTCCAGGAAATATTCGCATTCACTTGATGTTGATTGTTAGTGGAATGCATCTCCCGTTAGAGGGTAAGAGGCATAACTGAATTGGAATTTGCAGTACCTACCCGGAATTTCCGGTCGTTGGATTCGAAGCGGAGAGACACGAAGTAAATCTAAATCGTAACTATGAAAGCATCTGGTGGGAGGCTTCACAGCACTTTCAACGTTTACCTAATCTACTTTCATAGGAGAAAAGTAATTTAGTATTCGCCTTCCGTATTTTAGATCGGAGAAACCTAAATCAATGATGAAATTAAAATTATTAGATTTAAAATATATCGATATGAAGTCAAAAAAGATTGAAAAAACGTTTGCCAAATTGGGTGGGCAGTTAAGCTTGCTTACAAATTGTAACATGGACGTATAGCATTCGTTGAAGGACAAAGAATGAGTCAAAATTATTGATAAGTCGACGTTATAGGAAATTTATGTTTGCGCATGCAACGGCGATGAAATTTATAGGGGAACGTCTAGGACAGGGGTGCTCAAACTTGAACTGCTGGCGATCTACCTCAATATTTTTAGACTACTTACGATCGACTCTGAGAGGCTGCAAGTATGTGTGATGCAGGGTTGTCGTACACACGCGATACACTCTACCTACCTAGGTAGGGTGTACCGTAGCATATATAGATATTAGCTTTCCGCACAATTTACATTATTTTAGTCAAGGTTTGGGTTAGGTTTACTTAAGTTCTTCTCTACAATATCAATGAAAACACTCCTAGTTATTCAAAATTGCGAGTTTATTCGTTGTTACAAAACAAAAGAGTTACATATGGTGTTAAACTCAACTAAGGAGTGACTTTGGATATTGAAGCGTGGCACTGCATGTCCTCAGCATACTTTTCATAAGATGGTGCGTAACCACTGAGTGCCAATCGCAAGCATGATGACATATGATCGTCAGTGAGTCGATTGCGATATTTTGACTTAATTATCTTCATTTCAGGAAATGCAGACTCGCACAAGTAAGTTGACCCAAACATTGCCGTCAGTTGAAGGGCAATTTGCCTTAGATTCGGATATTTATCTTCAGATATAAAACACCAGAACTTTGTATCTGATGCTGTAGCTTTGAGATGTATATCTGATATAATCTGCACCAACTCATTTTCAACAGAACATGAGTTCATATTAAACTGACTTGCTACTTCAGTACCTAGCTAATTCCTCAATGTTTTTACATGAAAAAGGATAACTCATAAATGATGCTATATTTGCCAATTTACTGCAATCATAAAAACGCATTTCGAATTGTCCCAAAATATTTGATAATTCAGCCTCATACGTATCATAATTCAACTGAGGAATCGTTGCTTTCAGAGACGGAAAATGTTTCAGATCCTTTCTTTTCAGTTGATCTATCATAAGTTGCAATTTACTTTTGAATGCGTTTACTGCGCTAATCATCTCAATAATAGTTCCTTTGATATAAAGCCGCCTTTTGCCGCAAGCAGTGTTATTACGTAATAAATTTTTGTAGTTTAGTTACCTACTTATTAAAAATTTTTTTCTTCTCGAGATCTACTCAAAAAGCACTCGCGATCGACTGGTCGATCGCGATCGACCGTTTGAGCACCCCTGGTCTAGGAGCTAAACAGCACAATCCTTTAAATTTTCATAAAAATTTGTCAATTAGTCTCGGAATTTCGTCTATATCGATCAATTTTAGTTTTGTGCATGCTCTAAGTATAGTTATTACTCCGCCAATCTCGATGTAGTTCTCAGAGAATTTTTCTGGAACATATATATACCTACCCATCTACACTCAGAGTTTGAACGTAATCGGACCACTAGAGGAAAAGAAATCAATGGTAAATAAATTAACGTTTGCGCATGCGCACAGACTAATATTCATATGACGGAAATGAAAATTGTAGGGGATCGTCTAGAAACTATCCCGGACGATCCCTGAAGTTTTTATCAAAATCGTTCCATTAGACTCGGAGTTTTCCCTGTGTCAATCAACATTAGTCTCGCGCGTGCGTAATGATTATTTACTACTCAAACAATTGCGATATGATTTATAGGGCATTTTTCTATAATATATAACCAATTATGTACCAACCGAGTTTATACGAAATCGGACTAACAGATGGTGAGAAAACGACGTTATGAGAAATTCATGCGCTCAGGCTACTGTTGGTTCGATGGTATTGAAAATTGTAGGGGACCGTCTAGGGGCTAACCCGCGAAATCCCTGAAAATTTCATCGGAATCGGATTGAAACTTGGTATAGTTTCGGGCGTGACACGGATTTACCACAGACAAACAGACATACAGAAAGACAGATATCAGACAGACTAACAGACAGACAAGGATCCAAACTTGATCAGCAAGCTTTGATACGCAAAAAGCAAGTGGAGATTTTCATTTTTGAGGACAATAATTTTTTTCGACTTCAATCACGAACACAAATATTCCCTAACTTCGGTAGTGAGGAAGCAAAAACCATTTGTGCAGCGACCATATGAGCGAATCGTCATATTTCTTTCCATCATAGTGTCCAATTGTTTGGAAATTTGACACTAAATAAATCAATGTCCCAGAAATGGTTAACTATTAAATTAAGGCATGAAATCTGTTTCTAAATAATATTTGGCTTCGCATATCAAATGATTGACATTTTAGATTTTGTTAACAATTTTTTGTACTTTTTTAGATTTTTTAGCACATGTTGACCAGATTTTTGAGATAATTTACTGCTTAATATTAGCACACATTTTTAAATTTTTTAGTTTTACAGTTGATGGAGTTTTATAAGTAATATTCTGCATTAAAAAAATGATAATAATAGCAATAATAATTTAATGAAGTCTTTAGGGCTCAGGCCTTTTTTGATATATTTAGTGATTTTTTAAGCTCAAGTTTTCGAATGTAAACATTCAATGTTCTCAAAAATTGCTGTCTATCAAACTCATCATTTCGTTTGGAATGGTACTATTTTGTCATCTCAATCCTGAGGGGAGATATGTTCTGGAATGACTCAAATAAAATATGATATGTAATATTTCTATACATTTTAAAAAAGCGTTAAATTCCAGGATTGTTTTAGAATGCCTTCAAAACTGATTTCCACGATGAAAATGTGGGACAATGTTACTTTTAAATTTTTGAGCCAATGTACCAGAATCATTCGAAAAATAGCGTTTGAAAGGAACAAATATTTAGATTCATAGATGAGCTATAAATGGATATCTCAGAAACCACGGATCGACCACCTGCGATGTGTTACCCAGTGTTTACGGCTTCTACATCCGGAGCCCCCCAAAATACATTTAGACTATCTTTGGCTCTTGGATAAGTGTAGGAAGACCAAATGCGCTCATATAAAATAGAAAATAATCAATTGAAAAATTAACACCTCATAATTATTGTGATGCAAACAATAAGGAGATTTGACAACGGGAACAGTACCAAGCCAATGTATAAACTACTTGCGTACAAGTTCAGGAATTAAAATTCGACGCCAATATCAGTGCGCCATCGTATCTTGTAATCTCTAATGCTTCCAAATTCCAGAATGCTTCGAAATGGATTTCTATGAAGAATTTGTGAGACGGTTTTGATTTTAAAATTTTCGGAGCCATCGAAGTAGATTAATGTTTTACTGAAATTTGACAAAAAGTATTGTTCCTGGCCTACGTACGAATTCGTCAATGCTTACAAATCTTCTTGGTAGTTTGATGCAAGAGTGGGAATTTAATTTCGAAGTCACAGGGTTCGATTCAGGAAACCCCTAAACTGATTTCTGTGGAAACCAGAAAATAAAAGGATCCAGTGAAAATGCTTGAGCCGCTGTTTTGGTTTCTTCAGAGATTTGTGGAAATTCAAAACAATACAGTAGCAGGATGTTTGTCAAGGCAATTGTTGGCGAGGTACTCGTTAGAATTGTCTTGAAACCAAAATATACGGCATTGTCTCCTACTAAGATATTACTGCTAAGTTGTTCAACAATTTTGGATTGTTTTCAATGAAATAAATATGTACCAAATAGGTAGAGGTATAGGAACATTGTTTACATAATAGAGTGTAAATGTTTGTGCAAACTCAAGGTGCATGTATACAAGAGTGATCTTACCAGTACGAATTATTGAATAAGTGAAACCTCGACATATTTTTTGACGATTTTTTTATATTTTTTATCTTTATATTGAAGTTAAGAGAAAAACAAATAGCATCGGGCGCATTTAGCAATGATTCTGGCCCTGTCGGTGAGATGAAATGGAAACGAAAAATGATTGGTAACTAAATATATATTTGATCACTTCATTTGATGTAGGAAAAGAAAAGGAACAGAAAATTCTGCCTCAGTTAATTTTTTTTATAACGTTAATATGACAGATAGATAGAAAGACAAAAAATATAGTGCATGAATAATTGGCATTATAGTACAGTACTAAACTCCAAAGATCAATTATTTGGTATCGCAAGAATAATCAGTTGCCATAACATTACATTTTCAAATCTCAGGATCCGAAAACTTGCGTTTTTCAGCCATTTCTAACGATGAGTCAATAACAAAACTGTGAGAACGCCCACTAAAATAACATTTGCTATAGTTGTACGTATTTATTTTTTGCAGCAAAATAATATCAATTAAATTCCATTAAAAAGATAGATATTTCTGAAGACCTGATAATTATGTTTTTCCGATTTTGAAGAAATTGTCGAGGATTGTGTGGGTCAGCTCCTATATGGTCTCCCATAAATTTCGGAAGGTAGTTGGGTATAGGTTAGGCGGGCGCCCGATGAGTTTTACCGTGATTGGTAGAAAAATAACTGTTGCGCAAGCGCAAAAGTTTTTTTAACACCGTGAGACTCTGAAACTAATGGACTGATTTTTATGAAATTTTCAAGGATTTTTTTCAATAAAACAACTTTTATGAAACAATCCTTTATTTAACCAAAAACGCCGTCATTTAACAAAACCTGCTTCTCGCATGGATATCAACCCAGATAGCGCATGTACCTATTCTATGAGCGAAATTTCAACAAGCTCGTCAAGTTCGGAAAGCGATAGTTTCTACGATGGTGTTTCATGGTTTATAGACGATGAGGACTAGATTGAAGTTATAGTTGGATCTCGTCTTCATCCGTGAAACTCAAATTTTTTCGAGTATACTCCTCAGTCATCGTGGATTTTTATATTTTTTTATTTTATTGCCGTTGGTAATATTCACGGGCATAATAAGTAATATATTCACGGGCACTAAAAATATTCTGAAAAGGAGCACCTGAGTTGAGTGAGGTTACAAACAACAACACAGGTTATTCCACTTCCAAGTTCTGAAATCGTTCGCAGTGCAGAACGCGGTTCCACAAGTTCCGGAACACCCCGGGATTTCCCGTCCCAGTTCTGATGAGTTCGAGAACTGTCAGAACGCGCACTGAGAACGAAGCTTTAATTACGTATGTATGCTTTAATAATCCTTCTAAATGATAAAATGTACGAATATGTGCTTCTGACCGTCTCTTCTCTGTGCAAGAGATCCTCTTATCGGAACGTCCGAATGTACCGAATTTTGAAAATTCATAACACGCAAATTATAAGAAGGTCTAGTGGAAACCAGGTGTAGTTATTTAAACTCTCATGGTGAAATTAATCTACTTTCAACTTCATAAACGGGTGGGCAACGCTCGTTGCGTGATGGAGAAGCAAGTCTCCATTACTGCCCTATGCAGCTATGGAAAATCAACTTTCATTGATTCTTTCTCATTCTACCAGTGCATCTTCCACAGACCGTTCGTATTTCACCTACTTCAGTTCAGTAGCTGAAATACATGAATAAATAGGAATATTTCGTAGGTGCATTTGTTAAAAAAAATTGCGTATGTGTTAAATGCATTAATTGTATACAGTTTAATGACGATCGTAAATCCACGTTAACGTTCAATTTGAATGTCCTTAATCACGCATTTCCTCAGCAATATCTACATAATTTATTTTGAATACCTATCACCAGTGTACCCGTGCTCCGCTACTGGCAATTTATGGCGATTACATCGCACCTTAATGTTATCTTATACCATGTCCTGATGGGATGAGTGAATTAAATTCTTCCCGTTCACCCTAGAAAGTTGAAATTTGACAGAAAGACTCTCTGAGGCATTATGAGACGAATGAATTGATGGGCTCTATTCTGATCAGCTGTGAGCTGAATTCTTTCCTGTTCAGCCTTGGCAATTTAAATTTGACAGGGAGCTTCTCTCGGACAATAAATGTAGAATGTAATGACTGACTCCATCCCGAGCAGCCCGTACATTCCAAACTTTTCCTCCCAGACAACCAAAAATGTGTGATATCCCTCCAAAAAGGCTGTCCGTGTATAAAAGATCCCAAGCCACACAAAATGCGCGATATCTTCCAATTTAGGCCAAGCCAATAGTCGGATTATCTCACTCTTTTTGATTACGTTTGGAAGTGAGACGCTTCCTTAACGGCTTGACCGATTTTCTCCACTCACATAATAACCATCATTGCTGTTCTCCCAATGTGGTGGGGGAATATCTACTTCAAACGGACTTCCCTGGTTTTCATTTCACTTCTGTATAAGGACCAGAACCCACGACCTCCGCATTGCCTACTATTGCAGACCTCTACAACTTTCAATACGAGACCAGTACGAACTACGAGTATGTAACACTGTTCCATACCTTTTTAATCCCATTTTGTGAGAGTACTTCCTTGTGAATATCGTTCTCTTGAAATTATATCATACAATGACATTTGCGTTACGTTTACTGTGTTAATGCAGACCTGAAGTGGGATGTAAAGAGCGCTGTACTATCCACAGTAACATTAAAGGGTTCACATCTCCATATAATTTATGAATGAAATATATTATTATTTAGTATTAGGATCATATTTTCAGTTTCGGTGAGATGATGTGTGAATTCACCTCCACACTTACCCATGCGTTTGTGCGGAAGGCAGGCGAAAATCGGCCAAGCCGTAGAAGAAGCGTCCCACGCCCAAACGCAGTAAAGAAGAGTGAGCTTATGGGCTTGGCCCGAATCGGATGATATTATACATTATGTGACTTGGCATCTTTCGTACGCAGAACGTCTATTTGGAGGGTAGGGATTATACATTTTAAAAAATTGACATACCCACCGGCCAAAACATTGCATTTTACTTTATTGAGGAAAAAGGCATTTTGGGTATTTTTGTGTGTTACAGCAATCTTAGTTTAGAGGAAAGCGCGAAACTGACAAGAAATGTGCTTTCGCACTCTACACTTCTAAGCAAACTTTTCCTGCTTTCCATAATTACACAGAACTCTGATCTATCGAGCGGGGTAATTGTTGGTTATTTTTATGTCTGTATTGTAATTTTAATGATGTCAAAGATTTTTCTTCATTTATGTTTGAGTATTTATTCAATGAATAATGTTATTTTCATTTCATTTTAAACCCGCATCGCACTTACATAAAATCGATTCGGCAAGTCACTTTCTATAAGAAAATCAATAAATCTAAACACTATCTTTCTACTCGTGATCACGGCAAGTCGCCGAAATATTGAGGTATTTTTCCCTTTTAACAGAAGTTTTTGTCACTATATCTTTCTACTTATCTATCATATCCAAATTTATATATATATATATATATATATATATATATATATATATATATATATAGTGTGTGTGTGTGTGTGTGTGTGTGTGCGTGTGTCATCCCAGATGATAACACTCGAGTGAAATAAAAACACCTTTCTGCAGCAAAAAATCAAGAATTCCAAAAGAAAGGTCTAGTTTGTTCGACAGAACTTTTTGGCCACAGTAAATTGCACAACTTTAAAACAATTGTTACAGAAAATTCACTAAAATGGCAAATACAATACCGGCTAAAAATTGTTTAATGTTTCTCAACAAAATATTTTACTCATAAAACTAGATTAACTGAGAACTAAAACATTCAAAAATTTATCCTGTAAAATGTACTTAAATTTCATTACAATAGGCTAAAGATCGATAAAAACTTTGAAAAATTGTAAAAACCCAAAATTTTATCTTAAAAGCTGAATAGTATTTGAGAAAAGTTCTATTTTTTCTTGATGAAGTGTAGAGTTAGCGATTTCTTGCCAGAAAACATATTCCAAATTTCAAAACAATTTAATATACCTAAGTATAATACTTATGAAAATTTGCTCATACTGCATGACTGAAACTTGTGATTTCAGCCGTAAAAGGATTGAATAAAATTGTTTACGGTTGAATTATCGTTGTTAATTGTAAAATAATGAATTTGTAACTAATTTTAAGTTTTCTCAATATTTCATTGACTCACCATTCGATGCTGAGGTAACCCTTGGCGCAGCAATGAAGACTCTTGAAAACTGAATCAACAGCATACTCCCACGGTCTCAATTCTTTCGTGAACTGCAGGTCGTTAATGCGGTCGCCGGTCGGGTGCAGATCTTTTGAGCAGAAATCTAAAGACGTCCCTAAAACCACGGTCGACGCGGAAATGCAAAGAAGCAAAATCGAAAACATCGTTGAAAAAAGGTTAATAAATGTTGGGGGGGTGGATTGTGGAGTAGTGGCCGGGTCGGTGTTTATGCTCGCGGGGCCGGTTGGAAACTCATGCTAGTTGGGCTGCGGTGGCTGAGCGGATGCGATCAAGTGATTCATCACCCGACGACTGAAGCCGGCGAGAACTTGGCTGGCAATGAGGCGGTGGGGGAGGGGGAAAATCCACCTCCGGAGCAACGCACGGGGGACGGAAAGGGATCGCCCGCCGAGAGTCCGATTGCGGCGGTTTCCGGCTATTGAAACGGCTTTGCAAACAATGGGCAGGATGAGAGCGGCGCTGTCGTAGAATTGCGAGTTTTAAGTTGTTTGTTTACCTAACGAGTATTAATTCATTCTTCAAGTTCAGAATTTACCAGACGAACTACTTACTTAGTCCGAGTCATTATAACAGGTGGGGTGAACCCCACCCTCCCCATCCTTTTATTTGGAAAGCTTGATTTTTTGGCACAAGAACGGAATTTTTATCTCAATCCTAAGGAGAGATATCGTCAGGAATGACACTAATTATATAAATTAATGCACATATATCCATATGCAAGAGTGTTCAACTCTAGGATTCGTTTCAGAACGCCTCAAAATGGATTTCAATGAAGACATTCTCCTAAAATTTTGATTTAAAAATGTTTGGAGCCATTACAATAGCTTCATTTTTTACGAAAATTTGCTAAAAACGGCTAAAAACGAGTTTTTTGTGGTGTAATGTTTCATTATGTTGGCCAAATTTACCGGCTATCCGAAAATTTTCTTTTGGGTGCTTGTTTTACACTAATATTGGAGGCAAAAATAATTTGTTTTAAAATGTCGAAATTCGGAAAAGTACTTTTTCAATTTTAAAACGCGTTTTTGGTAGTGAACAAATTTTTGTTGTAAAAAAACTGAATATACCCCCCCGGAAACAGTAAAAAAATTTCTATCAAGAACACTGGAGCTTCCCGTTTGACGTGGAATGGCCCCAGGTGTTTTTTACCATACGAATTATCTATATTGAAACGGCTTTGGAAACAATGGGCAGGATGAGAGCGGCGCTGTCGCAGAATTGCGAGTTTTAAGTTGTTTGTTTACCTAACGAGTATTAATTCATTCTTCAAGTTCAGAATTTACCAGACGAACTACTTACTTAGTCCGAGTCATTATAACAGGTGGGGTGAACCCCACCCTCCCCATCCTTTTATTTGGAAAGCTTGATTTTTTGGCACAAGAACGGAATTTTCATCTCAATCCTAAAGGGAGTTATCGTCTAGAATGACACTCATTATATAAATAAATCCACATATATACACTAATGAGAAAGTGTTAAACTCTAGGATTCGTTTCAGAACGCCTCAAAATGGATTTCAATGAAGACATTTTCCTAAAATTTTGATTTAAAAATGTTTGGAGCCATTACAATAGCTTCATTTTCTACGAAAATCCGCTAAAAACGGCTAAAAACGAGTTTTTTGTGGTGTAATGTTTCATTATTTTGGCTGCTCTGCCCAAATGACCGGCTATCCGAAAATTTCCTTTTGGGTGCTTGTTTTACACTAATATAGCTACGATTGGAGGCAAAAATGAGTTTTTTAAAAATGTCAAAATTTGGAAAAGTACTTTTTTAATTTTAAAACGTGTTTTTGGGAGTGAACAAATTTTTGTTGTAAAAAAACTAAATATACCCCCCTGGAAACAGTTAAAAATTTTCTATAAAGAACACTGGAGCTTCCCGTTTGACGTGGAATGGCCCCAGGTGTTTTTACCATACGAATTATCTATATTGAAACGGCTTTGGTAACAATGGGCAGGATGAGAGCGGCGCTGCCTCAGAATTGCGAGTTTTAAGTTGTTTGTTTACCTAACGAGTATTAATTCATTCTTCACGTTCAGAATTTACCAAACGAACTACTTACTTAGTCCATTATAACAGGTGGAGCGAACTCGTCCTTTTATTTGGAAAGCTTGATTTTTTGGCACAAGAACGGAATTTTTATCTCAATCCTAAGGAGAGTTATCGTCAGGAATGACACTCATTATATAAATAAATGCACATATATCCATATGGAAGAGTGTTCAACTCTAGGATTCGTTTCAGAACGCCTCAAAATGGATTTCAATGAAGACATTTTCCTACAATTTTGATTTAAAAATGTTTGGAGCCATTACAATAGCTTCAATTTCTACAAAAATCCGCTAAAAACGAGTTTTTGTGGTGTAATGTTTCATTATTTTGGCTGCTCTGCCCAAATGACCGGCTATCCGAAAATTTCCTTTTGGGTGCTTGTTTTACACTAATATAGCTACGATTGGAGGCAAAAATAATTTTTTTTAAAAATGTCGAAATTTGAAAAGTACTTTTTCAATTTTAAAACGCGTTTTTGGAAGTGAACAAATTTTTGTTGTCAAAAAACTGAATATACCCCCCTGGAAATAGTAAAAACATTTCTATCAAGAACACTGGAGCTTCCCGTTTGACGTGGAACGGCCCCAGGTGTTTTTTACCATACGAATTATCTAAATTGAAACGGCTTTGGAAACAATGGGCAGGATGAGAGCGGCGCTGTCGCAGAATTGCGAGTTCTAAGTTTTATGTTGTTTGTTTACCTAACGAGTATGATTCACTCTTCAAGTTCAGAATTTACCAGACGAACTACTTACTTAGTCCGAGTCATTATAACAGGTGGGGTGAACCCCACCCTCCCCATCCTTTTATTTGGAAAGCTTGATTTTTTGGCACAAGAACGGAATTTTTATCTCAATCCTAATGAGAGTTATCTTCAGGAATGACACTCATTATATAAATAAATGCACATATATCCATATGGAAGAGTGTTCAACTCTGGGATTCGTTTCAGAACGCCTCAAAATGGATTTCAATGAAGACATTTTCCTAAAATTTTGATTTAAAAATGTTTGGAGCCATTACATTCATTTTCTACGAAAATCCGCTAAAAACGGCTAAAAACGAGTTTTTTGTGGCCATTTGTGGCCAAATTTACCGGCTATCCGAAAATTTCCTTTTGGTGCTTGTTTTACACTAATATAGCTACGATTGGAGGCAAAAATAATTTTTTTTTTAAATGTCGAAATTCGGAAAAGTACTTTTTAAATTTTAAAACGCGTTTTTGGAAGTGAACAAATTTTTGTTGTAAAAAAACTGAATATACCCCCCCGGAAACAGTAGAAAAATTTCTATCAAGAACACTGGAGCTCCCCGTTTGACGTGGAATGGCCCCAGGTGTTTTTTCCCATACGAATTATCTATATTGAAACGGCTTTGGAAACAATGGGCAGGATGAGAGCGGCGCTGTCGCAGAATTGCGAGTTTTAAGTTTTATGTTGTTTGTTTACCTAACGAGTATGATTCACTCTTCAAGTTCAGAATTTACCAGACAAACTACTTACTTAGTCCATTATAACAGGTGGAGCGAACTCGTCCTTTTATTCGGAAAGCTTGATTTTTTGGCACAAGAACGGAATTTTTATCTCAATCCTAAGGAGAGTTATCGTCAGGAATGACACTCATTATATAAATTAATGCACATTTATCCATATGAAAAAGTGTTAAACTCTAAGATTCGTTTCAGAACGCCTCAAAATGGATTTCAATGAAGACATTTTCCTAAAATTTTGATTTAAAAATGTTTGGAGCCATTACAATAGCTTCATTTTCTACGAAAATCCGCTAAAAACGGCTAAAAACGAGTTTTTTGTGGTGTAATGTTTCATTATTTTGGCTGCTCTGCCCAAATGACCGGCTATCCGAAAATTTCCTTTTGGGTGCTTGTTTTACACTAATATAGCTACGATTGGAGGCAAAAATAATTTTTTTTTTAAATGTCGAAATTTGGAAAAGTACTTTTTCAATTTTAAAACGCGTTTTTGAACAAATTTTTGTTGTAAAAAAACTGAATACCCCCCCCCCCCCCCCCCCCCGGAAAAACATTTCTATCAAGAACACAGGAGCTTCCCGTTTGACGTGGAATGGCCCCAGGAGTTTTTTGTGGTGTAATGTTTCATTATTTTGGCTGCTCTACCAAAATGACCGGCTATCCGAAAATTTCCTTTTGTGTGCTTGTTTTACACTAATATAGCTACGATTGGAGGCAAAAATAATTTTTTTAAAAATGTCAAAATTTGGAAAAGTACTTTTTTAATTTTAAAACGTGTTTTTGGGAGTGAACAAATTTTTGTTGTAAAAAAACTAAATATACCCCCCCGTAAATAGTAAAAAATTTTCTATCAAGAACACAGAAGCTTCCCGTTTGACGTGGAATGGCCCCAGGTGTTTTTTACCATACGAATTATCTATATTGAAACGGCTTTGGAAACAATGGGCAGGATGAGAGCGGCGCTGTCGCATAATTGCGAGTTTTAAGTTGTTTGTTTACCTAACGAGTATTAATTCATTCTTCAAGTTCAGAATTTACCAGACAAACTACTTACTTAGTCCGAGTCATCATAACAGGTGTGGCGAACTCATCCTTTTATTTGGAAAGCTTGATTTTTTGGTACAAGAACGGAATTTTTATCCCAACCCTAAGGAGAGTTATCGTCAGGAATGACACTCATTATATAAATAAATGCACATATATTTATTTATTTATTTATTGGCACAATACAAAATTTCACATAAGAATCATGAGAAGAAAAGAAAAAAAGAAATTACAAAACATCTGCGAAAATTAATGTTAACATCTTCAATAAATTTATAATGTGCCCACGGAAAGTTAAGTTCTCAATGAACTAGTGTTTTTCCGTGGAGTCTCATTAATTCTAAACTAATAAACTATTCCTGCTGTTAATGGCACTATGAAAGATATAAACAGGAGTCCTAATGATGTGAGTTCATTAATAAGTCTGTAACATGCCTTTTTAAGGCCAATACGTTTTTAAATTCACTAAAACTAATATTATTTTCATAGAAAAAATTCAGAGCAACAACATAAGCACTTCTCCTATATAATTCAATATTTATCTTAGGTAGTCTTAAATTAGACCTTTCTGTAGTTCTTGTGACGTATGTGCCTGTACAGGTATCTTCCACATCCACTCCCGTTTTATATACAAAAGTACAGGCCTCTCGAACAAATAAATCAGAAATACACAATGTGTCGAAGTCTCTATACAACCAACTTGTGTGGTATCTGGAGGGCTTCCTTAATATAATTTTAATAATGATATTTTGAACTGTCTGAAGGACCCTTAACCGCGTTTTTGTAGCACCAATAATACCATCCTTCAGTAAGGAAGAAACAAGGCCATAATTTACCATTTTTAAATAATAAGAGTTCAGGAAACCACCCAAAGATTTAAAAACATAAAAAAGTTTACGCAGCTTTTTGGCTAATGAAGTAATATGCAGGTCAAAAGTCAACTTGGAAGAGTATCCATATGGAAGAGTTTTCAACTCTAGGATTCGTTTCAGAACGCCTCAAAATGGATTTCAATGAAGACATTTTCCTACAATTTTGATTTAAAAATGTTTGGAGCCATTACAATAGCTTCATTTTCTTCGAAAATTTGTTAAAAACGGCTAAAAATGAGTTTTTTGTGGTGAAATGTTTCATTATTTTGGCTGCTCTGCCCAAATGACCGGCTGTTCGAAAATTTCCTTTTGGGTGCTTGTCGAAATGTCGAAATTTGGAAAAGTACTTTTTCAATTTTAAAACGCGTTTTTGGGAGTGAACAAATTTTTGTTGTAAAAAAACTGAATATACCCCCCCGTAAACAGTAAAATATTTTCTATCAAGAACACTGGAGCTTCCCGTTTGATACGAACTAAATCACTCGCGACGAAGTTGTGGAAACCCATTACAAAACGGAAGTTTTGTTATGGGTTATTGTTTGTTACTGATGATGGCCTAACCGTCGTAATCGATTTAACATTATAACTCTTTGTTTTTCGTGGAAATAGACAACGTTTTTCACTAATTTCCGTTCCCGTTTGACGTGGAATGGCCCCAGGTGTTTTTTCCCATACGAATTATCTATATTGTAACGGCTTTGGAAACAATGGGCAGGATGAGAGCGGCGCTGTCGCAGAATTGCGAGTTGTAAGTTGTTTGTTTACCTAACGAGTATTAATTCATTCTTCAAGTTCAGAATTTACCAAACGAACTACTTACTTAGTCCGAGTCATTATAACAGGTGGGGCATTCCACGTCAAACGGGAAGCTCCAAAAATAAATTCTCTCCAAAATTGACCATTTTCTCGCAACTTGTACATATATGTACCTACGAGACGTTCGCGAACAATCAAGTTGAGTCTCGAGCTCTAGACCCTGACTTGCTTTTTAGTTCGACTACCCACCGCGTGGCATTCCCAGCGCTCCAGTCGCCATAATATGTTATAAAGATCATAGTTGTTTGCTTAAATCAGTGGTCTAGATGCTCGCTACGCTCGCATCTCAAAAATACATACCATCAAGAGTAGTCAATCCCTCAGTAAAAACGCTGCAAATTATTTCACAAAGTTTTATTATTTTTTTAATTGAGTATGATCGTAGTTTTAGTTGGCTTGCGTACGTCATAAGGCCCGTCCAGTTCGAGTTGTCACAACCTACACTTCTATAATTATATACGCATGTTTATATTTCTCGATTTGAGCTCTTATCTATTCAAATAATTATTGCCTTAATAATATCATTATCTAAGTACGTACGAAAAGTCGAGAGGATATGTTATTAAATAGGAAAATCATTGGTATTAACACACAAATATGACCTAGAAAAAAACATATATTCATGCCTCGAAGGAACGTCGTACCCACCTCATGATGCCGCGGTGTATTTTATCGGTATAACACGTAAAAGTAATAAGTATCCATTCTCCTACACCCCTCTGCTACGCTCCTGGTCACCCCAGACACCATAAGGTGCCGCGGCGCCACCTCTCACTCCACCCCCGCTCACCCCCCTCCCCCCTTCACCACCAACCGTGACCCAATGCCAAGCGTGCCAGGCTTATGTGCGTGCGTAAGTCCAACACTCAAAGAGCCTCGAAAAAGACACTTTTTCGCCCGTTTTTGGCCCATAGCATCTATGCGAGTAAAGCGATCGAGATGGTTAAACGTTAGCACCAACTAGACCCCAAATGGCTTCTATTTGCGAAAGAATGGGTTTTTTAAGTCAATTCTTAGGCCTATTATGGCCCGGACGGCGGACGGCGAACGGCGGACGGACATTTCAAATTTGGATTCTACGCACCTCGAAACGTAAAGTGACAAAGTTTGAGGGGGGGTTATAACATTTTTTTGCTACACGATCACATAGGCTTATTTTCGGAAATAACAAACCAAAATTCAGATTAGTTGGTCAGGATCTCGAGTCTCTTGACTCATCTTGTAGTAAGGGTTGAATTCAGTGGATTTGATGTTCCTTACTTTGCAACCAAAAAAATCTTATTTCTGGGGTTCTTGATAGAAACATTCTGCTCTTTCTAGTGATGTATTCGGTTTTTTTGACAAAAACAATTATTCACTCCCAAAAGCGCGTTTTATAATTGTAAAAAGTAACTTTCCAAATTTCGTCATTTTCAAAGAATTTTATTTTTGCTTCAAATCGTAGCTATATTAGTGTAGAACATGCACCCAAAAGGAAATTTTGGGAAAGCTGGTCATTTGGGCAGAGCAGCCAAAATAATAAAACAAACAAAATGAAGCTATTGTAATGGCCCCAAACATTTTTAAATCAAAATTTTCGGAAAATGTCTTCATCGAAATCCATTTTGAAGCGTTCTGAAACGAATCCTAGAGTTGAACACTCTTTCATATGTATATATGTAATTTCTCAAAAGAAAGAGAGAGAGAGGGGGGGGGAGGGAGAAATTTTATTTTCCATCACACATGTGCATAACAATTGCCAAATAATAATATATTAAAGACAATAAATACATCCAGCTATAGCTTTCGTAATAGTAAATTTATTATGTTATAAAAAAACAAACAGTGCCTGAGTATGTTGAAAAATATTCCTCGTATATGCAATCTAAAAAACTCTCTAAAATGTAACAAAAATACTCAAATTGCACATAAAACTACTTAAAACACCTGAAAACATCAAATTGATATTTCATCAGAAAATTACTCAAATTTCGTATTTAAATGCCAATGGCCTTGAATTATTAAAATCCATTTGAGTTGTCGGTCTCATCTTTTCGCTTCGGCAAAGTTGCTGCTTATTTAGTGTATAAAGAAACGCTTGCATACGAGTCTGCAACACATTGGGAAATTTTGTCTTTAGTTGCAGACTCGTATGGAAGCTCTAAGAGCCACTCAGCTGATCCGGACCCCGGGCATCGTCAAGTAAATGTCCTAAAGAGGCTACATACGAAATTACAGCTTCCTAGAGTGTAAAGCATAAAAATTAGCTTTAAGAGCCACTCATCTGATCCGGACCCTGGGAATCGTTAAGTAAATATCCTAAAGAGGCTACATACGAAATTACAGCTTCCTAGAGTGTAAAGCATAGGCATTAGCTCTAAGAGCCACTCAGCTGATCCGGACCCTGGGAATCGTCAAGGAAATGTCCCAAAGAGGCTATATACGAAATTACAGCTTCCTAGAGTATGAAGTATAGAAATTAGCTTTAAGAGCCACTCATCTGATCCGGACCCTGGGCATGGTCAAGTAAATGTCCTAAAGAGGCTACATACGAAATTACAGCTTCCTAGAGTGTAAAGCATAGAAATTAGCTTTAAGAGCCACTCATCTGATCCGGACCCTGGGCATGGTCAAGTAAATGTCCTAAAGAGGCTACATGCGAAATTACAGCTTCCTAGAGTGTAAAGTATAGAAATTAGCTTTAAGAGCCACTCATCTGATCCGGACCCTGGGCATCGTCAAGTAAATGTCCTAAAGAGGCTACATGAGAAATTACAGCTTCCTAGTGTGTAAAGCAGGGGTGCTCAAACTTGAACTGCTGGCGATCTACCTCAATATTTTTAGACTACTTACGATCGACTCTGAGAGGCTGCAGGGTTGTCGTACATACACGATACACCCTACCTACCTAGGTACGGTGTACCGTAGCATATATAGAAATTAGCTTTCCGCACAATTTACATTATTTTAGTCAAGGTTTGGGTTAGGTTTACTTAAGTTCTTCTCTACAATATCAATGAAAAAACTCCTAGTTATTCAAAATTGCAAGTTTATTCGTTGTTACAAAACAAAAGAGTTACATATGGTGTTAAACTCAACTAAGGAGTGACTTTGGATGTTGAAGCGTGGCACTGCATGTCCTCAGCATACTTTTCATAAGATGGTGCGTAACCACTGAGTGCCAATCGCAAGCATGATGACATATGATCGTCAGTTAGTCGATTGCGATATTTTGACTTAATTATCTTCATTTCAGAAAATGCAGACTCGCACAAGTAAGTTGACCCAAACATTGCCGTCAGTTGAAGGGCGATTTGCCTTAGATTCGGATATTTATCTTCAGATATAAAACACCAGAAATTTGTATCAGATGCTGTAGCTTTGAGATGTATATCTGATATAATCCGCACCAACTCATTTTCAACAGAAGATGAGTTCATATTAAACTGACTTGCTACTTCAGTAGCTAATTCCTCAATGTTTTTACATGAAAAATCATAAATCATAAAAATCATAAATGATGCTATATTTGCCAATTTACTGCAATCATAAAAACGCATTTCGAATTGTCCCAAAATATTTGATAATTCAGCCTCATACGTATCATAATTCAACTGAGGAATCCTTGCTTTCAAAGACGGAAAATTTTTCAGATCCTTTCTTTTCAGTTGATCTATCATAAGTTGAAATTTACTTTTGAATACGTTTACTGCGCTAATCATCTCAATAATAGTTTTTCCTTTACCTTGAAGCTCCAAGTTAATGGTGTTTAAGTGCATTGTGATGTCAGTCAAAAATGCCAAATCAGTCAGCCATTTTTCAACATCTCAGTGTCATCACCTCTTTCGTCTAGAAAAGCTGTTATTTCGGGCAATAATTCTTGAAACCTTTCTAGGAATTTTCCGCGACTCAACCACCTGACGTCCGTGTGAAGAACTAAATCAGTGTGTTCAGCTGACTCCCTATCTTCCAACTGCAACTTAAAGAGCCGCCGTTGCAAGCTATGTGCACGGATGGAATTCACAATTTTTGTTGCAATGCCCATAAATTGTGTTATTACGTAATAAATTTTTGTAGTTTAGTTACCTACTTATTAAAAATTTTTTTCTTCTCGAGATCTACTCAAAAAGCACTCGCGATCGACTGGTCGATCGCGATCGACCGTTTGAGCACCCCTGGTGTAAAGTATAGAAATTACCAATTAAAATGATTTAACCACCGCTTCACAAAACAAACCGTTCTCGCAATATTCGGATCACCTGCTATGAATCCCAGCTCAACGAAATCATCAGAAATTAACAAGCGGTTGCAATCATGTTCACAATATCAATTATTGAAAATGATCACCTGTGTGTAAACAATAATAAATTGAATAATTATTGTTCATATAACCATGCTCATAACTCAGCTTGTTGGCCACGCACTTCGCAGTAGTTAACATAATATGGTTGGATAAATCGAGAGCTTTCGAACGAATGGTCAACGAATTTTGTGGGATGAAAAACGACGAAGTACCATTTCCCTAGCAACGACTCGGTTGTAAGCGGAAATCATCAGAATATTTGGCAAACAAATTTGGTAACGATTATCGAGTTATGTACCAGACCAAAGACATAAAATGTCAAAATAAATTTAAAAACAAGCTATTTAATGAGGCTCGCTGATGCAAAATAATCGTCAAAACTATAAGGAGCCAAGCTTAATAAAAATTGCTTCAAGCGTCGCCTGAGATTACTTACGGGTATTTCACGTTGTTTAGTGGAATCGCATTATACAATTTAAGCCCCCACCATTTCGTGGAGTTACGGGTGGCCATCACTCTGTGGAATGGTAGAGGAAGATTGTTCTTATTCCTGGTAGAGTACATGTGAGCAGGAAATTCATTATTCCGGAGATGCGAGTGAACATACAGGGCGCTCTCTAAAATGTACATTGCTGGGATAGTAAGAATTTGTTTGTTAATAAACTCATGCTTGCAATCATCACGATATCCTAGATTGGAAATCGCTCTGACAGCTCTTCTTTGACATCAAAGATTATGGCAGAAGCTGGTGAGTGACCCCAACAAAGAATTGAATAAGTAGCACAGCTTCGACACTGCCAATTATTGGGAGTTGGGAATTATGTATTGTGATTTGTAGCAATTCACTAAGTACCATTGAGGAGATTAAGGACTCATTCTGATGATCCCCTAATACAAAGCCTACGTGGATCACTACACCAAGCCACGAAGTTGGGCCCAACCATAACTTTTATGTGGGCCATACCGTGCCATGTGGGTATTCATGGCAATGAGTGTGCAGATGCCCTTGCAAGAAAAGCCATTGGTGATAACTCCATTGATATGTTGCCAGTACGCATAGAGAATCAAATCTCCTACATGCAACATGAAGCCAATTCTATCTGGCTTGAGCAATGGCAGGGTGAGATCACTGGTCTGCGTGCTGTCCTTCGGGACTTGAGTCCGGTGGGCCCTTTCGTAACCCTACTTCCAAGGAGGGATCAAATAGTGGTCAACCGGGTTGTCACTGGCCATACCCGTCTTACTCACAGACACCTGCTTAGTTCAGAAGCTCGAGATATTGTGTGTGGGAGGTGTGGGGGTGATCTGTACATCCGCCACTTTCTGGAGGACTGCCCAGCCCTTGTGGACCTCCGAGTCCAGCATCAGCCCCCTCAGTGGGTCGACGTTTTATCCGGACCAGACAACCGGAACTGCCGAACCGGGCCGGGTTCCGGTGCTGTTGAACTTGAGAGCCGCTGAGCTCTACTACGAACTGTGATAATATTGATATTAATCTAGTCGTACTTTTATTTCACTTTGCTGATTGTATATAGTAGCATGTATATAGTTATCAGCCTATTTTACATCTAATCTTAGTTGTATTACTTTATTTTTGGGTTTTTTTTTTCCTATCCACTTCGGGGGCTAAACAGTGGTCATCACTGTACCCCTAATTTTTTTCCCCTCCGAGTTGCCAGTGGAGTCCATGATGGCGCTCCATTTTTGTCAAGGATGGCAACATGGCTCCCCTTAGAATCGTGCTACTTCCAGTGTCTCTTTAGACACCTTGCTCAATGCCGCTAATGACCTTTCTGGTTGAGATGCGGCTTAAACCAAAAAACAAAAAAGTAGCACGGCTTTGAAATACGGCTGTAATGAGAACGGAAGAAATGCGAGTATTAATCAAACCTAGAATTAGGCTTTATTGAGCATAAATGTCTCGTACAGAATAATTAAGAAATGTAAGAGTCGTTAGTTTCAATGTAAACATGGAAACGAGATTTAGTTGGTGACACTATAAACGAGTGGTAATAATTTCATCACAACGGCACAAAAAGCTGCTAGTTGCAAGTAGAGCAAATTCTGGAAGTCTATTAGCAAGTCTACGAAGAAGAAAGGTCACACGTTCAAAGATTTGGCTAGTTGCTCACAATGGGGTTTTCAATTCAATTTTGGATCATCCGGGATTATGGGAGCGATCCAGGGAAAGATTGGGCTAATGTAGAGTTGCCGCTTCCCCCATCCTTGTTAGTTCATATCCAGCCTGTGAATCACAGCAGGTTAGCTGTGTTTCACATTCTTCCATTTTTCAGACCTGTTACTGTCTCTATTCATTTCATCGTTTGGTCCAGCATTATACATTAATTTATGATGCTTTAGAAAACTTATACCGGTTTTATGATACTTAGAAGAAAATATTCCATTTGCTGTCGAGTGAGGCCTCATTTCAAAGATTTTTTAGTGCTGAACACGATGGAGAAGTCAGAATTGCGATATCTTATTCCGTTCTCGTTTTAGAGCTGATAACCATGAAGAAGCGCGATTCATTCTGTTTTGGCTCAAGTCGGAGCTTGATATCGCTGGTCTTTCTCCATGTTTGAGAAAAAGCAGAAAGAATAGGCTGCATCCCATCTCCATCAGGTACCAACCTAATCACGAGATATAATATGAACTTTGTCCGATTGATCTGGGGTCTTTGGCGTCTACAAGGAAAAGTGACCCCTTAATTCTTGAGGTGTGAATATTTACCTATATTTATATGCGTATTCGTCATTCCAGGCGATAACCCTCCTTAGCATTGAGATGAAACATCCATTCTTGCTCCAAAAATCAAGCTTTCCGAACGAAAGGAAAGTTCGTTGGACTTTTTTGAGCATATTAAGTTGGTCAAATTTCAGAAAACTGTCCTCAAAAAATGGTTTAAAACAGCTTAAAACAGCCGGAAGTCGTTAAATTTATATTTTCTAGCTGACTACAAGACAAAAGTTTAACAACGATGAACTAGAACATTAAGATATTTACGCTCAAAATTATGCTGGAAAATGTACTTGAATTGCATTAATATTTGCTGAAAGATCGATAAAACGGCAAAAAAACTATAAATCCAAAATCCTTTTTGAACCGCAGCAGGATATTATGTAGAATGAGATTTTTTTTTTCATGAAATTGGTAAGCAATTTATTTGCAGCCAAAGTGCTTAAATTTCAAAACAATGTAACACTTGAACAACACAAAACAACGTACACTTAATAAGACAATTTACAAAAAATTGCGCGTACGATCATGCTGCATGACTGGAACTTTTTCCATCATGGATTGGCCGTTCTTCTACTCCACGTCGCACATTGGACCAGAAACCGATTTTAGGTGGAAAAAATTATTTTATGGGCTATTCTTACAGGAAAATTTGCGCTGATTCTATATGTATTCATTGTAATATACCTAAAACAGCTCCTTCGTCCCAAGAAATCGGTTTTTGACGATTTTTCTCACTTTTTGACCTTTCTAGCTTACCTAAATTTCTTTTGTACAAAAAAAAAAAAAAAAAAAAATTATAGAGGACGGAATCATCGAATGTGTCCACCGCCAGCTCTCCATTTCTCCTTGATTTTTTGGCAACTTTTCAAAGTTTTTGTGAATTACCAACTTCCATGCAAATCCTCGACAAGTTAGTTGTAAGTCCCAAAAACTGTGAAAAATCAAAGAAAACGGTCATTCGGAGAAACGGTGGTATTAGTCTCATTCGATGCAGAATTTCTTCCCCTACAACTTTTGTTTTGTAGGTAAAAAAGTGAGAAAAGTTGTCAAAAATGGATTTCTTGTGTCGAAGAAGCTATTTTAGGTATAGGAGCATAGAGTATATTCAGAATCAGTGGAAAATTTCCTGTAAGAATAGCTCATAAAATAATTTTGTCCATCTTGAATTAGTTTCTTTCTGGTCTACTGTGCGCCGCTTAGAGACAATGGCAGATCGTTTTCCTCCGGTCTCGGCTCCGATACCGGGACCTTTTTATCGGGAAACGTCCGAGAGGGGGAATTGAGACGTCTCAGCGAGTTGTCCCAGCGGTGAAGGGAAATGCGACGCTACTGTACAAACAAGTTGACATAAATGGGCGGACTGCTCCAGTCAGCGCGCCGCCTGCGCCTCGGGTAACATGAGACCATCCTGTTCATGGAGATAACTAGAAATGATTAATCTTCTGCCTTTTGCACACTGCCTCAATATTTTCAATTCACTCCTATCTAATGAATCTTTTAGCGAAATTTCATATAAAATGAAGCTATTGCTGGTTCCAAAAACATTTGTCACAGAAATCCGTTTTGAAGCATTCTGAAACGATTCTTGGAGTTTAAAGCTTTTAGCGAATTTTTGTAGAAAATGAAGCAAACACAATGGCTCCAAAAAAAAGTTGAAAATTAATTTTTTTCAAACATTTTTTCGTGGAAATCCGTATTGAGGCATTCTGAAACGATTCCTGAAGTTTGCGCAAGATTCGCAAACTTCAGGAGTGATATAGGTAATTAGGTTTTTCAACTTAAAATTTGGTGGGTAAGCTACCTAGTTCCTTAGATCTCCAGAAGGGATTATGCCACCTGACGTAGGTAACTATTGCCAACAACATTTAAGAATGAGATACTTACTTAGGTATTTGTGGAAACGTTTTCAAATTTGTGCCTGACTTCACGTCAGGAAGACAAATAGTAGATACCAAAGTCCTACTTACTGGTCTTGTGCTCTAGTTTCAGCGAAGTTATTCTTCGACTCTGAAAATGAAGAGAATAACGAAATCCAAGCACACTGATCGGGGGCCAGCCAGACAAGGAGGAGGTGGATTCTAGAGACGAGGAAGAAATGGGGCCGGTATCATTCCGGAAACCGAAGAGGGGTAGGTACAGATGATCGATTCGGTAAGTACCAAGAGGTGAGGAACGTTGGTAACTGGCCAAACTGTCCCCGTCAAAAAGTTCCCAGGGCAAAAAGTTCCCGCAACTGGTCTCCCTAGGAAACGTCCCGCAGCTGAAACGATGAGGTTGAAGAAGGAAGATGAACGGTGGTTTTGAATTGATAACCTGGCAGATAATAATATATAAGATTGATAAGATAATTGATAATTGATAAGATAATTGATAATCAACAAAGTTTACAGATCAGAGTAACAAGCCTTATCACACTCATCATCAGTTCTCTTCGACTTCTCTTTCGAGTGGTTCTCAACCTCGCAGTGGTTCTCAGTACCTAACAATGGAGGTCATTCAAACCCAAACTTAATTGGGAGAGAAAATCAGTTACAGTGGCCACATGTATGTACGGCACAAGCAACTCAGAGATAGGTGATAGGTGGTTTTCTTCAAAGAGAGCGACTTATCAAGTGAGTTTCATCGTATATATTTATATAGGAAAAATAAGTATTTCATTTAAAATCGATTCTAAGTCCGTTCTAGTCTGGTTAATTTCATTTAATTTCATACTTCTATACCCATCAAAATTTAATTTATAATTCGCCGATCAAGTAATGCTGCAAGACTGGAAATACCAACTGGAAGCCAGTCTCCCCCCCCCCCCCACCAGACAGAGGGAAAAAGTCTGCCAAGTTGGGTGGGCAGTATAGCTTCTGCTAAAATTTCAGAAAAATCGGTCTATTAGTCTCAGAGTTTTTTCTGTGTCGATCAATTTTAGTTTTGCGCATTTGCTATATTATTAAGTACTTCACCAATCGCTAAATAATTTATAGGGCATCTTTCTGGGACATGTACCCAATTACCTGCCGAGTTTGAACGAAATCGGAACAACAGATGATGAAAAATCGACGTTATGAGAAATTCACGTTTGCGCATGCGTACAGACTACTATTTACGTGACGGCAACAAAAGTTATAGGGTACCGTCTAGACGCTATCCCGCACAATCCCTGAACATTTCATCAAAATCCATCTATTAGACTCGGAGTTTTGAGTGTGTCAATCGTTATTAGTTTCGCGCATGCGCAATGGTTATTACTCTACCAATTGCGATATGATATATAGGGCGTAATTCTAGAACATAATATACCCAATTACCTAGGCTACGGGTAGGTAGGTACATTGGAGCCGACTTTTTGCTCGCCCGATTTGACCGACTGGGGTGGTTACACTGGTGGACCCTAATCACGAACGTTTTTAACCAGTTGGGCGCTGATTTCCGTACCCCTACGTGATGGAAGACGTTGAAGTTTTCAGTATTTTGAATGAAAACTCTTTTTTGTTTAGTGGGCGAGATGAGTGGGTGAATGATATTTCCTGTCATAAAGGGAATGTACCTGTACGGTGAATACCATACCTACATCGTTTCCACAACTTCTTGGACAACCTAAAAGATTTGATGAAATATTTCAGGAGGGGGGGGATTTCAATAGGGGATCGGAAATTGAAAAACACGCACCCCTTCAAGATCTTGACAATAAATTGTGGACATTTCCCAATCCACGACGAGCCAAAATAAAACGATGCAAAAAGCCAGACTGTGCGAAACGTCCCCATATTTTTTGTAGGTAAGTTATGCAGGTAGGTACTTATGCATAAATAGTAAGAGAAGCTATTTCTAAACTTTTCATGTTTATAGTGATCGAACTCGGATCTCCCTAATTTGCCAGTCCCGAGTGTAATTCGCCAGTCTCATAGAAATAAGTTGAAATTGATGACAGTGTCAACAGATTTAGATTCTACACACCGAGCTGAGAATTTCGATACCAAAACATCCCGGAAAATCTCGGGAAAACCCTGGAGAAAACCCTCTTAGGTTAGGTATACGTACATGAAAATTCTAATTTCATACAGTATATATGAGGATGAACTTCATATTAAAAAAAAAGTGAGCCTAATGTAAGCCGGTTCAAGCTGGAGGGGAGAGGGGAAAAAGTGTAAAAGAATTTATAAAAGGCAAAAAGTGTCTATGAACGTGACTAGGGGGGGATGTTACCAGGCAGTCACTATAGCGTAAAAAGATACCTACTACCACTAAACGTGGGAATAAGCTGGCCACAAAATAGCTGCTTGAGGGGCGAATTCAAAGTTGAATATCAAATCTTACTCTGCTGTTACCCCGACTGATCTCACACAGCAGGCCTATAGATGCTCCCTACCAAATTTCAGCCTGCTAGGTCTATTAGGAGAGAAATGTGCTCCGGAGCTCACTCAGCTGATCTGGGTCGTTCCTCTCTTTCTCAATCGTACAAAGAGGGCCTCTAGAAGTTCCATACCGAATTGTTGGTTGCAATTGTAGTCCGCCCCTCTTTTTCTGAATACTCTTCAGAAATTCCTGTTTCAGGTTAATCAAGAGTATATTTACATACAAAATGTAATTCTCAAAAGACTGAATTTTTGAACGTATGAGGCACTTTGCCCGTAAAATGGGGGGAAGTATGGCCATGTTTCACACACTAATTGAACTAGCTTCTTATAGGGAAATGCGGTGAGAGTGCAATTTATTCGCTTCAATTTTCTGTTCAAAAATTTAAAATTCTTTGAAAATTGTGCAAGTGCATAAGAACTGCAAATGAGAAAAAGCTCTATCTAAATCTTATTTTCCAGTAATAGGTATCCATTTTAAAAAACCGTTTTTTCCGGAAAAAGCAAGGATTTATTTATTTATTTATTTTTTTAATCAAACATTTTATTCATTTATTTATTCATTCAAAATCAAAAACTCATTCATCACATGCCAATAGAAAATTAAACTTGAGAAATAATCAAATAAGCTTCATTACATACTCTCAAGTTAATGTCAAGAGAATGTGAGACGTACTTATGTGCTGGCAACACAACTACGAGTATACTGCCATACCTACTAAGAATAGATCCCTTATCTGACGACCAAACCCTACTTTTGGGAAAATGCGTCTTTAGGTTTTGAATCGAAATTTCCTGATATTAGCTCTATTTTACGGTGTCTCGAGCTCCAAAAGGACTCGTCCTAAAGGAAATTTCTCGCCCACTCGCGTAGTGTGGATGGAAAAACAGTATTTTGGTCAGAAAATTGCAAAAAAGGTGTAGAACATAAATGTACTAGGCGATTTCCTCGTATCTGGTGCACATACGAGTTTTCGTTTTGCGATAAGACTGATAGGTACACCTACGTTTTTTCTAATACAAAATTACTTAGTATCGCTTTACGAGGCGAAAAAATTAATTTTCTCATATACGCAGGATACTAGGAGAAATAATCAACCTCTGAAAACTTTATCTGATCTGACTAGGAAATATACATTCGTATTTCAAAATACTGGGAAGAAAAATCGTATCTGCCACCGATTCCGAAATCGTATCAGACGCCACGAATTTTAAAATACTAAGAAATAAATTCTTATCTGAACTTTCAAGAGTGTACCTGATTCCTATGTACCTGAATACTAATAAAATATTCATATCTGACGGACAGATGCGGGTTTTTGCTCTAGAAAGCCAGTTACGGGAGGGGGGGGTTGTAAATCGAACCAAAACGTACCTAGTTAATGCGATTATTGTAAGCCGTTTTTGAGGCATCACCCGTTGAGATCCGTCTTTGAGACTAGCAAAATCGAAAGAAACCACCCCCAAAACGGTGGGGGGGGGGGGGTACCATCCTCTGGTGGAGGAGGGGGATTGGCTCCAGAACCTGTAGGTTGGAAATTGGGTAGGTGGGGGGAACCACACAATAAACCTCGGTTTCGGTGTGGCGGAGGGGGAAAATTACCCCCAACATTATGATGAGAGAAAACATGATACCGACATGATTTTTATTTACCTATTGGTTGCAACAGAAAATTGACAACTGGACTTTTGATCTGCTCGATGTATGATTTGAGATGCAATTTTAATCTCTTGGTTTAGACAGCTAAAATGTTGGCAGGTACCAACCTTGTTACCTAGGTTATGGCCAAATCAGATTTAGGGTGAACTCGGGCAAGTGCGCCCCCCTTTTTGCAAAGTTCAACTTTCACAATAGATAGTGAAGTGACATTTTCACATATCCAAATTTTTCCGTGTTCGCTGTATCCAGTAGTTAATTATAAATCAGGTGGTATTCGAATTTTGAGAAAATAGTGGACATTCATGCAAAAGATCAAGATTTTTGTGAGGCATGTTGAAGCGCGCACTTGCCCGCACTCCGCGGGCAAGTGCGCTTTCGTCTAGGTTCCCCCAAATTAACCTTCATATTCTTAAATTTTAGCAATTAAAAATAGTTTTAAGTTTTAAAATAGTTTTTATTTATCTGAAGCACCCAATAGAATAAGTATGAGTTTAAAAAAGTTAAAAAATTGAGAAAAACTCAAGTAGAAATCGATTGTAGGGCGTCCTACCTATGGCTTGGGCTGGGCAACCCTTCACACCCACATTTGTCAAGGTAGGCGATAAAACCCTCCAGGTTTTTAAATTCCTCATCGAAGGCTTCAGATTCCTCCATAGACGAACTCCCGGGAGAAACTGGGGGTGGAGATGACCCTGGCTGAGGGCTCGACAATGTCGCTACGATATTTCTTCGAGGACTGGAAGTGAGGGAAGCCGGAGGGACGACTGAAGGAGTGAGGGAAACTCTTCGAGGACTGGAGGCGAGGGAAACTTGGGGGAGGACTGATAAAGCACGAGAAGGAAACAGGAGAACAGGTTGATTGGTTTTGCATGCACCAATTCTACAGGATGAACAGGTGAAATATCTACCAAAAATATCATGTTTATCTGAAGAAACACGAAAAAAACCACAAAGCAACATCAGCAAACAAAGTGAAAATTCGGAAAACGTTCGAGAAATTTCACGAAAAGAAACAATATTCAATGGGTGAATGCATTTAAGGGTTGTTTTGCGCCCAGATTTTGAAAACCAGTCGGCGCGCACTTGCCCGCATGGGTAGGAGCGCACTTGCCCTTTAGCCTTGAAAACATAGGGCAAGTGGGCTCCTTCAATAAAAAGCGAAATTTTGGGTTTATTTGGAATTCCTAAAGCGTATTAAATGCGTAAACATCTAGACCAGCCTACAGGCCAAAAAAAATTCGAGTAATATGAAAAGATGTGTTGAAAATTACAAGTTTTGATCCATACCTTGAACTGTGATTCTGAGTTGTTCGGAAACCTCCTTTTCAATGAGCATTAATTCCAGTGTTGCCAGGTTCCGGAGGGAGCCCAGGGGACCTTTAGAGGGGAAAAAGGGGGAAAAACGGGGGACTTTCTCAAACAAAAAGGTGAACTTTCTGGGGTCCTTTTCACTGCTAGAAACACTGTTTAACCTTATATATACATATATATATATATTTTTTTTTGGTTTCTTGTGGTTTATTTCAGAAACCACCTAAGTGCGCTTTTTTCAACTTTTGGAAAACTAAAAAAGACTGTTTTGCAGCTCGAGCTTAAGTATAGGTAGTAGGGGGTAGGGGGCTTAGGGTAGGTAGGGGCTTATAGTATCCTTCAAATATTTTTTTACCAAATCAAGAACATGCTATTGGAATTATCTATTTTGTTAATTTTTTTTCTTCAAGTTTTTGAGTTATAAATTTTTGAAAATTTTGCACTTAGGTGGTTTCTGCAATACATGAATAAATCCAAAGTGATTTTTTAAAAATTATTATTGAAATTAAGTCAAACGATTAATTTTTATCTGTTTTGGTATCAAAAGTAAGTAAGAGACACACTTAAGTATAAACAAGAGTGGTTTTTACTAGGCATTAAACGGAAAATACTTGTTCAAGTATACTACACGGTTCAGTGCGCTTGGGCTACAGCAACGGCGTTTGGGTTCTTTCTGATATGAACGGATTCTTTTCACGGCAGTCAATAGCATTGGTGATATGGAACATTGGTTATTTCGGCACTAAACGATGTATTCACCTCTGAAAAGAACAGAAGTACCACCTATTTTCGCTGTCTTGAGTCATAAGGATTTGACAAAATTATCAGATCACTTATATCTTGATAACTGATAATGGGGAACTATTGTTGTTTTTCGTGACCGGTAACTATACTGAGTGACTAGAAATGGTTGGTGACACTAATCTAGCAAATTTTACTTCATGCTTTCATTTTTCGGGGTAAAGGGGGGACCTTTCAATAAAAAGGGGGAAATATTGAGGTACCCCGGAGGCCTTCAGGGATCGGGGTAACGGCAGACTGAAAAGGGGAAAATTCCCCCTTTTGGGGTACCATTGGCAACACTGATTAATTCTGCCAGCAACAGCTGCCAAAGAGCTCTAAATTTTGGCAGCTGTTCCGGAACACCTGTTCTAGCTATCAATAATTTGAATATAATTATTGGAGTGGCCTAAGCGGAGAAATAAGAGAAGAGCGCACTTGCCTGCAGAGCGCACTTGCCCGAGTTCACCCTATGCTAAAACTGCGCTGCTCAAAAAAAAAAAAAAAAAAAAAAAAAAAAAAGTCAGATAATTTAATAGGTTTGAGTAAAATGATTAAAAGTTTGAGTAAAATGAGTAATTTTACAAATTAGTAGTTCATTATGGTTACATAGCAATATTAGATTATAACTGACCGTAATAAATCAGCTTCCCTTGACACTACAGAGGCTTAAGGATTATGAGATGCTGTGATAAAATGAGAGCATTCCAAAAAGTGGCTAAATATTTTCCTGCTATGAAAACTAAGGGAGTAACACTTCCCTAGTAACGCATTGGTTGTACGTGAAAATCAATTTAAAAAAAAACCCCACCGCGGCGTGACGAAAACAAAGAACTTAGCCTCGGATCTCACTCAGCTGATCTGGGGAGATTTATGCTTCATGATTCGTTTCTAGAAGCCCCAAGCGTTCTCCATTTCAAATGACAGCTTTAGGCGTGGGTTGAATGGCAGAGAATTTCTGTTCTAGAACCAAAAATTTCAACCATGTATCATGTTTTCTCCTCGATATTGATTCGAAATTCTATGAAAACATCAGAAATTAACAAGCGGTTGCAATCATGTTCACAATATCAATTATTGAGAATGATCACCTGTGTGTAAACAATTATTTATATAACCATGCTCATAACTCAGTTTGTTGGACACGCACTTCGCCGTAGTTAACATAATATTGTTGGATAAATCGAGAGCTTTCGAACGAATGGTCAACGAATTTTGTGGGATGAAAAACGACGAAGTACCATTTCCCTAGCAACGACTCGGTTGTAGGCGGAAATCACTGTAATTAATTTCGTGCGCGGAAAAAAATTGACTCGCAAAATTCGCTAGGACCCCAGGGCTAAAACATGATACATGTTAAAATGGAAACGTCCTGTTAATCATTATTAAATGATAAAAATCGATATCATTGAATTTTTTATGTAGTAGGTACTGAAAGCTCCTTACACATCCGCAAAGTTCGATGAAGGTTCTTCTTTAATTACAAATTTACAATTTAAAAATAAATTACAAATTTAGCCTAGAACGTCAAGCATTTGTATTATTTAATTTTCTTGTCTTAGATTTTTTGTATTTATTTATTTATTTTCTCTAAATTAAGGTTGAAGCCGCATCTCAACCAGAAGGGTCATCAGCGGCATTATCGTCTTATTATTATGAGTTTGTATTATACCAGGTCACTAGCGGACATCACACCCTAGCAATGGATGTTTATCGGTATCGCGCTACTTTCGTTCCAATCACATATATCGTTTTTCGGCAGTTAGATCCCGGCTAAAGCATGTTCACGCTAAAATAAATACCTACTATATTGTTCTTGCATCCACATTGCGGTTGTACCTCTCATTAGTTCAGTTTCAAACCGTACGGAGCTCTTTCCTTCACAGATCCATGGATCTTGGCGGAGACTCCTAGTTAGATCCATGCGAAAAATAACAGCCGCTCAGAGACACACTGGTAAATAAGAACGATAGAAAAGCAGAAACATTTGTGAAGCCGAAAATCGATTATGCATCGATTGATTTTAAATACAGTCCAAGTTTTTTAATAACTTGAATCCAATGGATATTCATTTAATCATTTATCGAATATAAGTAGGCCAATAGAAAGATAATTCGGGCGTTTATTATGCTGAATTATCCATAGAATCACCCACAACCTTCAATAGAGTTACAGTTTGGTTCGATTCTAATAACCGATTTATTGTATCGATTACTTCCTGTGGGTATGACTCAACCTCACATTCCTAACATCATAACTGAAAACGACGTCTACACTGATCAAATTCGTAATCTTCTCTCTGTCAGTTATTTCTTCAGTTATAAAATTTGTGTTCTGTTACTCTGTGGCCCGTATTCAGTTCTAGTGAGGTTGATTCCAGTTAGATAGCGAAGAATTCGGTTGAGTCACTCTACGCCTTGGTTTGATTTCGTGGTTCAAACCAAGTCACAAGTGGACGTCGTTGATTCGATTTCCTTTGTGTTGTGATTGTGACCGGAACTTGCAATAAGAACAATCCACTTTTGCCCAACTAGTGAGCGGTTTCTTTCGTATGTCATTTTGATCCGGCCGTACGATGGCTGAATTACTCTCGGTGCCGTTGAAAAAGCCAGCGGATGTGGACATTGTCAAACCTCTGAAAAACTTGATCGCCTCAACTTACAGCACTGCAGATAAACCAGAAGATTATTCCGAACAGATCTTGGAGCTGAGCAAATTGAGGACCAATGCGATATGGAAAGCCTATGAGAAGAACGAGAGCTCTCTCGAACTTATATACAGGTTTGGTAAACTTTATTTCGTTATTACTACCCCTATTCACTTGTTCCAATATTTCGATAAGTACATATATGACGTGTGCATTGTAGCTGTACATCATTCTCTGCGAATCGAGTTATAATAGTATTACGTAGGTGCATGAGTCACCTTTACACGTAGAAAAAAGAAACTGTTGAAGTGACGAATGCGCCTTTCGTGTACAACTTGATAGGTTCATAAGTGTTAAAATAGACATTATGTACCGGTTACATATTCAATTACTTTCGGTCATTGGGACAACATTTTTACCAGCGATTTCGATGGAATACTACGTTTGAAGAGTTTACGGCCTTCATCGCGATATATACGTATATATCCATCGTGTTGCGACTGAAGAGTACACATAGCTTCTCTTATCTTTGGCAGGCCTAACGTTCAATTCCTTTAGATATATCTTGTGGTGTTTACACAGAGCGAGCATCTTGCTCGAATTACTGCGAATACCTACTCGGTCTGAGCTGAACGTACATACTACCTAGCTCATACGCAAGGTAGGTACTTGCAAGAAATTTGTTCTTATTCTGTGAAGACACCGATCTCTATCCTTCACCAGTCCAACTGCCCTTTCAGAATCGCAAATTTTGTACAGAAAATATTGTAGTTACCTACTTGGACTGCATAGTTATATCTATCAACCATCATAACTGGTTTCAAAAGTACCCTTTTTAGTTTTTCTGAAGGTTGGAAATGGTTAACGAGTTTTCATCCTAGAGTACATAGGCTAGAACCTTAGAGCTATTTAAGAGTTTGTTCGACTAATGGCCGCTTTATCGATGGCTGGTTAGCACGATTTAGAGGACTGATTAGGAATGATCAAGCGGTTACGAACGAAGTTGCCTTTATCAACCGCTGGTTAAACCCTAAGTGGTGACTAAGTTTAGTCAACGCTCCGAGGCTCGGTTACGCAATAATCACTGACTAATGTTATTGACTAATATACCATTTCCAAGTCAATTTGAGATTTTTCCAAACCAATTTGAGATTTTTCCAAACCAATTTGAGAATTTTCCAAAAAAATTGGAGAATTTTCTTAACTAAAAATGTTCTAAAGAAGAAAGGAGAAGGGAATCATCCAAACCAAAGTGACAATTTTTCAAAGCAAATCAAAACTTTTAATTAGGAATAAAATTGCACAATACATCGTTATAAAAGAAAGAAATTCGCATTTTTTCATTTAAAAAAATCACATTTTTCTTATTTTTGGGAAAAATGAGGTATTATGAAAATTCTATGTAGAGGGTTCCCAGCTGCTGCGTTCGTTAATTGCACGAATATATCCATCATCCAATTTGTGCAATCAGCTGATGAAATGGTGGGGATGCTTCGAGCCACCGTTATGAACTTCACTGCCATGAGACGACTAGTACCCACTTACTACATACGTTACAAAACAAAAGTTTGTGGATCGTGTCTATTTTAATTCGGATTCTCAAATTGTTTTGGAAATTTCTCAAATTGGTTTGGAAAATTCTCAAATTGGTTTGGAAAATTCTCAATTCGACTTGGAACTGCTATATTTTACCTGTCTCTATTCAAAAAGTTGGTTCTGCTTACGCAAACTGCATAAGTGTTTTTTAATTTTATTTGTTTATTTTTAATTTTACTTTACTATTTTTAATTTTTTCAAATTTCCAATTTTGGTGAGCTCGAGACCAACCTCAGGTTGGAAAGAAAGAATTGTTGTTCTCGAGATAATACTCCCCCCCCCCCCCCCCCTCTCAAGATTCTAAGCATTTTAAAATATTTTGAAGAGAGGGAGAATGGTCAATTTCAAAGGTTTATTATTGAAAATAAAACACCAAAACGAGGCTTGTTTCTTGCCAGGTGTTTCAATTAAAGCTTCATATATCATAAATATCTCTTCAACCCACATTTCGAACGAACCAATACGTTCCAGATTGTTCTCAAGCTCTCAAGCAGTACCTGAGTTTGGGACTGTATCGCATTAGCAAACTCCTTACAAGTTGAGAAACTTGGAATGTTTGGTTTGAAGAGCGCCTTTCCCTATTGATTAGGAGTACTTATTGAGTACGTTAAACGATCATCGATCTATTATGTAAATTGCGTACCGCTCATGTAAACACACCAACACGAAACACAGCCAACACGAAAAAAAAAAAAAAAAAAATAGAATGGTGAGCAAGATAAATGTCTATTTACATCGATATTGTTGATAACCGAGAGATAACGCCCATGAATAATCGATTAACGTAACTTCAATATGATTTTTTGGGTCTAGGGACAGCACACGGGCGCTCATAAAAGGTGGAGATAAATTTAATGTAGGGCACTCTAATTCCGCTAGAGAGTGCGTGTGTCTTTCTTCTATGGAGGGAGTAACCAATTCACGTCCTAGGAAGAAAGACACAACTCAGTTGAGTTCACGCAGTCTATGTCTCGTTTTGAGTTGTTTCCTTTTTGTGTGGACGATGTCGACATAATTTCAACTTTTGTGTTCCTTTTCTGAACATTTTGGATCCTGACTGGTGAGATTTCAGTGTTTGAGTTTGAACAACTCAAAAATTCTTTAAAAAATCAAGAAACCCGTTCCCCCCACTCCCTTCCCACTGGCAAAAAAAAAAACGATTTACTCACCATGGGGTGTTAGAGCAATAATGTAGCAAACAAGTTTCGCCAAGATAAATTATGATCATCGTGTTCCGAAAAACGGGTAGCCAATGGTGTGAAAGGAAAACTTTAAATGCGATTTGCCGAAAATGACAATTTTTGAGCTGTACCCTTATTCTAGGATGGGTGCGAGGTGTTCGTAGTAGGTTTGTAGCCACTGCTGCACCGAACAGGCTCAGTTCAAGCTGCGCTTGCGCCGTGAAGAAGGAGTAAGAAAAAGGCGTCTCCGCAGTCCCCCAGTTCATATTCGGTGCAAGATAGCCGGTTTTTCTGATCCCCAAGGAACATAAACCAAACACGAACTTTTTGCCCCACCGGAAGACCGAGTGCAGCTTGTTCCATGCACTCTGGATCTTTATATAACCCGATATATCCTCCCTCAAACTTCTACTACTACCTTACACAGATGAACACTTTGAGTTGGTATAAATAATATGGAGAACTATTTGCGATAGTTGAGTTGTCAAACATGTAACAATTAGAGGTAATGGATAGATTGTAATTAATCCTTCAAAGGTGAGAGTCGGTTAACCTGCTACACCCAGAGGCTATCCTGAACGCTGAATCAACGTCAGGGATATCTCCACCTGCAGTGTATTCAAGAATCATGAAGGAGGAACTACTTCTATCCATCACTAACCATAGATCTATGCCGCTTTTCTCACGATAGACCATGCAAAATAAACTCCTCTCTTTTGACGTCATATGAGATAAATTGTTAATACCTGCTATGTTCTGTGGTACCTATTATTATTGTTCTCTATGAATCCTATTTTAATGTACTTACTCAGATTGTTCGATGCAGGATGTTTTCTGATTTAATTTTTAACTATTATCTACTATGTGTTACTGCGTACTTCAAGCAGGTGCGTGGCGGGAATCACTGGAACCCCTCTTTGTCGGTTCTAACAAGTAAAGTGCCTAGATAAAATAATTTGTAGCATTCAAATAGAGAGAGGAGAAAAAAACAACAAAAATTATTTAAAAAAAGACGCTAGACTGCTGGTAGCTACCGGATAATTCATTATCTAGCCCAAAGGGTGAGCCCAGACCCGACCCACCATGAGGGCCCACCATAATTTGGGTTCCCGCTGCATTTGAATTTTCACCCGCTTAAAAAATGCCTAGAAAGCCACATGAACAAAGGAATAGGTTGTGGAACTTGTTAAGCCTCCTCTACACAATGACCTGTGCTGGCTGAGCAAGTTTGCCTCGCAAATGCACAAGGCTGGGGCTGGCGAATTTTGATGGTGACGAAAAACTGAGCCAGCGCCAGCCTCTTTCACACGTCCACACACTGGCCGTCCCAAAGACAACTGTTATTGGCCGACGAAGGGAACCACGAGCTGTGTAGGTCTGCTCTATCTTGTTAACTTTGGTCTCCTATACATTTTCATTTTGCATTGTAAGTTGGGGGGCTTCTGGGATAGGTATAATATGATAAATGTGGAAACATAAGTATATGTACCTCTGTGCCTATTTCAATGGGCGTTACCTTCCTAGCATGCAAAGCTTTGGTAGTGAAAAAACCTCCAATCAAGAAGAGATGGAAGAGTAAAAACATATTCCCTCGTTCAGCCAAGATTGCATAATTAGTCTTTACTAAACAATGGGTAAAAGAATGAACGTAAATTAATCATTACATAGACAAACTCGATACCTACGAACAATGAAAACACGAAACTAGTGTAGATTCATACCTACTATTGACGTTAACATCACATACAAATGTTCTCAAACACTAGATGGACTGAGAAGCTGAGGGTGGAGTAAGTGCGTGATAGCCCGTTGTGGAGGTGTGTGCTCTAATAAGTGTGGGCAAAGACTGTGGCCTATGCTGGTCCCCTTTGATCTTTCTAGAAAAACCACGACAGAGGTGATTGCTCACATGGGTCCCCCATGGGCCAGAGTTCTGCAGGTTTGTCAAGGTGTGTGCGTCAGGGCAGTGCACAATGTGGTCTAGATGTGCACAGCATTGGCCATTGAGGAACCTTTTGATCAGAACCCTATTGTCTAGAGCCTCTCGACAGCCACATGTGAAGCCAGTTCCTTGCTTCAACAACCGAGGTCAAGGTGATGTGTAGGAGTGCGGTGTTAGGTCCTCTGTCAAGGTCTCACCACACATGATGCAGTGGTCAGTGCTATTCAACTGCCGCATTAGGGTTGCAATAACTAAAATTACATTTGTCAAAACAATGTGTTTTATTTTGGCAGTGTGGTTTTGAATGCACTGTTAGGTATTTTTTTTTTTAATTACAGAATCTATGTTTGTTCCATGCAGCAAATCATGTATTGCTTTACTTCACTGTGCTTTCATATGCTTAAATACATACAGTCCCTCTTTGTTACTCTATAGAGACCCTCCCACTTCTCGTTTGGTCTACCAAATATGTATCTATTGTCTGTGACTATTTCCTTCCATAGGTACTCTGTAGTGCTAGGAGAAACAAAACTTCTATATCAGAACTACTTATTCTACCGAAATAATCGTTCACAAGTAGAAAACAATACTACGAACCTGCTATGAGGAAAACTATCTGAAGTACTGGAACGCTCACAGATAACGCTTTCTTTGTGACATAAGGCTCGTTCGGACAGACCATCCTAAACCGTTCTACCTTGGCCACTCCCCTTTTTGGCCGTTCGGACAGTCACAGAACGTGTTCTGAAGGTGCGGTTCACTGTCCGCACAGACGATCCCAAACCCGTTCTACCGGTTCTGGATTTTCTTCAGAACGGTTGATTCTGGACATGCGCACAAAAGCACCTCGAGAGAATTCAGCATAAGCCCCGCCATATTTGAATTCATCTTCGATTTCCCTCGCATTTTTATGGAAAATTACTGTTAACCTCTCTGAATCATCAAAGCGTGTTCGGAGTGCTACACATTCTGAATGGGGTTCGGAATGGTTCTCCTTAAGTTCCGTTCAGAACGCCATTTTGAGAACCGCATTCAGAATGGTCAGCCCGAACAAACCTGTAGCCATATTGCTAACCTCCCGGAAGGAACGTTAAAAACTACTGTGTGGCAAATCCTTTATTGCTCCAGCAATTTCATCTTTTAGAAAAATGGGAAACAAATTCACCAACTCTAATTTTTTTTCTAGGTACTATGATCAACTTCATGCTCTTGAAGCGAAAATCCCACCATCGGAAGTTCAGATACCTTTCAAATGGAAAGATGCTTTCAGCAAAGGATCGCTATTCATGTCGAAAATCAGTTTGAGTAAGAGTATTTATCAATAACTATGAGTTTCGAGTTCGTTTTGGAGATTAATGAAAAATTATGAATATATTTTATGCAGTCAATAATATATTCTTGTAAAATATACTCAACAAATTATTTCATTGTTTTTTCTTCTAGCTGTATCATCATTATCTTATGAGCGCTTGTGTATCCTGTTCAATATTGGTGCCCTTCACAGTGCTATTGCTGCAAATCAAAACTTGACAACCGATGAAGGACTCAAATTGGCTGCCAAATTCTTCCAAGTAAGCTTCTATTGCCAGCTGTCTAATTAAGATACATCTCTTGGCATGCATTTCTCAAAAAGAGAGTGTCGACTGTTTTTCTATCTCAACCTCGTAGGATCATCACCATGCGTTTTACATTTATTTTTCAGCAAGCTTCTGGGATATTCAACCACCTGAAAAACTCAGTTATTGCTGCCATCCAAGTGGATCCAACTCCAGATCTCGCTGCTGAGACATTGACTGCTCTGTCGGCTCTTCTGTTAGCTCAAGCTCAAGAGGTCCTCTTTCACAAATCCATTCATGGTTAGTAATTTGATAAATTTAGTGTTTTATAGGTATGAATACAGTGGCGGACCATGAATAACATTCAAGATGTTGGACTTGCTGTTATAGTTTTTGGATTAGAATCCGTTACATAACACGTTTATTTTCTGTTTCCTACCACAAGTTTTCTTGATTACACTTCTGTACAATGTAATCAACTGCTAATTAATTTTGCAGATCAAATGAAAGAAGCTGTTATTGCAAAACTATGTGCGCAATGTACTGAATTCTATGCTGAAGCTATGGTATCTCTTCAGAAAGATTCCGTTAGAAATATAATTGACAAAGATTGGGTGCCTTTGGTGAGTGAAGGATATACAAATATTCCTAAATGAATGTTGATCTCATTGTCGGTCTTCTATGGTTTTATTTAATCTTATCAATGTTTCTCTATTTTCCAGATTGCTGGGAAGCAGGCAGCGTTTATTGGTTTGGCCCATTACTTCCAAAGTATAGTTGCAAAAAATTCCAAGCACATGGGTGAAGAAATCGCTCGTCTTCAGGTATCAATTCATCATTACTGGTTAGGTTACAGGTCCTGCACTATGTAATTCACAGTGTGACTTGTATGATTTGATGCGGTTTTCAAAAGAGGTTGTTGGTTACTTTAACTTTTTTAATTCTATCTATTGCAATATTATTGTTATTTCAGAAAGCCTTGGAGTTATTGAAGTGTGCTCAGCAAAGGTCATCACGCACGACTCTCTTCTGCGATTATGTCACTAAAGTTGAAAAAGCTTTAGCTGATGCCATCAAAGACAATGAATTCATATACCATGACCGCATTCCTGATCCAAAAACTCTTGCTCCGATCCAAAGAGCTGCTTTGGTAAAACCTCTTCCTTTGCCTCAGCACTTCTCTCAGCATTTCAAAGGTTAGAAAATATTTATCTGGATATTTTAGCGTCTACATTAGTTCTAACTTAACATCTAGAGTTGCAGTTATGATTGTCATAGTGCCTATTATTAGTATTTGGAGCCCTTAGGCTCTATCAGAAATGAAGACAAACAGAGTGACAATGCACTATTGATTATTTAATGTAGGTCATGCTCACTTTGATTGCTGTCCTTGCAAGTGGCAACAGGGCGAAAATGGAGTTGTACTCATTTGCTGTGTTGCGTATGGATTACGTTATGGAAAACTCCCGCAGTCCAAGATGTTTGATCACATAGGTCTCATAGCTCAACTCGTTGGAGCGCTTTTTCTGAAGAGAATTTTTCCTAGAAAAAAAAATGTATAAGGACACGAGTTCAAACTCTGTCGAGGTGTCACTTATTTTTGGTTCACGTCAGTAGGTCCCAGACTTGAAAATATGAAATAAAAACCAGTTTCGAGCCACACAACATCACATTCCCTGACGTATCATCCTTCACTTCCTCACTCGCGTCAGAACACTCTGTGACAATGACCCCCACCCCTCAACTGTGACTTCTTCCAGCTAACATCTGTTGAGCCAGCGGCCTGCAGTTATACTTCGTTTCGTCCGACCCCAAATCATCCTTTGAAGGCTGGTATTTGGCTCCGGGGGAATGTTACGTTAAAGGAACACTCACATAGTTAAAGAGGTTTTGTTATTGCATTGGCCTCACATGTATTTCAGCTCGTTGGAGTGCTTTTTCTGAAGAGAATTTCTCTCTAAGGAATTATAAGAAGATGCAAACTCTATCGTGGTATCAAATGTTTTTGCGTTCTTCCGAAATCCCATTAATCCACGCCAGAATGAATGTTATTTAGTATAAAGTAACTGTGTGTACATAGTCCAGAAACATTAGTAACAAAGAAATACATGAATTTGATTTAAACAACCACAATTTTATTCTGCTTCTTTTGTTTTCTCTTCGTAAGCTCAATAAATATAGATATATATATATTTTTTAAGTTATCAAATCATTTGTTACTACGTAGTTGGCTAACTAAAAACAGAAATCTTTCATGAATTAACCAGAAAAATGACATAGGTACATAGTTGTTGCTTCAGTTGTAAAGGGCTGTCAAATGATCCAACAAAAATGGTGACATTTCGCTTTTTCCCAAACAACTCCCACAAAACGAATCGAAGACAGAAATGGTTGTTGCTTTTAATAGGAAATAGTAATTATAAACAAATGGAAATTCGTACAAATTGACGCATTTTATAACCAACGTTTAATATTATTAACATGTTTTGGAATATATACAAATGCAAATTATGACGAATATAAGAATAGGTAATTTATTATTGGTCACCTACGTAATTCCCTACTAATTCACATGAGTCATCTCTATCCGAGCAAACCACTTAACTGCAAGTTATAGTAATTATAAAGTCCACCACACATCTCCCCAACAAGGGATTTCTTTTCAGGAGTTGCGTATTGATGTAGTGATTTACGTCTTGTACTTTCGTCAGATGGATATGATAAAGGTGTATTGACATTGTCTTGGTGTTGAAAATTCGGCACTGGTCGGAGCATAGCTTGATTTCGTCTCATTTCTCCTTCCTTCGTCACAACAGCATAAAATCTAGAAACTGCATTATTCCATATTCATTTCTTTCTAGGCTAATCGCCTGGTAAGACTAGTTGTTTCTGGGTACGATGTCACTGGTTGTTATTATCTGCTTTATCCAAACGAAAGCACTCATCCTATTTCCGGAAGCCTTTATGATCGATGAACCTGGATTTAAGTTTCAAGAGTAATTCAGGAACTCAAGATCCTTGCGCTCTCACTATCAGAAGCTCTGCAGGCCTGTATCCTGATTGACCGGGAGTAGTACGATATTTAAGAAGGGCCAAAATGGAGTCACATTTTTAAGAAGCACCCTCTTCAGAGTCTGTACTGCTCTTTCGGCTTCTCCATTTGCCTGGTGTTAAAGGGACTACTTGTCGTTACTCGAGACCCATATTCAACAGTTTCCATTCTTTACTCAGATATTGTGGTCTCGAATCTGAGATAAAGAGTTGTAGATAAGATACCAACTAAGCTACTATGTGCCTTATTACTTAACGATTATAAATTGTTCGTCACAATTTGTATCGCAAAGAAGCGAAATGGATGCCAACGACCAACATTAAAACGACCATAACTTCCTCAATTTACGTGGAAATTCAAATCTGATTACACCATTGGAAAGAGTGTGAAATTTTCTACCTCCCTGGTGGGAGAAAATGGGGGAGGTAGAAAATTTGCATCGTCCAATGGGCGAAATGGGCGAGAAAGGAACATTTGTCGAATCTTGGAGATCTCCACTTTTTTCAAGCGCTCAAAGCTTAAAATCCGACAAGTGAAATTTTACCAATATTTTGCTAATCAGGGAAAACCCTTACTTTTTATGTCGAAAAAAATTGTTTTCTCAATGAACCCAAAAAAAATTAATTATCTTGAAAATTTACCTTCTTCGGAAATACAAGTTCAGGGCGGATTTCTACGTATTTTTTAACTCTGAATCGAATGGTAACACTCGCAGATCTCCCGAACCCCTCATAACCAAGTTTTAAATTTTAACACACAAATTTGAGTTCATTTGATACGATAACATTTATGTGTTTTTAGTTAGGGGTGAAACTGTATTAAACTGTGTATAAAACTCGATTAGAACGGGGCTGGAGAGATCTTCAAGTGTTATTATTCGATTCAGCCTAAGAGAAATACGTAGAAACCGACCCCAAACTCGTATTTTCGTAAAAGATCATGGTGTGTGTGTGTGGGGGGGGGGGGGGGGGGGGGATTTATTGGAAAAAAAGTTTGTCAACATTAAAACATAGTTGTCTTCCTTAATTACCAAAGTAAAAGTAAAATTAACAATACCGTTGAAAAGCTGAGGTTTTGGCGCACACGGGCAAAAATTCACAGAACATATTATAGGAACATATGAATGAGCGTTCGAAAAAAGTGGAGATAAGATTTGACCAATATTCCTTTTCAAGTTCATTCTTACCCGTTTTGCCGATTTAAAAAATGTGGTTTCTTCAGAGGGGTAGGAAATTTTACGCTCTTTCTAACGGTGTAATCAGATTTGAAGTTGCATATAAATTGAGGGAGTTATGACCGTTTTAATGTCACGACGACGAATTGATTGTTTTAGTGCAAGAGCGACCACCCCTGTGGAATCAAAAGTAACCACAGTACTACTTGAGAAAGGTTCAGGTTAAATTGTAGGAAATCGGAGCGGAAACGAAGATGCCAGGTAAATGGTTTCCCTGCAATTGGAGGTCCGGGATATCCAGCCCTCTACCTTTGAATGAATATATTCAAAGGTGCTATTTTTCATCCAGAAATGGTTGAAAAATTACTCTGAAGATAAGTCCTCCATCAGGTGACGCCACTCTCCAAGCTGTGGCAAATGTAGGAAAACATTGCTCACCCACTCTTCCCTGATAATATCCCGTCGAGCCGCACGTCTTCTGCTTAGAAATGGGGAGTCCAATAATAATAATAATGATAATAATAAAACATCTATTGGACATAAATTTTGTCCATAGTGGATCACATGAACCACGTATGGTAAAATTGCGATAAACTGTACATGAAGGCCACATTCTTGATAACATTTCGAACTACTAATTACCTACAGTAGAAAGAAAATTAGTGGAAAACGGTCGAAGTGGATTGGATTCGTGCTGTTGATTCGCCTCCAATGGACGGGGTCAGTTCGCGTGAAGAGGCGAAGGGAGCAAACTAGGCGATTTCACCTCTTCACGCGAAATCGCGTCCACTGGACGGACAGCCTAATCACGTACTTGGGCCAATTTCATTTTCTTTTTCGTACGTACCTACTTAGTAGCTATTGACAATTCTTTATTCGCCACTAACATATTCGTCATCTTGACTGTCCAAATTCATGCAACCAAGTTGCGGCCTAAACACAACTATTTAGTCTGGCATTACTACCTAGGGTGTAGTACTGTACTGTAGGTATGCTTCTCGTTAGATAAAATTTCACGATTTTAGTTCGTTTTACTGAAATTCTTTGACGTTAGCAAGGTTCCATGATTTGTCCAGTTGCATGTACCTTGGGCAGGCTCAACCAGTAGTCATGGGAAAACATTAGGCACGATTCCGCTCAGAAACAGACGTCGCTTGGTAGGTACATGTCCAGTTAACCATGAAAATATTGGACGAGCCTCACGGTACTCTACAAACAACGCATTCATATTATTTTGCCTCTACTTATTTCTTTTTATAACTTCTACCGTGGATGGGCAACATTAAACTGGTAAAAATGTTAGCATTGCAGAGAATAAGTGTTTCACAAGGTAGAAAATATAGGTTTTTGGGGTACCCAACTTCCCCAAAAATCTCGTGTTCCCCTGACAGAGCGCTCTCGTGTGCGTCCTGTGTTTCATTATTTATTTTTGTATATCAGTAACTCAAGAAGGGTTAACCAACTTTTCTGTTTCATTTCAGACCTTTTTGAAGATCTTGTTCCAATGCCTGTTCACCAAGCTCTGGCTGCTTACGATGTGAGGAAAAACGAACTGGTGAACCGGGAAATCAATGAACTTCGTGTAGCAACTCAACTTTTGAATGGGTAAAAATAAATTAAAAGATTAAATAATAATTACATAAAGTAATAATAAATGACATACATGATAAATTAAATATTACCGATTTTATGACTTACTATTGTTGTGTCAAAATCTATCTTGATTTATCTTTGCCAGAGTACTCGCATCCCTTAACTTGCCTGCTGCTATTGAGGAGACATCTGGTGAAACGGTCCCACAATCACTAGCTGATAAATCACAGGCTATTATCAATGCTGGAGGGATTGGAAAGCTAGAAAGCATGTTAAAGGAACTTCCTGATCTGCTTCAAAGGAACAGGGATATAGTGAATGAGGTGAGTGTGATTCTAAGTAGGGACATTCTACATTCCATCAATCATATTGTCCTTCTTTCTTACATTCTATCACGTTCACCCATGTTATATTCGGTCATTTTATACGGTCACACCTTCCTATTTGACCAAATTCACATTTCAGACGGAGAGACTGCTTGATGAGGAGCAGGCCTCAGATGTCCAGCTAAAAGAACAATTCAAAGAGAAGTGGACCCGGACCCCATCGGACAAACTAACCACTGGTTTAAGACAGAACATTGAAAAGTATCGCGATATTATCAACACTGCCATCAATGCAGATAAGGTATCAAACATTATCTAATCATTTTCTTTGTTTCTCTATTACTTTACTGAATTTTTCAAGGTGGGGTTTCGCATGGAGCGGCAGGCACTGATTTGGCTTGTATCAATTCTCACAAGGGAGCTACTTAAAATTTCGATTTTCGACAATTCGATTTTCAAAATGGACCATTAAAACCCCTAATGCGATTCATAGGCCCTCGCCAATGTTGTGCGGATAGCATGTACCTCGAACGCTAAGGGGCACGTCTAGACTGCGTCACCAAGACGCTGGATGCAAACCCTGCCATTCCATGGGAGACTCCAGCTGTCCAGTCAGTAGTTTTAATGTTTATGCCTAATATGAGAATATGTTGTGCAGATAACTCGTGATAAATATGAAACTCACCTGAAAGGGATCACTCTTCTAAGTCAGGGCGTTAATGCCATGCAACGAGCTTTACCGCAACCAGGTTCTTCTGGCAAGGAAACGGAATCATCTCGAAAATTAAGGCACCTGATGGGAGAAGTAAGAATACCCAAAGTTGATGCATGATTTTCGTACCGATAAGGTTTATTTTTGTCAAGTACTAGAATGAGCCCTCATAAAACGGCTCAGATTTTAATTACAGATAACTTTATGATTAGGGGGTGTGAGGGCATGAGCAGATTGTTTGGCACGTTTCCTCATCATTTTATCTTGCATCCAAGCGCTTTCGCTTAAATAGGCCTCTGTGCTATTATTATATTATGTAAGTTTCAGATGTACATAGAGAGAATTAAGTATAGTTATAATTAGGCATTAAGTTTGTACAATGTTTGGGAGTGGGAATATGTAGTTGGTATACTATTGTATTAGTATGGTATTTATACATTTTTCGTTGGAATGTCATAGATTATTTAGTTGTAATGAAATATGTAATGAAATATGTAATATAGATATATGGTTTGCACAGATTAGTAGGAATGCCATCAGCCTAAGGAACATATAGTTTAGTCATTATTGATTCTACTCACCACTGTTTGGAGATATTTATGAGATTTATCTGAGTTGACTGCGTAAGTTGTGTGATGTAGTAAGATCCATTAGTATTTGGTGAGGGATGCATAATTTGTACATATGAAAGTAAAAATTGTAAACAGCGAGGGCCTCGTGGGAATTTTTCACTGATTTGAGCTAGGGATTCAACCCCAATTTTGCTCGGATACAAAATAAACTGATGAGGAAACGTGCCAAACAATCAACTCATCCCCTCACACCCCCTTATCATGGGTAATGAAACAACCTACTCGATAGATAACTTTATTATATAGCTTTAGTTTAATAGTATTATTCCATTTGGCTTCCCGTTAGGTTGACTTCACTGCTACCTCTGTTATGGATTTCTCCATTGAGAATTGACAGTGACTTTGATTCAGAGGGCAGCCCATAAAAAATTAATACATCTGGCTCTAATATCCAAAATGTTTTTATTTTTGGTCATGAACCTGGAGTTAAATCTAATGGGATGTCATATTTTTTCTTAGATAAATCAGGTGAACCGTCGTATCGTGTTGGTGAGGTTGCATGATAAGAATTTTTGGCATTTGTGGTGTTTCAACTGAAAATACCTATCTAACAAGGTTTACAAGCTGCGTGTTGTGATTTTAACTGTGTAATTATTAGATTATATTGAGTATTCTTAGTGTTAGAAATGTTCTGCAGTGTTATTTAATATATCAGACTGAACAAATAAGGTGTGTGCCCGCTCCAAATAAGTGTTTCCTGAAATTCAATAGCCACCTCGTGCACAGTCTGGAACCAAAAAATGGGCTGTAGATTTTCCATCTCTATGATAAGTTTTTCCCCCAGAATGCGTGTGAGGTCACCATTGACCAGAAAAGCTCAGAACTTCGATTCAGTCAAAAGTGAACTTACAGGGTTTTACACTGTAGCCGTCGAAATATTAATAGAATTGATCTTTGCGGAAACTTACCTACTTACTTTATTTAATATAACAAAATATTTTTCATTGTCGTTCAGGTGGCAACCTTGAAGGCAGAGAGAGATGCTATTGAATGTGAACTCAAAAGTGCTACAACTGACATGAAAGAAGCGTTCATACTGTCACTTGCTGACCAAGGTCATATAAACGAAGCTAATATGTCAACTGAAGCATTGGGTAGGGCATATGGACCGTTGCAGCAACAGGTTAAGGATAGCATCAACAAGCAACAAACACTGCTGTCACAGATTCAGGTAAGACGAGCTATATTTTTTTGCACCTAGATTTGTTGTTTTCAGCTAATTTACCTGCCATTTCGTATTTATAGGAAACCAATACGGAATTTGTTGCCGAAAGATCAGGAGATGGAGGAATCACAGCTCAGCGTGAATCTCTTCTAAAAGAACTAGCGCAGGCGCACGATGCTTTCATGGAGCTCCAAAACCATCTTCAAGATGGCACTAACTTTTACAACAATCTGACCGAGGTTTGTTTCTCCTTGTGCATTATATCTATATGTCAGTGAAACTGAATTAGTGTTAGACAGACCACCACTAGACTTGGCGAGTTGTGCTTCGTTAGGCTTCACCATGCCAGTAATGTAATGATACATGATTTGGGGTGTAGCCCTCTCCTTTCATTCGTCCTTGTGGTTGTAACTAGTAATAGGAACCTTATGAACAGTTTGTTGTTCACGTAATTTGAAATTATTGTATTCGTCCCCTTTCTGGGTTAGCCTCGCGTGCCAATCACATTCTATTGATTTAATTATGCATTTACATTACCACAATTTCTACCAAAGCAATCTACGAACCCAATCACTAATCGACTCATAGTAAGATTTACAAACTCCTCATAAGCAGCAGTCTTCCTTTAAGAATTGTTCAACCCATCCCTTAATGTGTTCGATTTCTGGTTGCAGGTTTTGATATCGCTCCAAAACAAGGTCACCGATTTCTGTTTTGCGCGTAAAACTGAAAAGGAAGAACTGCTCAAAGATTTAACACAGGACCTTAGCAGAGGGTCCTCAGGAGTTTCACCGACAATTCCACAACATCACTCTAATGTTCCAGGTAAAATAATGCACTCTGTGCCATGATAGATGAAATGAAAACCGTGGTATGAGTGGGATTCTCTGGGGTGACTTTCTGTTGTACTAATTTCAACTAAACACTAGTATGAGAAATATGTCGTGGCTGTGATAGACATTAAATTATGCCTTTTATAATACCCTTGAAAACTCTCTTAGCAACGAAATTAATTAATCAAGAAGATACTAGTGTGCCACAAATAATGAAGGAATCCCAAGTAGGACTGTTCCAAAACAGTCATCAGTTCCAGGCTAGCAAACAGAAAGTGAATCAAGAACTTTATGGAACTTGTGATGCTTACGTATGAATGCTAATGCACATAAGCATAACATTTACTTGAAATGAATCGTTTGTTCATATGTGCATATGTCCTTTACTTCATAGGTAATATATTTCTAATACTAATTTACGTTAGAATCTCTGTGTACTTTCACCACAATCAATAGCCCACTCATATTCTGTGCTATAAATTTTGACATAATGATAAACTTGCGGTGTGCTGTAATTTTTATGAAAGTCAGTAATATTTTGATGTAGCTACCCAATAGTCACAACACAATTGGACATTGGAATAGTTAGTTCATTAACAATTGGTCGTTATATAGTTATCTCTAGTTCAGTTTTTCTTTCTACACCCGCCTCAAATGACTAATCAGCGTAAAAGTTCTTACGAGTAATGGGGAGGGGGGGGGGGGGGGGGGGGTTTGGTTCCGTGTCTGTCTGCCTGCCTGTCCGTCCACATTTCCTTGTAACACCCATAACTTCCACAATTTTGATCTGATTTTAACCATATTTTCAGGGATCGTGCGGGTTAAGCTCTAGATGGTCCCCTATCAACTTCATCATGATCGAATCAACGGTAGCTTCTGCGCAGGCGCTAACGTGAATTCCTTGTGACGGTCATAACTCGGTCAATGTTGAACGGATTTCGGTCAGATTTTCAGGGATGATGTGGGTGAGATCCCTTGAGGTCCCATAAAACAATCATCATAATTGCATTAGCGGTACGCTCTGCGCATGCGTGAACGAAATATTCTTGTTACGGTCCTTGCAACAGCCGTAATTTCCACAATTTTGATGCGATTTTCTTCAAATTTTTAGGGATCGTGCGGGTGTAGCTCTACATGGTCCCCTATCAGTTCCGTCATGATCGAATCAACGGTAGCCTCTGCGCAGGCGCAAACAAAATTTTCTTGTTTCGGTCATAACTCAGGCAATTGTGAACGGATTTCGGTCAGATTTTCAGGGATGATGCGGGCAAGGTTTCTTGATGTCTCGTATCACATTCTTCGCGATCATCAGCAGCGGTACGCTAGGCGCATGCGTGAAAGTGATGTTTTTGTTACGGTCACAGCTTAGTTAATTTTATCGGATTTTGTTCAAATTTTCAGAGATGATCCCGGTAGAGTCCCTTGAGGTGCCATACGAATCGTACGGTACTACCAGTGATTGTGCCCATCATGCCGGGAATTTATTTGCAGGGAATTTTTTCATTCCTTCTCAACGCAGCACCGCCAGCATTCCTTCTCTATGCAATGTCGTTCGTATTCCTTCTCACTGCACATTGTGGATTTTGCAATCCTCTCCATCATGCGCCTCTCGCATTCCTTCACCTCACCTGTGTATACTTCTCATTGCCTACCTTATCTGCACTTACACTCGCATTTTGCGTTTCGTGGCCTCCTGAACAAATTTGGTTTCGTGTATGTCTGTCCACATTTCCTTGCCACATAACATCCACAATAAATTCTGATCGGATTTCAATGACATTTTCAGAGTTAGCCCTAGATGGTCCTCTCTCAGTTTCATCATGATTGAATCAGCGGCTCGCTCAGCGCAGGACGTCATTTTCTTGTCTAAGTCACGATGAAGCCACGAGGAAGCTTCTGTGCCACGTCCTTTTCAGTGTATTTACTTCTGGGGGGAAAAAAATCGCAGAAGTGACATCATGTAAATATGTTTTGGGTGGCTTTGGAGCGTTTTTCAACCAAGATGGGGCCTTTGATCAGGAGGCAGATTACTAGAGTATGTTATGGTTCCATTTCCATCTTGTTTCGTTCTGTATTAAAAATGCAATTATGCTCTATCGCGTTAGTCAACCTACATTGGGAGCGTAGTTGATGATTAGATCATGCAAGAGGCATTCCGGGGAAAGATAGAAAAAATTAGGGAATTCATCTGGACGTTTGAAGTAGTAACTTGTGAGCAATTTTACCTCTTTTATTTACTACATTTTCCTAATCATTACAATGATTGTAATGATTAGGAAAGGAACAATTATTGTTCGTTCCTTAGAAAAATACATTTAATCATCAATTGTTTATAAGCTAGGCTATTAGGTTGTGCCTTTTTAATTGCAGAAAATGATTATTCTATTTTAAGGGGAAATCACACATAATTAAAATACATTTTTTGGCAACTAAAATTATCGTAAGGGAAAAGATTTTAAGGACCCATTTGTTCGGCTTCTACGCATGAAACGAATGAGAGACTCAAAAATAAATTATTGGGACATTCATCAGTGCTTCTCGAAAATATACCAAGGAAATATGACCATTACAAATAAGGTGTGGCTACGACTTACATGGGCGACGGCTGTACCAAGGAGCAGACTCAGATCCAAATACGGCGGGCAGGAGTTCTTCCAGGCATATATATGCTAGTAATTCCTCCCGCTGAATCTCCTGACCTTCCTTTGGCACGCACCCCATGCAAAAGCGTGCTGTCCGTCACAAACGCCCATAACAAACGTTAAAAGGCATCCACTGCCTCAAGGGCTCCAACAAGTAGGCTAGGTAAGGGCTGCTGGGTTAAGGGCTGCTGATGCTAGAAGCCATCACCATCTTCTAGAACAACAAGAAAATTTCCTGCTGAATATCCAAAAAAAAAGCTCAGAAGTTTGCTCTCTCAGGCCCTCTTCTCTCCCGAATCAGATCAGACACAGGGATTACAGATAAGGAAACATGACTGTCGATTAGTTAGATCAATTAGGTGTTTGGAAGGCGAGGTCTACTAAAGACTTTACTAAGTGGGTGGGGGACTTTACTACGGTTTTTCGCGCCTTCACCAATCACCTTGTGATTTTTTTGCGATAAACTCCTCAAGAATCAATAGAGGTTAGTCAGTTTTGTTATCTCTTTCGATTATTCTGGATGTTGACATGCATCTGGCTTGGCCTTTGGCGAACACTATTCTGTACAAAGTCTTGTTATATACTCCAAAATGATTTTTCAAGTGTCATATTTTAAACTAATATACTATTACATACGTAATAGAGAGTTTCTAAAAACTTCTATTACACTATCACTTAATTGAGTTTCCAAGAACTTTCTATACGAAAAATGAAAACCAATAATGGATGCTAATTCCATAAAATCAATGGATGAAACTATTTTTTTTCACTAGGCCACGCTTCCTATCTTGATGCATGAGTTTTCATCAACAGTCAAGGTACACAATTCCAGATGAAAGTAAAACTTGGTGTTCCATTTTAAATTTTATTCTGTGTGAATCGAATGAACTAAAATCATATTTGGTTTACTTACTTACTTTTCATGGGGGTACATTGATTGGATTACTTGGGTTGGTCACAAAAACTATTGAACAAAAAACCTAATCTTCTCTAATAAGTTTTACGAACGTTTTTTGAGGTTTGTGTGAATTTCAAAAATGTCACCAGAGAGATTGTTTTACCGAAAGCACATTAGCATTACATGTTCACTGAAAAGATGATTCGTTCATGCAGCTCCGAAGAAAGAACCCCCAGCTAGGCCACCACCACCACAGTTTACACCAACTGGAAATGACACAGTAGCCGCTCCTGGAGCCCAACCATCAAGCCTACCGTACCCCGTGCAAGCGAGCAACATGCCAGTACCGTATGCACCTCCCCCTCAGGCTCCATACCCTCAGTACACTCCCCTACCATCTGGATACAATCCATATGCCACTATGCCAGGTTACCCGCAACATCCACCACAAGGTAAGAAACGCATAATTTAATTACTTTTTGATATTCTATGCCAACGCAGTAAACGTATCTAAACACAAATACAGTGGATAATCTAATCTAATCTCTCATTGCTGAGTTGGTAATTTGAAAGCTTTCCCCCCACACATCCCTGAGCAAGTCCAAGGGCCGGTTTATCAATTGCATTGACTAGTCCGATGAAAGTTTGACTAGGTAAGTCAAATCTCTGTGTGTCTTCGACTATCAGTTTTTCTATTAACACTCTCGACGCTGGTGTCATGACGTACATGACGCGCCGGTGCTCGCCGAGTACTGGCGTCATGACATCCATGACAGGACCCTCTGTTGAACCTCACTTTCTTCGGACATCCAGATTTACTTTGGAAATCGTTGAATGGGGTCAGTTCCTGATGAAACCCATTCAGTACATCCCCAGTTAGCCGCTAGAGTGCATAGTTTTCAAATCGAAGTGCTTATGAGAAAAAGTTGAAAAAAGTTGGGCCAGTCCTGGGGGTTGGCGCAGTGGCAGGGCCAGCGTCGAGTGTTAAGTTTCACTGCTCAGTTATCTGATAATAGCTGATTATTTTGGCGGAGTGCCTGAGTTTTGGTTACCGTTTTAGCTGCTCGTGAGTATGAAATCATCTTCGTGACTTTTCTTTTAGCGAATTTTCTTAGGAAATAAAGCTACTGCAATGGCTCCAAAAATTTTAAAAACAAAAATTTTCAAAAATTTTCTTCATTGAAATCTGTTTTGAGGCATTCTGAAATGATTCCTGGATTTTAACGCTTTTATATATATATATATATATATATATATATATATATATATATGTATGTGTCATTCCAGACGATAACTCTCAATAGAATTGAGATAAAAACTTCGTTCTTATGCCAAAAAATCAAGCATGTCAAAAGAAAGGATGAGTTCGTTGAACAACCCTTTTTGAGCACATTAAATTGGTCAAATTTCAAAAAATGTACTTAAATAATCACTAAAAAAGGCAAAAAACCGCTAAAAATTAACAAATTTCTATTTTTTTAGCAGAATGCTACTCGAAAAAAATTAATCGAACATGAACTAGGACATTTAAGAATTTAAGCAAAAAATTTTACGTAAAAATTTACTTAAATTTATTAAAATAAGCTAAAAATCGATAGGAACACTTGAAAAAATTGTAAAAATCCACAAAATCGTTTGTTCATTGGAATATTACTGACAAAAAGTTAGTTTGCTATAAAATGTATAATAAAATTTTTATTTGTCCCCAAAGTGCTCAAATTTCAACAGAATTTAACATAAATGTAATTCTACCATTTATGAAAATTCGGTCATACGATCATGCTGCATGACTGGAACTTTACTTTCACAACTCCCGGAACAATACCTTTGAGGAAACTGTAGTTGGCCTAAAAAACATTTTCTGGAACTGCTGAAAAGTTCGGGGATCATGGGGGGGGATCATGAAGATTCATAATTCTGATTCTGATTGTTCAGTCGAAAAAATCAAGGACTTTCTCGCTTGGGAAAGAGCGAGGCCTAGGCCAGATTTGTACTTGGTATTGGACGAAATGGGTTCCCATACATGATTTCGTTTAATGGAAGGAACATTATTAGCTCTATCACTTATTGGGTACAAAACCCAACGGACTACATGAAGGAATATATTTGTTGGTATGCTTTAGGTTATCACCGTTGGGTTTATGAGGGGGAGAATAAGCAGCTTCTCCTTTTTATAGTTTATTACTTGCTAAGCGCTTTCGCCCATAGGGCCTCGTCAGAGCTTTTTATATATGTTAGACTAGTTATAGTGTTTAGGGGGACCCATCCATCCTGTAGTGTCGGTAAGAAGCATACCTCGTCATTGACGGTTGTGGAGGGGGAAATATCTTGTTTTAAAAAAACCGGTGAAATATACGTAGTCGGAGCACTTCCAATAATTTCTAATACTTTCGAAATTATTGGAAGTGCTCCGACTACGTATATTTCACCGGTTTTTTTAAAACAAGATATTTCCCCCTCCACAACCGTCAATGACGAGGTATGCTTCTTACCGACACTACAGGATGGATGGGTCCCCCTAAACACTATAACTAGTCTAACATATATAAAAAGCTCTGACGAGGCCCTATGGGCGAAAGCGCTTAGCAAGTAATAAACTATAAAAAGGAGAAGCTGCTTATTCTCCCCCTCATAAACCCAACGATGAAGGAATATATAAAAATGTATCGGCTGGTAGATATACATTGTTGAGGGGTTGAAAAACGTAGGTAGAAAAAAAACTACGTTCCTAATGTGTTATTCTATGTAGGTACAAGGAGGAAGATGGATATCTAAGTACTTTTCTCTTTCCCAACGCCATGAATGCCTTTAGGAAAGCTTAATAGTTGGCATAGCTTTCCTAGTAGGAAAACTTTAGAGGGTTGAAAGGAGGGGGGTTGATGATTCATAATTAAATGGCGTCAAAAAAGAATCATCGTATTGAACGTCATGATTTCATTTTGAGGCTGAGAGCTGTTAACATCTGTGAATAAATCACTTGTAGAAAAATTATTGGTAATTAATGATTGCATTTCCGGGAAGCCCCTATGTCTTGTTTTTATATGATTTTGGCGGGAATAGCGAATACATCTTACTTTTAGTCGATGCACTCCCTGGGCTATAACCTGATACCCCCCGCACAAGAAAAGATTCATGGAAATAGGTTGAAAATATTATATAATTGCTATTGCAACCCCTTGCCCCATCACCCAGTATACTCGGACTAGTTTGTAAATAGTCACCTCAAGATTGATGGAACGGTATCTTCTGAGAGTCCAACACATTTTAACCTCTGACTAATTACAGAGGTTAGTTGGTCGGAGATTTGACTGAGCATTGATAAACCAGCCCTATGAAGGTGTGCTATTTCACATTAAATTGAAAGTGAAATAATATCGATCTTTCCCTTTCAAAGCAAAAGTTTTCAAGAGTACCCTCCCATACTGCATGTTAGTCTGCCTAGCTTGTGCACACCATTTTCATAACCAAGTCTCTCATTTTTTAAGTGTTTCCCAAGTTGTGTTATCCACAACTTACTGTCAATTTTATCGTATGTCCGCTATTCAATTTGTGCTTTTACATTAATTCTGTAAATCTTTGTGGTATTGTGCTGCGAGATTTGTATAATTATGCCATGATGCTATTATTAAATAATGGTCCAATCAGGCGGAAATCCACCATTATGTGTTCTGACTTATAAGCCTCATTCAAGTTGTTTTTATTAATGATCCCAAATCAAATCATAGATTTCGCTCTGGAAAAAGATACAATAAATAAAGTTACATTCTTCTCTTGGAACAGACCTCAGACCTAATGGTCCTGTAGCGGTTTTACTCGTTTTCTACAGCTGTAAATTAGTTATATTAATTTGGTTGATGGGGTGTACTTCAGGGGATCTGCAGTGCTACCATCCTCACAATGAAACAAGTAGCTATCTGAAAGTGCCCACAGGTGTTTTGAGTACTATTGATGTAGATTTACTTACATCTGTTTTGATAAAAACCTGTTATTCTACTCACTATTAATATTAGTGCTATGTTGCGCTCTTTTGAATAGCTCTCAACAAACATTTTCAGTTGAAGAAAGGAAAGGAAAAGTATACCTATACGAACGGGAATCAAACCCGCAATTTAAAAAAAATCCTGCATAAAGTGCAATTTTTTCATAATGTCACACTACTCTTGTGATATACAGGGTGGATTTTGGGGGGGGGGGAGGGAGGGTAAACTGGACCGAAAATAGATAAAACCTCATCATGCGCAGTTTTCTATCTCAACCCGTCTTCAAGATATAACTATTTTATTTATTTTAATTTTATTTTTAACCTCAAAATAGAAATAGAAGGGCGGTAGTCTATTCTAGAAATAATAAACCTTTGTGTAATAATTTTTAGCATTTTCAAAATGTTTCATGTTTCAGCTGGTGGTATGGTATCTATTTTTCGCGAAATGATGTACACTGTTCTTTTTAGGAAATTTAACGCTGATTCAAACGTTGAAATTGATTGAGTTGAAGAAGATAAATTTGGGTTTTTTTTCTCAAGGAAAACTATTGCAAACATTGAGCCACGCATACACTTGTAACAAACATCTATTCCGTTCCTCTGAACCGATTTAGTCCCAGGTTCGGGGTGGCATAACTTCAAAGGAATGAAGTTTGGAGGAATGGAATGGAGCTGATCTGCTTGTTGGTGGTTTTCCTTGGCGCATCCACAGGAATGATCAGAGTGGGATGAGGCTATTGTGAACGGAATCCAAGTTGTACCGTCCCAAGCCACCGAACTTCCACTTGCTCTTGCAATGCCATGATGGGAACTCAATACTACCAAAAGTCCACTATACTTTCCCGATAACTCTCTCGAACCCAATTCGCAACGGTACAGTGTTCGGAGCGAAGCGATATCTTGAATCGAAATATTCTGATAGGAGGTAAGGTTTAGAGACCAAAGCGGAAGCTGAATACAAGTGCGTACCCAGCTTCATATGTCCAACTTCTTCCACCCTCTTCCTGCAATCGAGACTATGTTCTTAACATTCCAGACTGAATTTCTCTACCAAATTGAAATTTAATTGCAAAGTTGATCTTACTGTTCAAAAGCGTATTAGTTGAGAACATTTTTGTTGGACGATTTCCAGGATTTTTGTTTGAGAAATAGTAAAGTTTCAAAGATTTTAAGAAATGTTTATTTTTCAAAATCGATTGTTACTTTATTTTTAGTTTGTTTTGTTATTTTTTGTGAATCAAAAGACACTCTTCATTTAGGAAATTTAACGCTGATTTCGAAAATATGGTTAGAAGTTGAAATTGATTGATTTAAAGTAGAAAAATTAGGGAGTTTTTAGTATTAAAAAAAAGTGGTTACTTACCGTAAAAAACACTTTAAAAAATCATATCTCGAAGATAGTTGGATAGAAATGTGCGCTTGGTGGCATTTTACTCCATTTTTGGTCTAGTTTCACCCTATTTTCCCATACTCATCTGAAACCAACCTGTATAATAAATCGCAATTGCAATCCCCCTGCTCACTCATTCACTGAAGAAATGTTTTGGATATTGTAGCTATGTGGCTTGAATACAGCTAAAATTAGATGATGTGGCATGTTTCAAAGATTTGTGTGCTTGACAGGGTTGCCAACTACTCCCGGTCATCACCGTACCAATCCCTCCCAAATTGCTGTACATCCCCATGCATCAATCCTAAAACTTACCGTACCTTCATCGGTAGCATATTCAACAAAATTTTGATTTTCATCAAATGAATTTAGTCAAAAATTGCGAAACTTGATGTACTTATTACTTCAATAAAACTTCATACGAAAAACTTAAAAAGTTACAACAAAAATTCATCTTCACTTGATTTCTCAGGCATGGGGTTCCTGGTTGTCCAGCCTTCGATTGTAAATTGGTGAAATTTGTACGTAGTATACTGGCTTCATCCTTTTTGCACAGGTTGCCCCTCATTAGGGGAAGGGAGGCACCATTCGAACCATCTATCCAAAAACGATTTCTAATTAGGGCACGTATCTCTGTATTTTAAAATTTTAAAATGCTTCAAGCTCCAAGGCTCTTTTCCCATCGCAGAAAAAACGAGAGAAAACGAAGTCTCAAAGAATGTTAGGTACAGATACGATTTTCAGGGACACGAGAGTCGGAGTCAGGATATACTTTAGTTCATTTTGCTGCCGCTAGGCTCGCATCCTTATTTGGAATCGTGAATAGGCTTGTGCTCACATTATTTCTTGGTTTTGAGTTTATAAGATTAGCTTTGCTAAAAATCGTCTCATATTGTGCATTTGAGTGAGGGAGGGCAAAGAAGTTCAATATCGCTTTTGGCAGGAGTTGCCTTTACTTTTTATCTTAGATAGTAGGTACGAAGGACAAAAGGGTTGTAAGTCTCCTTCTTCTAAACCTGTTGTGATCTCTAGATGAACTCATGCTAAACTGATAGTTGAATAGATTTATAATAATGGATTTACCTAGATATTCCATTTCACCGTATTTTCCGGTACAATAATGAGATTCCTACTGTTCATCGTTTGTGCATCAAATTTACTGTATGTTTGCATTATTAACATACTATTGGCAACCCTGGCTTGATGCTGTGTTTTTTCGCTTTCTTGTTGAAGGTTACCCTGGTTATCCGCCTCAACAGTATCCTCCACCACAGTCTTATCCCCATCAGCATTACGGAACATACCCGGGCCACCAACCTCAGCATCAATACCCCCCACGCGGCCCTTGGTAAAAAGGTAAACCAAGGCAAACTCGAATTTATTTAATAAAATAGTTATTATTATTATTAATTTACTTTGAACAATGGTAAAAAAGCTCATATTTTGTGTATTTTCCCTGGCCCCTTTTTACTCAACGGCTTCTATTTTTGTTAAACTACAAATATACTTTTAACTAGATGCAAGCTGGCTGGATCGAATGAATGGTTATTTTTTGCTGCAAGGTAACTGACCAAATGTCCACTTATATAGCAAAATATGAATAATACTGTTAACAGTTGGCTACTACTTTGAGAAACATGTAGTTACATCGATATACCTTCTACATGGTGACTCCAGAGAACCGTTATTGCTCTACATTGTAAACACTGTATTAAAATGAAATATTAGAGAATGTGATATAATAATTTAATATTTGTACATCTTGCTGGAAGATGATCACTTGGTTACTGCTTTAATTCAAAATTTCATCCCACTGAAAGACAGCATAATGAATTAATATAAATTGAAAGCATGAAGGGACATTCGAGGACTAATTAATTAGTAACTTTTATCGGCCACATTAGGTATGCATTAGCATTTTGAAAAGAATTTTGAAATATTTTCTATTACTCTCATCAACTATAAATCGTTGACTCAGATATTTTAGGAGTTCTTTATTTACTTCACTCATCTGTTATGGGTATAAAGATAAAAATCGTTGTGGGTATAAAGGTAAAAATCGTGGGAAAAATCGTATTGTAGGTAGAAGATTATTAAAAGTTGGCTGGGGGGTGCACCACCCGTTAAACAGACTGCTGAATTAGCCATAAAACATTGTACATACATTATTTATGTGATCCTCGGCTGTGTGATGAATTTTGAGACGCCCGTTTCTTCTTTCTTTCAGTTTCGCCTTTTGTTTAAGGTTTTGGGTCTTGTGTACCCAATAAATTATGTACACATCTTCAGCTAGTTGCTTGTTTGAGCAGGTTAACTTTTCGGCACGAAAACGTACCCTCATTTTCACATATGTCGCATCTAAGTGTTTCGAATAAATTTTAAAAACGGTATTAGAGGTTGAAAATCAGTAATAGAAATCTGTTTCGGGTGCACCACCTGTTGAACTGGTTACTAAGTAACTATAGTCAAACATAGGGTAATCGAACATTTTGATATCCCTGGCATTGTGATTATTTTCGAATGCGTTTGCTCTGCTTTGTGAACACTGAAATGGCTCTTGTTGATGAAAAAAACCACAGAACCTGGTGTGGATTTTTTTCCTTGTTTCATCAAATTTATTATATCATTACCTGTTTGTGTTCTGTTATAAATTAATTGTCCATATTTCCTATATCACGTGAACTATTCTGTCAATGCAATGGGGATGTTTGTATAAATATTAAGAAGTATTTTCTTTGAAAAATATCAATAGCTTCTTCAAATATATACCTCGAGCACAGGTACCTACTACTTTGTGCGGAGAGTGAGGTCCCAACTTCTATTATTCAATATTGTACGAGAAACATCAATAATACGATTATGAATTTTGTACTGTATTATTTTTTTAACGTCGTCCATATGAAATAATTAAATAGAGAGACTTTTCATTTTTTGAATTCAGCCAACTAATAAATTGTTGTATCTACCTGAATGTTGAGTAGGTATAGGTCTCACGCTGTGAAGTTTGAGGTTTCTCCAAACCTTCAGGCAAAACGTTTCGCCAGCTTGACCTGAATTCTCTCATCCCCTCTTCAACCTATTTCGGATATCTAGGATAAGCGGATTTGTTGATTGTTGTATTCCATTGCGCAGTCCTTGTCATGCTGCTCAGCCATTCTGAGCCCTTCTCAGAGAAACCGGCAAATCTACAGCGTGAGACCTCTCCCGGCTTTGATGCTTATATTGACTCAGTCTTTTTATTTCGCTTTATTTATCGGTATTATATGTATTTTTTTTTAATTTTACATTTGTGAAAATAGCTACGTAGGCAGGTACCTAGTTCTAGTTCCGAATGTTTACATAAATATCATCGATCTATTAGTTATTGTTCATAAAGTCCACGATGCATTTTAACTATCAGTTTTTTATGGAACAGGCCGTAAAAATGGAACACTGGACGTAAAAATGTTATTTTAATGTAGGCACTTTCCTGGATATTTAGGCGTTAACAAACCGTTGGATTTCTGTAAATGTGTACCTACCATGTACTGAATAGTGTGGCATAATATCGTCATATTATTTCATGCATCGAATGAAATTTATCTGAAATATACATTGCATCATATTTTAGTAAGATTAATTTTTTATTTGATCCTACCCCCCTTAACTTATTTCTTATTTCGATGAATTTATAATCGTTGTTTTCAAAAGTTAATTGGGCTTGAACGCCAACCACAACGGAACTATTAATTGAAATGTTGGATAAAATTAGGCAATAATAGTTGAATTTATTAGACTAAGTAAATCAATGAGTTACCATTAGTAAAGTACAACTCCCCCAAAAAAGACGCTTTGCGTACAACACATGCCAAGCCACAAAATGCATGATGTCCAATTTGTGCCAGTCACACACATAGGGACAACAGCATACCTCTTGCGGTCCACCTATTCTCCGCCTCTACGGTACAACTCCCGGACAGCTTGGCTGATTTTTGTAATTATTCAAATCACAACAATTTGTTTGGGTTTGTTCTGATAAGGTGATAAACTTCCTTCTACAGCAGGAGTGATCAGACGAACATGAGGGCTGAGGGATTTGTGTATTATATGTATGTCCGTTAGGATGAGATTTCAGCAATGTGGTGCGAATCGGGAGGTGTGATTTGAATAATAACAAAAACGCTGCAAATTATTTCACAAAGGTTTATTATTTTTTCAATTGAGTATGATCGTAGTTTTAGTTGGCTTGCGTACGTCATAAGGCTTGTCCAGACTCCTCGGCGTGTCCTATTTCGAGTTGCCACAACCTATACTTCTATAATTATATACGCATGTTTATATTTCTCGATTTGAGCTCCTATCTATTCAAATAGTTATTGCCTTAATAATATCATCTAAGTACGTACGAAAAGTCGAGAGGATATGTTATTAAATATGCGTAGGAAAAGCATTGGTATTAACACACAAATATGACCTAGAAAAAAACATATATTCATGCCTCGAAGGAACGCCGTACCCACCTCATGGTGCCGCGGTGTATTATATGGGTATAACACGTAAAAGTAATAAATATCCATTCTCCTACACCCCTCTGCTACGCCCCTGGTCACCCCAGACACCACGAGATGCCGTGGCGGCTCCTCTCACTCCACCCCCCTCACCACCCACCGTGACCCCCTGCCAGGCGTGCGTAAGTCTAACACTCAAAGCCTTGAAAAAGACACTTTTTCGCCCGTTTTTGGCCCATAGCATCTATGCGAGTAAAGCGATCGAGATGGTTAAACGTTAGGACCAACTAGACCCCAAATGGAGTCTATGTGCGAAAGAACGGGTTTTTTAAGTCAATTCTTAGGTCTTTTATGGCCCGGACGGCGGACGGACATTTCAAATTTGGATTCTACGCACCTTGAAACGTAAAGTGACAAAGTTTGAGGGGGGGTTATAAAAATTTTTTGCTACACGATCACATAGGCTTATTATTGGAAATAATAAACCAAAATCGGCCAAACCGTTCAGGAGTGGTTGTACTGTAAAGGCAGTGAATAGTTGGACTGCAAGTGGTATGCTGTTATCCCTAGGCGTGTGCTTGGCACGAATTGGATGATATCATGCATTTTGTGGCTTGGCATGTTTGTACTCTGTGACAGAGTTAGGTAGCCCCCCAGAGGTGCAATGGGGTCCTAAATCCTCGACAAAGAGGTAGAGGAGAGTGACAGTATCCCGTCAGAGAGAGATACCCACTCCTACTATTAGCATTAATGTGCTATGTTCGGAGTAGATTGGTTTTCCAGGTCTTGGATCACCTATCCAACGCCAAACTCAGCCTTTCAAGAACACGAGAAGAGGCGTGCGACGCCCGTTGTTTTCCAACGGAGCGACGGCAGCGCTTTCTCCGGGATTCTGACGGGAACTCTGTCACAACGCAAAACGTCTTTTTTGAGGGAATATCAAACATTTTTGGCGGTCTTGGAGTGTAAACCGGCTGATTTCGTCAACAGCCAACCAAGCAGATAATTGCTGTTATCTGAAAATATATAACACTTGCCCAGTTGCTTAATTTTGAAAAATATCCATCAAGACCGTGATGTCGAGCGCCCACCGACAATCCTAGGTCCCCCTTCCCCCACCCACCCCCTCTGAAAATGTTCGCGATACCTCCCACAATGTACCCAGAGTGTCAATAGGAGTTGATGCTTTCAAAATCCCGGCAATTTTGAATCCCCCCCCCCTCCACCACTGAAAATGTTGGGGATACCTCCCACAGTTTTCCCAGGGTGGTGCGGTGTCGATAGGAGTTGATCCCAGTGAAATCCGACCACTTTTAGCACCCCCTATTCAACTGTCCAGAGTGAACAGGACAGAATTCAGCCCACTCTGTTGATCGGGATGAGCTCCCAATACAATTTCAACTGCCTACAATGAACAGGAAAGAATTTAGCCCATTCATGTGATTGGGGACATCATTTCATTTGTTCCTATGTTGCCCCAAGAGAAGCTCCATATCCATCTACTGCTTAGAGTGAACTGGAGAGAATTTAGCCCACGCAGCTGATAGGGATGATGCTGTTCCAGAGATCCCCATCCAATTTCAACTCTCAAGGATGAACAGAAGAGAATTTAGCCCACTCGGCTACTTTTGAGTTCAATAAAATGTGGAATATTTTCTGAGAGTTAAGTCACCACCTATGCCTGTTTCATGCTAAAAGTTGGCCAGATCTCGTTTTATGTGTGTTTGCTCCTTTTTAGTATATTCTACTTACAGAGCATTGTTTGCACTTAACGCCAAAAGGGACATCCATAAAATGCATGCATTACTCAACACGTCATACATAGAAAGTGGTGGTGAAAATTAATAAACTGGTTAAGATGTTAGTTGCGTAAATTTTATTGAAATATCATCTTTGTTTTATGTTTCAATATACAGCTTTCCTGGTAAAAATAATTGCACAAAAATTATAAAGGCATTGGCAATATTGTAGTGCCTCTGGATGATTGTCATTAGCGACCATGAATCCAAACAACCTCTTGAGCACCAGCAGTGTATAAAATACAACTTAGAGAGCAATCGATCATCTAATCACAGATAGCTTGAAAAAAGTACTTTCAAGTAGCAGTACCTACAATTTTTATAGCTATACCCTGATCGCAGCCTCACAGATACTTTGACTTCATCCAAACCAATTGATACATTCGTACACATCAAGTTTCTACTTCCTTTTCCACGTTAAAGTACAAATATATTTATTAATTTTTAATAATAATTCTTAGAAAATAATGGTAAAACTACATAACATACCTAGTGTAAATAGAATTTGAAGCGATAACAAAATCTAGGACAGTTACCAGTCGTTCAATAAGCAATTAGCCTTATGATAATATTGGAAGTTGTTCTTAATGTTTATATGTACAAAAAACTGATCGTATTCAGTCTGCCCTGAATACTGAATTAATGATATCTACATAATTTGAAATAAGTGAGAAGCTAGTTCTGCCATAGTAAGGGAAAATGCTTCATCTCTTGTATAAACAAGTTTCAGGGGAGTACATCAAAATTTTATTTTGGAAGCTACCTTCGCTTCTGGCGAAAGCTGGGGAGAAAACAATTTTTGCCAGACACCGTATCATCGATTTTAGTTGATCTACGTGCGTGACCGATAGAATCACCCCAGGAAGTCCTTTCGTGATTAAACATTGTTTTCAGTGCTTAAATAGGACTGAAATATGGGGATATGCGATTTTGAACTTTATATGGGTATAGTGTGAAAAAATCCTGTCACGGTTTATCATAAAATTTTAGATGACGTCCTTATATACCTAATGTATCCTACAAAAATAAAAATTAAGTTTTTGATAAATCTTGACATGAAAATCAGCTCTTCATTCGAATGTTTAATCGAAATAGGAATTTATACGTTGGTATTTTCCTTTGGTCTGACCCTATTTTTGCTTACACCACATTAAAACAATTGAGGGGGGAAATGGAATTCATAGGAGTTGCCCATTCATGCGCTTTAAGATGAAGCTCATTCATCGTAAACTTAATATTGGGAATTTAGGAAACTCACCTAACATAGGAATTCGATTTTGGAATGCATGCACTCGACGTCACTGGTAAAGGTTTTCTAATCGATTATATCGATTTTCTCAAACTGGGTTGAACTTTGTGAATACCCCACCGAAATCCTAGCTGGATTTAATGGACCTTTCCTAGATCATAACCACCTAGGTCTTCACAAACAAGGAAGGAAGGGAGGGGGGTGTTCATCACAGTATTGAGCATTGGCAGCACAGCACACCGTAGTATATGCAGTCCTGAGCACAATTGCTGTCTCCAGAGTCGTTCCTAAAAAAAAAAAAAAAAAAAAAGTTATTGATAACTACTACATATTTAAGAAAACTAGAATTGATTTAAAACTCTGCTACATGCAATTAGTACTGAATGTTTGTATTGAAAATACAAATAGTCACCCACAACATTATGGGGAATGAGAGATTCCCGCATGTTTGTTTCATAATCTTAAATATGAAGCAGATGAAATAGATACAGACACTGACAGCTCTCTTCTACGATATTTTTCTTCCTATGATTTTCCAGTTTAGGCAACAAAATACGTTTTCGCAAACCTTCCGCCGCGTGATCCCCCCTGCCGAACCCTGGGATGTGACATTTTGCCGAGATCTTGAAGAAACATAAAATGCATAGGCAGGTACCACTTATCGCTGAAAAGTCTAGGTGGTGTCATAATGATGATCGGTACCGTCTACTTTCTTTTAAATAATAAAGTAAGTACCTACCTACCTAATTTTTCAGGTAGCTAGTTGAGCACACCTTTCAAAATTCTCTACTTTCTGCCAAAGCTTAGAGGAAATGGATTAGTGCAACCAGGTCAGAGAAGAGTAACTTGAACCACAGTAATACAACTACTTTCCTCTACCTACAGTTCGTGCAAACCCTGAACGGAAATGTTCGTTTTAAGCAGCATCAACAATGTTAGATATTCATCTAGTTTGATGAAATTTTCAGGGAATGTGCGGGTTAGGCCCTTAATGGTTCCCTATCAGTTCCGTTGTTCCCGAATCAATACTTCAATCTGCGCAAACGTTAATTCCATCAAGCATTGTTTCCTCGCGCCCTAGTCGTCCGATCTTGCTCAAATTTGGAGGGATACTGATGGGGTGAGCTGGTGGGATATTAAGATATTAAAGATGGATATTGGGTTCAGATCCCTGACAAGAGAGTCATTGTGACCAGCCGTAATGTTGTATTCAAGAGCGAATCCTTGTTTCACACGGCATGGTCAGGCTGAAGTAGAGAATAGCAAATTTGAAAACAGAATTGGAATAAAAACAGAGGAGTCAAGATCCGATCTAGCTCAAGATGTTCCTGTTCCAAATTCCACGACTAAAACCCCTCAGACATACCCATTCTTGGGAAAACGACTGAAAGAGAAAAACTAATCCAACTTCGAGGTCGAAGTGTGAGGAAGCTTCCAGATCGATGGCGAGTTTATTGTAGGTAATGCTGAAAGCAATGAGCGATCAGCTGTCCAGCTGAACTCATCAACTGCCAAGAATAAAGCTGACGCCTGTTTCTTTTTTAATTGCCAAATTGGGGAGAAGAAGTTTATTTTGGCAATATATGAGTACAACGAAGGACTTCTTTCTATGCAGTAATAAATTAATGAAGTTTACAAGGAATGAAGATGGTGATGCTGATGGAGAACAGAAAATTGTTGACATTTTCAGGAAATTTCTCAGAATTCGTTTGTTTACATTCGTTACCTGATGGAAGTTCCAATAGCCGATGGTTATTAGGTAGGTACCTACTGGGAACTTTATGGAGGAAGTATTGAGATGAATAAGTTGCCTCATACTTTGGAGCCACATTTTTGAAGTTTTCAATCTAACCAACCGAAATTCCCCGATATCCCCTGTTGCTTAGTAATAATAAAACTATAGGTGCCTACTTCGTAAAATTTTCCGATGAAAATTGGCTTGTTCTCATAAAACAATCTGCTTTAGATGAACTTGTTGGTGCACGTTAGACTGACAACGAAAAAAACGAAAGTTCGAATTTTTGAGGTGCTCAAAGCTCAGATGATTGCATCAGATGCGAGGAACAACTCCTGAAAATTTCAGTCCGAACCGATAACCCCTTGAGGTCTCCTAAACCCGTTTTTTGATAATTTAATTATCGATTTTAGAACACTAGACGCTTAGGACAAAAAGACGGTTAGGACATGAAAGATCCAAGCGTCTGGACACTTTTTATACTCTATTCCTATGTTTTCGGTGTCGCGGAACACGATGCCGCCATTATTGCAAGCGCAGAAGCTGTATTTCTTTTGATATTCAAGAAATCAGTCCAAATAAGTGATGGAAAAAAGGCATTTTTTGCCGTTTTTACCTAGTTTTGACTGGGAAAAAAATTGTTTGCGAGTCTTTTCTGCTTCGGACCTTGTTTCCTGGCTTGTACCGAATGTAACAAGACCAATTTCGTCCTATGATATATTATCCTTCTGAAAATATCTGCTCAAGAGCCGAGTTAGCTTATTTTACAGTAACCGTTCTATACTTACCAGTGGCTAAAAAATTAAAATTTCATGTGGCGGAACCCTTTGTCTTCTATTGTCTCGTGGTTTCGGGATTGCTGATCATATTGCTTCTAATATCCTAGCCGTATAACCCGTATTTGACTTGATATTCCCGCGATGAGTGTCTAAAATCGATAAATACAGTGGATTTTTCTGATTCTTTGCCTGATGTTTCTCGAGAATCACCCACTTAACACTTTTTACGGGGAGTAAAGATGGCGTCAGATTTCTCCAATGTCATTACATACCAAGAAGATCAGTACCAATTTTTGTTAAATGGAGTGAACGTCCATAGGAAGACTTTTCCATCGTTTAATAAGAAGGACACTATAGAAAGCTTGGACAAAACGCAAAATTCTGAGTGAAAGTGTTGCTGTATAATAGTTTTATAATTTGATCTTCCAATCGTTGTCAAATAGACTCAACACTGCATATTATACTTTGTTTCTATTAACACTGGTTTTCTGGAATTTATTTTGCACACCCGTATTTCACTTATTTAAAATATTCTCACTGAACTTTTGATCTACGACCGACGTCAGTGAAAGGCAGTAGTATTCTATACTTAAATTGGTTATGTTTCATTGGAGTGAATTAAGAAACTAATCTGCGCCGGGGGAAACAAATTTGAGAAATCAATTTCACATTGGGGAAAAAATCCGACGAAAAATGAGAAAAATCCACTCTATTCACCGATTTTTGACACCTAGCTCTTGATTATTAACCAAAATACGAGCCCTACGCCTCCACTACTAGCACGTAATGTTCAACGAGCCCAAAAACATGAAATAATGGGATAAAAAGGGCTTCAGGGCGTTAAATTTTTATTTCGTAGCTACTGGTAGGTAAGTATAGAGCGGTTACCATTAAAAGAGCTAACTCGGCTCTTGAGCAGATATTTTCAGAAGGATAATATATTATAGGACGAAATTGGTCTTGTTACATTCGGAACAAGCCAGGAAACAAGGACCGAAGCAGAAAAGACCCGCAAACAATTTTTTTCCCAGTCAAAACTAGGTAAAAACGGCAAAAAATGCCTTTTTTCCATCACTTATTTGGACTGATTTCTTGAATATCAAAAGAAATACAGCTTCTGCGCTTGCAATAATGGCGGCATCGTGTTCCGCGACACCGAAAACATAGGAATAGAGTATAAAAAGTGTCCAGACGCTTGGATCTTTCATGTCCTAACCGTCTTTTTGTCCTAAGCGTCTAGTGTTCTAAAATCGATAGTTAAATTATCAAAAAACGGGTTTAGGAGACCTCAAGGGGTTATCGGTTCGGACTGAAATTTTCAGGAGTTGTTCCTCGCATCTGATGCAATCATCTGAGCTTTGAGCACCTCAAAAATTCGAACTTTCGTTTTTTTCGTTGTCAGTCTAGTGCACGTACATGAGTTTATTTTCCACAAATGGACCTAGTATTGGTTCGAGTATATAAATATCATTAACTCCAACCATGAAAATAGGTTCCTTTCTGGAATCGAACCCGGGAATCTAAAATGAAAGTCGAGTGTCCCATTCCAAGTTAGAGAGCCAGAAAGTAATCCACCCTTAATCTCCAGCTCATCCGCTCTTAATCTCTACTCAAACTTCACTGGAGAGGATTCAGTTTGTGGCATAGGTACCTACACGCTAATAGAGAGTTTTTGGCGACTTCAACTTAACGTCACCCGTTACTGTAGTCTTGAGGGAGCAAATGAAGATGCTAACCCAAATGGAACCGGGAGAACGGTTGCCTTAATTTTGATGTCACGTTAACGGTGGTTGGGCAACGCGATATTTTCCCCCTAGCTGTCTTGTTGTCTACTGGTTGACTAATCAACTTCTTCATTTCGATGATAGTAAGCCTCAAGTGGGGAACAACGCGGTTCAGTTGCACTTATAGGTCATTAGTCGTTACGAACTTCATGTTTTTGGGGTTTCCGTTGGGTAAATTATCAACAAGTATGAACAAGTTTTTAACTCTATGACAATAGACCTGACACAATCATCAGTGGAGGCTGAAAGAAAACAGCTGAAGGATCAGGCAAACTAAGAACAATACTGCAAAGAAGTAGTGTCATGAAACTTAGATTTCTCATTTAAAATATGTGAAATAATGATAAAAACAAGACTCTAATCGACCAAATAGACCCTGTGTGCAAAAGAACGGATTTTTTTCGATCGAGTTGAAGGCTAGTAAAGCGAGACGGCGGAGGCGGACACTTTCGGTTTCTACATGACTTGAAACGAAAAATAACCAAGTTTGAGTGGTGTCAGGAAACCTACCAGCTACATCAACATAACTAGTTGGTACTGATGGGAAATTTAAAGAAAAACTATCATTATTTACTTCACCAGTATTCGAGTAATTTTGAGGTGAGGTACGTTAGGGTGACGTTAAGGGTAGTACGTTAGTGGTCACCAAAAACTCTCTATTTACTCACCGGTCTCCGTCGTCCAACTTGAAATTGCTGTACAGGGCTTTCCCATTGCGGAATCCATCAAAACCGTCTGTTCTGTCCGCTAATCCTTCGAGGGTGCTGTTGGCCAGGGACCCGCCTAACATCACTCCTAGTCCTCGATGCCCATCTGTGGAGGAGGCGTCATCGTCACAGGGTTTGATAGCGTCCATGTCTGTCTCCTTCAAGTCAGCCAGCCTTTCTCTCTCGGTCCTGTACTTTTCCTGAAACAAAAACCATCCCACTTGAGCCATAATGGACAAATTCTATTGAAATAGTCTGTCTATGTTAAAAGTTTGAGTGTTGGTTTATTATTTTCAATAACAAACCTTTGTAATACACCGTGAAAATTTTTTAAAACCCTCCCTCAAGATGCATAGAATAAAAAAAAAAAATATATATATATATATAAAATAAAATAAAATAATAAAAATAAAAAATAAAATAAAAATTTTGTTTTAAAAAATCTATAAAATTGCAAAAAATAGCCTAAAATCCAAAATCTCTTTTTGAATAGAAGAGTATCATTTAGAATACTTTTTTCCATAAAATTAATAGCTAACATTTTCTTTTCGCTCATAAATCTCCAATTTCTATACAACTTGAAATATACACAAAAAAAAAACACTTTTTCACCTATTTTTGGCTCATAGCACCCATGAGTGTGGAGCGATCGAGCTGGCGAGAAGTTAGGACCAACTAGACCCCAAGTGGAGTCTATGTGCGAAAGAACAGATTTTTTAAGTCAATTCTAAGGCCTTTTATGGCCCGGACGGCGGACGGACATTTCAAATTTGGATTCTACGCACCTTGAAACGTAAAGTGACAAAGTTTGAGGGGGGGGGGGGGGGGGGGGGGTTATAAACATTTTATATATTTGCTATACGATCACATAGGCTTATTATTGGAAATAATAAACCAAAACCATCCCGCTTGAGCCATAATAGATAAATTCTGTTGAAATGGTCTATGTTAAAAGTTTGGGTGTTGGTTTATTATTTTCAATAATGAACCTTGCAATCGACCAAGAAAATTTTTTTTTAGACCTCCCTCAAAATTTGTTGGTTTACGTTTCAAGATGCATGGAATAAAAAAAAAAAAAAAAAAAAAATCCGTCCGTTTGCCGTCCGAGGCTTTTTTCAAAGAGTATTGGACCAAAGTTTAAGAAATTTGGCTCACAAATCATTTATCGGACGGGGTTGTGCCAGTAACCTCGGCATCGCGTTCGATCAACACAAGGGTATAACCTAAGGGATAAAATATTCAAAAATCGAGATCATTAAATCTTTTTATGTAACAGTAATGATTTTTTAATTTTTCTTTATAGGTATCCGCCCAAAGAATCGAACGAAACCACCCCGGTCACTATGCATTTGCTTGCTTTCCCTAAGGGCATCGACAAGAAAAAAAAGAAGAGCAACACGGGAGTGAATCGTAACCAGTAAAACATATCAAAACGCTGAAAATTATTACACAAAGGTTTATTATTTCTGTATTACATAGCTCTTCTACGCAGATCATTGGTTTATAATTATTATTAAGCCCCATATATAGGTACCTAGTAAATGATCAAAACTTCCATCCCATCATTTCTTTTCATTCTTAGTTTCGTAATTAAACTTCTCATGGAATCCCCCCGCCTGGGTGAGACTTGTACTTCCCCTACAAATATATATCAAACTATTAACTACAGGAGAGTTCGAGCGGTGTCAAAATCCTCCGGGGAGAGGGCTATAGATAGAGTATGTTTGCCAAGTCGAGTGTAGGTAGTTCATAGCTTCCCTGGATTCTTGACACAATTATTTATAATTGGAATATGTTGAAAGGGAGGTTTCAGAATATATTTATTAATACGAAGTGACAAAAAAAGGAAGGAAATGTGACAAGACGAATTCTTGGAGTAATTATCTGTGAAGTGTATTTAGGATTGTTTATAGGTATGTTTACGTGTGCGGAGAGGGATACGATGACTCAATTTCCGCTAGAAGTGATTCGCTAAGAAAGAATGTCACAGGGGACTATCTAGGGATCTAACCCACGTTATTTCCGAAAATCCATCAGAATCAGAGATGGAAGTTGTGGAAGTTGAATGGTAGGTATTCAAGCTTACTCATGCACGGTGGCTACTATAGATCTTAGAATTATTTTGAATTTCTTTGAGAATTAGGTAAGTAGGTACTTGTCAAGCGTTCAATCCTCAACCATCCTTCAATTTCAGTAAAATTGAGCAATCATGTTGCGAGGAATTTTCGTTTTAAGGATTTCACGGTTGGGTTTGTGCAGAGGCTTAGAGTGTTACAGGGAACTGCATAATCTGTGCAGATTAAGCATAGTTCCTGAACACCTCACCCTTATTGGATGGAATTATTGTGCAAATTATGCATTTTATCACCCAATACAACGTTGATGCGTTATTTCGTGGATAGAGGAGGCTATGGATCTCAAAGTACTGGGTATAATGTGGGTAGATAGGTACTAGGTACCTACCTACTACTCATCCAATTAGATGCAACGAGACGTCTACCTTCAAATCATCTACAAATTTTCAAAGGCGAGCTCGAACATAGCCACGCCGAAGACATTTTGATCGGTTTCTGTCTTAGCCTTATGCGTTAAATCTTCCAGCTACACCTTCAACAGATGACCACTCACTTCTACATCGTCAGGGGAAGAAAATGGATCATTATTTCTGTTGGTCGGGTCAAATGGGTTGTCATCTCTACAGTTGTCATTGTAGCCAGGGCCCCTCGCGGACGTGTCGTTGTCATCGTTGTAGCCACCTCCGCCACCATCGTCTCCGTCCATTCTCTCTTCTCAGCTGCTCCAACTGTAACAAAATCGACATAACTGTAATAGAAATGAAGCAAACAAAAGATCAATGACATTTAAAAAGAGTGTTTCCACAGAAATTGAATTTGGGGTAGGTACCTACCCACCTATCTTGGTTCTGAATTTGAACACTTTTGACATTTCATGTCTTTACTATGGCACATAACTCAAAAAGTGTGACGTAAAAATTTCTAATGATTTTCACGTAAAATCGATTCGTTGCAAAATCGTACAAAAATCGTTCACCACTCGTTGGATAGCTCTCGATTTACCTAACCATATTACGTTAACCACTGCGGAATGCGTGGCCGACAAGCTGCGGTATGAGCGTGATTGTTTAAATAGTTGTTTACACACAGGTGATCATTCTCAATCATTTATATTGTGAACACGATTGCAAGCTTTATATAAGTAAACACATAATTCAAATGGGCCAAACAACCGATAAACGAATTATCTCTTGGAGATGTACGAAATATATGCAAATAAATGTACGAAATATATGTAAATAAATAAACATTTGTATTGTAATTTTGTGTTTCTCATTTATTATTTTAAAACAAAAATTTTTAAACAAAAAAAAAATAAAGTACGAGGTACGTGGTGTGGGTGCGGGAGGGGGCGCAAAGACATAAAATGTCCCTCGTGGTTGCGTACTTGTACGAAAGCTGTACCCACCGTTTTTGTTTGATACATTCTCTAAGCCACAATTCAGTTACATTTTACATTTCAGTTTCAACGAGTTTATAGTGAACGTCGTCACTACAGAGGAAAATGGTAAACAAAATTTTTGACATAATTATGTCATCGCTGGGGGTCATCCTAAAAATCTGATACCCGTTCTTGGGAAATGTAACTCCCATAGTTTTCATCGCACAAGTTTATTTCATTTATTTATGTAGGTAGGTGTGTGTCATGCGCAATCATTACAGACAAGAGTTTGGTCAATAATTCAAGAAACACTTAGGAACATGTGCACAAGAGTAAGAACAGCGAAAAGGCAGTAGGCACGAGGGAAAATCGTGTAGGTACCTACCTACAATATTGAACTCGGCAAAACAAAAATCAGCAGTCATGCAGCATGATCGTTATTCTGAGGGAGTTTTCGAAAATTGTAATAATGTTACATAGGTTCTTGAAATTTGAGTAGGTACTTTGAGTGCAAAGAAATGGTTAACTATCAATTTGATGGCGAAAAACTCGTTCTAAATAATATTCTGCAATAAAAAAAAAAAGGATTTTCAATCTTTTTTCCAGTTTTTATATTTTTTTTTAAAGCAAATTTTAATTAAACAAGTAGGTACCTAAGTAACATTTTTCTGCATAATTTTTTATAGGTTTTAGTTCATATTCTTCGTTGATAAACTTCTTTTGACTAAAATACTGCTAAAAAATATAAATTGAACGATTTTTGGCCGTTTTTAGCAATTGTTAGTGATTTTTTTAGCACACTTTTTCGAATTTGAGCAATTTAATGTTCTCGAAATGTGCTGAGCAATGGGCAACCAACACTTCCTTTAATTTGGAAAGCTTGATTTCTGGGGGAACGGAACTTTTATCTCAATCCTAAGGATAGTTATCGTCTGAAATGATTATACCTACTTAAATATATCTCTCCGTGACGAGAATGCCGGGCAGTACGTAGAAGAGAAAGGGGTCCTTTCCTTTTTAATAGTACGTCCCCGCAATTTTATTTTATTTTTCTATAACCACCAAGTGTTAATTTTTATTCATTATTACTGAACCGGAGTCAGCGCTCAGTAAAACATCTTCCATATAGTTTAATATTCGTTTTGACAATTGTCCTATTTTTGAAAATTTAATAACCCGGTCGTTCAACTGTTTTATGGTTTTATTACCGAAAGCCTAACTTAACCTAACTCATTACACCTATAGAAAATACTTTTGGGATTGTACATACACTTCGTGGCTATTGAACAAAAAAACGTCTGCCAAGTTGGGTGGGCAGTAAAGCTTCCTCATACATTGTAACATGGACGTATATAATTAGTTCAAGAACAAAGTACGAGCCACAATGATTGAATGCAAAATATAAAAGTACCTAATACATGTGTATACATGCTAGAATACAAAGTAGGGCTATAATCCATATTTGCATGCGCGGAAACTTTCTAAACGTTAACCTACTCAATAACTAAAAGTGATCTGTAGTGACTCCTGAGTACCTTTGAGGCGATTAGGGACACATCTTCATATGATCCCTACTACAAAGCCTGTGTGTTTCACTACACCGATCCACAATATTAGGCACAAACATAAGTTTTATGTGGGTGCCAAGCCATGTAGGTAATCATGACAATGAGTGTGCTGAAGACCTAGCAAGGAGAGCCATTGGTGATGACTCCATCCAAATGTTGCTTATGCGCATTGAGGATCGAATCTCCTACATGCAGAATAAAGCCAATACCATCTGGCTCGAGCAATGGCACGGCGAGGACACTAGGCTGCGTGGATTCCATCAGGACCTCTGCCCGGTTGATCCTTTCGCGACACACCTTCCAAGGAAGGACCGAATAGTGGTCAATCGAGTAGCCACTGGCCATACCCGTCTTACTCAAAGACACCTGCTCATGATGTTGGGTGTATGGGATGTGGGGGTGATTTGTCTATCTGCCACTTTTTGGAGGATTGTCCAGCCCTCATGGACCTCAGGGTCCAGCATTCACCCCCTCAGCGGGTGGATGTTCTGTCAGGACCAGACAAAGTTCAGTCTCTGTAGCTCTACCTGAAAGCCACTGAGCTTTACAACAAACTGTGATATTCTGATCTGTGATGTATTTATTGATTTATATACATCTAGTCATACCTTTATTTAACTAAGATGTATAGTATTTGTCATTATATATTTATCGATCATATTTAAGTATTTGTAAGGATCATCGTCTAGTCGTAGTTTAGTTTTTATTACGGGGTATTTTTATCTGCTGTAGTGGTTACAAAGCGGTCGTTGCTGTATCTCTTAAGGCAGAGTGTGGCGATGTCTCGCTTTGCGGGTTATTATTATTATTTCTCCCCCTTCGATCTGCCAGTGGAGTCAGCATGGCTCCCCTTAGAATTGTGCCCGTTACAGTGTCCTTTTGACACCCCCCTTTTTGATTGCCGCTCATGACCCTTCCGGTTAAGACGCGGCCTAAATTCTTAAAAAAAAAAAAAAAAAAAAAAAAAAATTGATCAAAATTCATCCATTGTTCTCATAGTGTCATCCAATGCCTATTAATTTTGCTTATGAGCAATCGTTACCGATGTTTCAGTCAAATGCGATAAAATACTAAGGGATCTGCATCCGTACTGACTAATGTTGATCCGACGGAATTGCAAATTATAGGGGACCGGGTAGGAGCCATAATCCGCAAAATCTCTGAAAATTTCGTCGAAATCGAACTAAAACTTGGTATGGTTTTGGACGTCACAAGGATTTACCCCAGTCAGACCGACGGAACCAAAATTGATCACCAAGCTTTGAAACGCAAAAGACAAATGGAAATTTTGATTTTGGAGGACACACATTTTTTCGACTTCTATCACGAATACAAAGCTTCCCTACCTTCGGTAGTGAGGAAGCAAAATTGCAAATGCGGGGACATATTAGAAAAGACCTGATAGAAGGACGAAGAAAAGCACCCATGTACAACAATTTTACTACCTGTTCACTCTCAGATCGTTGGTTCACGCAGTTGAGTCAATCCTTCCTATTCTATTCTAGTTTCTCGTTGATGGTAGTTGTTTGGGTAACTGGTATTGTTATGAGGTAGGGAAATGTTGGTTGGAATTTCAGCTGCAGTTGACCATCAGACATCAACATCATCATCGGGAGATTTGACCTGCTCAGCGTGCCCGCCAATTTGTCCCCTGGAACCAAACAGTCTGTCTTGACTGATGTACTGATCTGCCTGCCCCTCTTTTACATCAACAGTCAACTGCCTTTACTATTTCCATACTATTTACTGCATCACCCCATATTTTTCCTCCACGAGGCGGCCGCCTGCATGCACCAAGTGTTTTTCAGCATCCAATCATTTGCAAATCCACAATCTGGGAGTTCATCCAAGTTGAACTGCTTCATCATTGCGTGGACGTTCAGGTTCAGCGAATTTGAAGTCAGTCCGTTTCAATTTATGTGGTTTGACTATAACCAGAATTTTCCCAGTGCTGACTCTCCAATTTTCCCTTTGTTCGATTCATCTATCTACGCCATCACACCACAACCTAACCCACAGACAATTAATTGAACAGTGATGAATTAATTATCACTCATTTTGTCAATTTCATTCCTTAACTTTATTGTCAATTGCATCACAATTTATACACACATATATATCTATTTCTATTTTTATATTTATTTTGGCATGCCAAAGCTAGGTTACCTTTTCAATATAGTATCAATTTCTGATTTTCCTAATCAACCAAATCATCACCAATAATTTTTATTAAATTTAATATCAGCGCACAATCTAGTGAGGTCAAAGAATTTATTTTATGCGCTCTGTGAGCACTACACTTTCCTCACCAGTAGTAGCGGAGTGTTCTGGTGCATAGGGTGAAAGTGGGGACATGTCAGATCGGCAGACTCGTCACGGGCATACAGTATGTGTGTGTAGGTATAACATACCACGATGGTACCTAACAGTATGTATAATATACATCATACATTTGACAAAGCATTAAACTTCCGGATTCGTTTCAGAATGCCTCACAACGGATTTCAATGAAGACAATTTTCAAATTTGTATTTAAATTATTTGAAGCCGCTGCTATAGCTCCATTTTCTACTAACATTCTATAAAATGGCGTCATTTCTTTACATTCTGGCCGATTTTACAGCCTCGAAGAAGGAAATATGTAGTGAAGAGAGAATGTGGAGCAGAATAGCAATCAAGTACCGAGGACGAAAGCCCAATGGCGAAAGGGCAATTGATTCGCTGTTCTACGAAAACCGTGTCACTCTCGTACATTAATATCCAAACATAATTTCGAAGATTTGATACATTCCTGGACAATGTAAGAGAAGAATTCAATGATGAATTTAATCACGATATTTTATTGAATCGAATCATCCAATCTACCGTTTTTTCAGGGGTCACACAATCCTATAACTTCCTAACTTCCTGAAGTTGCTTTTACCATATCATTTGCACAAATCGAAGAATTCCTGTTTTACACGAGGACATCTACTGAGAAATGACAAACATGAAGCTTATGAATTGTTCATAGAATATACATTTCTGCCGTATTGCCAGCCGAGTTCGAGAGCTATAGGTAGGTACTTTCATTCCGTGTCTGCCGTGTGTCCGCAAATCATTGTAACTAGCTTAATTTCCAGTGTTCAACCGATTTTGATGAAAATTTCAGGGATTTTGCAAGTTAGAGTGTAGATGGTTCCCTATAAGTTTCATCGTTCTCAAATCACTTCACTCTACACATGCGACACGTAATTTCCACCAACCATCATTTTCTCACACTCCAGCCTTCCGATTTTCTAAAATTTAGGGGATAGATGGGAGAAGACGATTTGAGCGTTCCATATCAATTTCAACATGAATCTATCATTAGTAGGTAACTCCTGCGCATGCGCAAATATAAAATCCTTGTAACAAACTTAATTTCCACAGTTTCCATCTTCGCACGCACAAACGTAAATTCATCAAGCATCAATTTCTCACACTAGCAGTCCGATCAGCAGTTTCACCAAGGGATCTGACGTGCATACGTATAATACGAGGAGTAGAGAATTATTATGTCCTCCTCCCGTAAGACTCTCCGCATCTAGTACTGAGAACCCACTCACTGCAAGTTAGTCCGCGACTTTTCAATCACCTGCCTGACTCTATATCGAAATTGACTCCGTCGGCCTTCAAGAGAGCTACGAAAAAATTATTAATTGCTGCGGAACTCTATACAGTTTCTGATTTCCTTTATATTGAATTTCGACGATAGGACATTGTCACCCCTTACGTTTGATTTTTCTTGATTTTATGCCAGCAGCCAAGGAATTTTGATAAAAGTACTCGAGCTAGCGCCTAGTTGTGACCACACTGTGATAATTTGTTGAGCATTGTTTTTTTTTTCTTCCTTTTAACTTAAATGTAGTGTACATACCTAATAATTATTATTGATATTTTTTTATACATCTTGGATAATTCATAAATCTTTTAACTGAATGAATGATTGTTAGGTATGTGTGTAATTTATAGTGTTTTTGGCTGCGTGTATCTGTTTTGTTCGCTTGGTGGTTCGGTGGGGGGCTCTCGGTCTGGCCCGGGGGCGGTCTCGCCTGGTACACCCTTCCTGATGCGATTCGCCTATTGATCGTGTTCAAGGGTGCTCTTTCAGAAATGGATGAGCACCCTCGGGAGGCTGCCATGGTGGGTTGGGTCCGGGCTCGGCCGGGACGCCCCGGCCGGGCCGCCGTTTTGGGCGGGTGGATGCCTGAGGCCAGCATCTTTGCTTAATTTCATTTTTAGCTTAGTTTTTTGAAATTATTATAACCAATTTTTTTATTTAATTGTTAAGTGCATTTGTGCGGTCAAACAATTTATTGTGACGACAAATAAACGAAATAAATAAATAGATCTCGCTCAAATTTGGAAGATAGTCGGAGAAAAAGATGTGATCAACTCATACCAATTTCAACAAGATCATATCATTAGTGAATGGTGCGCTTGCGCGAATAATATGTAATCCTTGTACAGAGCTTAATTTCCACAGTGCGGGTTAGGCTGTAGATGGTCCCCAGCAAATTTAATTCTTCTCAAATCATTACTTCATTTTGCGCCTGCGCAAGAGTAAATTACTACAACCATCATTTTCTCGTTTCCTTATACACCGATTTACGTTTTATGCAACCTACATCCTAGGTGACACACCCAACTGAGCATATATTTATTATTGTGTAATTCCACATCATATATATATATATATATATATATATATATATATATATATATATATATATATATATATATATAAATAGGAATATTTTTGAAACTTTTGTTCAAAATTACTTGATTAGTGCCGCTTATGACCCTAGGTACTGGTTGAAGCGCGGTTTAAATCATTAGTCTAAAAAAGTTACTAAATTATTTTGTTCAGTAAAATGAGGGAAATTACATCCTACACAGAACTTCTTTCTCATATTAATCGAGTACCTGGGACAGATACTTCTGAAGGGGGGAGTGATGTAATGCGAGCGTTGACCGGGAGTGTCAGATTGTGATGACACAGCGCGACCTTATTTTCCGCTCTCCGAGATCGTCTGGGAAAATATGATTTACCAAGGGTATAGAGTGGACAAGTTCCCTCCACGAACGGTAAGTACTTCCTTCGTAGTGACGATTCAATATGTCTATCGATTCGATATCTCCACTATTGAATAATTTGATACTGAAAAAAAAAGAAAGAAAAACGTAAATGCAACTGGTCTTTGCTATCCCTCTACTAGATGAGAGTGAAGTCGATTGTGGAAGATGCTTATGTAGAAGATCTTATGTCAATTTTACCTTCTACAGGTGAGTAAAATAAGTTTCATTAAAATCATTAACCTGAAATTATAAACCTTTGTGTAATAATTTGCCCCTCCCTCCATCCCTTCATTTGAAGGTGTTTTGACCGTAGTTGACCTTTTAGACGGTGATGAATTATACATTGACCTTGTGTCGATTTGTCTTTCTACAGGTGAGTCGACGGACGAACTGGTACAGTTCTGTATGCCTTTGAGGGTATACAGAAAATATGCCTACTATGTGCTCTAGAAACGAGAGTATAGCGAAAGCATAGATATTTCAGTAGGTACACGATTGTATTACTTGGTGCAATAAATAAAAATTCAAAAAAGTATAGGTAGAACTTCTTCTATCTCTACATACTGCCGACAAAGCTCTCGCTCCCAGTTGTGAAATTCCCACGAAAGCACATTTCCTTGGATCTGCAATCCTTTCGTTTCCCGTTCATTCTCACGGTATCGCTTCCTGACATAAAAACGTGTGCCACCTTTGGAGTGGCAGATAGCTTTCTCGTATTATTATCATAATCATAACATAGCTAGTTGAAATTTTCATGAGATAATTGTTCAATGAGGAGAGGGTTCAATTAAAGTTACCGCGTATTTTTTAGCCCGGAACATGAAATCGAGGCTTATTAAAAAATCAATCTTTTAATGAAGGCATAACATATTGCCTCAACTATAAGGGAGAACTGAGGCTCAAAGCACAAAGATAAAACGCTTAAAAATAGTATGATGTACGATAAGTAATTAGTAGGAAGGTAGTACCTACCTGTAGTGTAGGTAAGTTTTACGGTAAGCTAAGTTTATCGGTTTTGCTTAGGATCACCAGTTTTTAGGAGTTTAACTTGGTTATAACGGAATTGGGGAGATGAGTGAAAAATCGATTCAGCGTAAAAAATTACCTATATACCGACCTCCAACTTAATGTTCATAAAAGGTCATTTCTGAACAAATACCCTACATTTTTTTGACAAACCCTTGGTTTTCAACATTAAAACGTACCTACTGTTTTCCTCTAATAAGCAAAGTAAAAGTTAATTGACTGTAGGTACCTACCGTTAGAAATCTGAGTTTTTGAGCAAACTTTTAGGGATCAGATGAAATCTTTCGGACTTAAAACATGCGTTTGGAAGAAGAGAACATTTAAATGTGTAAAAATTTTATTTTTTGAATCATTTTTCAACATTGATTGAGATTAAAAAATAATTTGCTTTAGATAAATATGAAATTTAACGCTCTTACCAACGGTGTTTTCAGATTTGTGTGACTTATTGAAAACATATGGTAACATTGAAAATCGATGGTAATTTAAATGACATGTAGCCAAATACACGAGAAAAGAAAAATATATGTATATATAGGTATATATATATATATATATATAAGTAGTAAGTGGGCACGTTTGGACCAACTGAGAGAAAACTAACAGTAAAATATTTAAAGTGAAAACTAACAGTAAAATATTTAAAGTGAAAACTAACAGTAAAATATTTAAAGTGAAAACTAACAGTAAAATATTTAAAGTGAAAACTAACAGTAAAAACTTTTCAACACAAAACATCAGAACCAGTGACTTTTTCTTTTTGGGCGGTAAGTTAAAAGAATATTTTTTCCCCATTAGAAACTTTAGTGAAACTCTAAAAAATTACAGTAGGTTTTAATTTTTAATGACATGTATCACTAAAAATTGTATATATTAATTATACCATCAGCTCATTCTGTAAACTCTATACAATGCATTTTATTACCATTTTTAAGTGTCACTTTACCTTTATAGATCAATTTATATTTGTCTTTCACGAGTGTTTCTAAATCCCCCTCTTGGTTAAACCTATTTTTTAAAAAATGAATTGGTAACAATATGTTGGTAAAGCCACCCTCCAAGTCTACCGCTATAGTTTCGCCAAATTTAGCTTTCACCTTTTCCGCTTTAAGGATCACATAAGGTTTGTTACGTTTTAAATCATTAAACGTACTAAATTCGCTCCTACCATTGATTCTTTCCAAAAATTTATCTGCCATCTTTTATTATAAAACCCCATTCCTTTAACTCATCGTTTCAATTTTAAAAGTTGCCACAAAAACATCAGAACCAGTGACTTTTTCATTTAACGACTTGAATCCCTGTTAATGATCCAAACGTACCCGTTTACTACCGATTTTTATATAAAGAGTTTCTTAAATGTTTACGTTTAATATCCCCAAGGTAAAGTATCGATAATATCGGTTTCTTTGTTTTCCATTATATTTCGTTTATCATATTGAAATTTAAACTCTTTTTCCACTTCTTTGTTTACTAATGTTTTATCTTTTACATTTCGCGTAATCATGTTATATTTAAGCTTAACGCTGTTTATTTCTTTTATTAACATTTTATTCATAGCTTCTCTATTTAATGATTTACCGTTTTGATAATTCAAAGTAAATCCTTTAACTTTCATAGTTTCTTTTCCTTGATTGGTTATATAAGCGTAACTCTTTGGACCAGTACTAATCCATTCTACAATGTGATTATTTTTTCCCAATTCATCAGTCCACTCACCCAACATACAGCCAGTTTTTACAGAATTTTTCCCATCATCAATATAAACAATACTATCTGTATCATAATAAACAACATTCTTTCCTATTTTATCAAGCATATCATATAGTCTCAATCTTGCATTGGATGTGGTAAAAGCAGCTACAAAAACGTTAGTTGAAAAACTATCTTCGATGTATTGATTCAAAAATTTATAAGATATTTGCACGATATTGTCATTCAGAAATTGGCATGAACCAATTTCTAGTCTGTCATCTAAAAGTATATCGTACCATCTTGTTATATCAACAACATATTCAGATTGTGACATGTTCAATCTTTGCCCAAACTTTCCCCACAAAGAATTCAAACAAATCTTTGCTACTGCTCTTCGTCCAGGATTTGGTTTAATACTTTCTTTTTCTAAATCTATATCGAGACTTTCTTTAACGCTTTTTATATATTCTTCAATAGTTTCAAAGTCGCTTTCCCACGGGCTAGTCTCTAGTTTTATTTTCATAAATGTTTTTACATATTCTTTGAACAATTCATTACTTTTTTCTTTGAAATGCCATACTTCGTAAATTTCTTGAATCTTATAACCTTTTTCAATAGCTTTATTTACTTCATCTGTAGTCCAAGTATCAACCAGAGCTCTTTCATTTTCATCGTGTGAACAAGTATTACATTTATCTACAAAACATTTTTCGCATAAAATAAATAAAAGTTTATCTCTTTTGATCGGTAGAACTGGGTGATATAATTTTTTAGGAGGTAATATCTTACATTTGATTAAACCGTACCAATTTTCATCATATTTCTCAGGTTTATGAATTTTTGTTGGATGACCTAAGGGATAATAATCGAAATATTGAACTGTTGGATACAAACTACAAACATCGATATATCTTAATTTTTTATTTACGACTTTCAATTTACTAGCATTGGTTCTGCCACCAAAAAATGCGTCTCTAGGATTTAATGGTTCCACTATTACGTTTCCACTACTTTTTACTGCTGCTTTACCCTCTTTCGATTTAATCCAGTTACATTCCCACATTTCTACTAATTGGTATCCAGCGTCAATGATTTGTTTACTCCTTTCCTTCGTTTTTTCATACAAGTCTCCCATAGATAGATGATTTACATTATTGGGAGTATTTTCATGAAAACATGTAGGACAGCCGTGCCAAAAACACCCGTGATACTGATAAACCGTGTTAGTAATTTGATCAAAACCATCAACTTTGGCACCACAAACAGTTACTTCCCCTCCATTCAATGCGTGCTGTACATTTTTAAAAGTATTCAGCCAAGTGATAGATCCTTTGCTAAACATTTCCTTTCTGTCCTCTTTGATACTTGCTATCGTATTTTCCTGTAAATATAAGGACCGAAAAATGGCCATGCAAACACTCGCTATAGTTAAATATTGGAAAGGATCGATATTAGCTATGTCTAAAAATTGCTTCCTAAATTCAATACAACCCCTTCGCAAAATATCGACATCTGATTCACAATATTCTAATATTTCTTTCTGAAAGTCGAATATATAATTTTCCTTTACTTTTTCAGCGTGCCATTTCAAAAATGCTTTTCTTACTTCGGGTTTCATTGAATCAGCCCCATAAAATTTAGTATCAGGAATTGGACCAACGTAATTTTGATTATCTCGAGTATTGAAATAATGGGGGAAATATCCTTTTTTTAGTTCTGTTAATCCGAACGTTTTTGGAAAAGCAGATAACGGAGATGCAACGAAGTTAGAACTATCGATTATTCTTATTATTCCTTTAATTTCTAATAACATTAGTTTAGTTCCATTATAAATAGTGTAAGGTTTCAGAGTATTTTCGACGCAGTATTTCAGAATGAATTGAGAATCATATCCTTTTGCATAATGTGCTATGGCAGTGTACCCTTTGTGTTTACTTGAAATCAACCACTCGCAAAATTCCTCATTAGTTTTGAATACGAATTTAGTACCATCGTGGTAGTGAGCTATAACAAGATTTGCTTCATGGGTTCCTGTTTCCTGCATTGCTTCGTAATCAAATGTTATGTATTTTTCGGTGTAAGTACATTTTTCTGCTGTGATATCAGAACGATTATTACAAGTACAAGGTACTGTACAATACCCACCGTTTGATCGTCTTGCTAACATAAAACATTCATGACCACCTATATCGTCGAATATTTCTTGACAGTTTCGACATTTTCCAGAACCACATCTATGTTCGTCGGTTCTTTTGCAAATTTTCCCGCAGTTTAAACATTTATAGATTATTTTACAAACTTCTTTATGATTTTTAAAGCAATTATCATTATAACAATAACGGTTACAATCGTTACAGAATATTTTATTTTTATCTTTTTCATCGTGTTGTATTTGTTTACAGAGTGTACAGACATCTTTATTTCTAGTCTTTTTGCATTCATGTTTCTCTTTATTATTATAGGGAGTATCACAATTTTTACAGTAATATGAGGAGGTGTAAAAGGCTGCTACACTATTAATAACATCAAAATGATTCCCATCTTTATAAAGATAAATTATAGTATCTTTCTTTTCTCCTTCGTAAATAACGGTATTGAAATTTTCGGCGCAGATAACTTTAACTTGAATGTCTAATAATTCTTCAACAACTTTGATATCTTGCAATGTGAAACCTTCCTCGGTGTATGAACCCATTTTTTCGCAAAGTTCTTTAGCTAAATCTAGTTGAATTGGGCGGCCCATTCTTATATGTTTTACATTAATTTCTGAAAGTTTCCGATTGAAAATATCCTTAGTATGATAAGTTAACGCGGTAATTATGGCTCTTGGACAGCATAAGTTATCGACATTTTTAATTTGAGTGATACATTTTTTTGTGTGTTTACTCTCAGCCAAATTTAATATTTTGACACCTTTTGCTCCTCTCGGTAAATTGATGATTTTAATGTGAAACGTAGTATTTGTTATGTCAACGTTTTCGTTTGAACTAATAATGTTGCTTACGTGTTGGGTAAATTCTTTAGCTTGTATACTAGAAAAAACGTTTGATTTACTACTTAAATCTTTCGATATATCATGGTGAAAATGAGGGTTTTGGGCAACGATCATAATTTTATCCCCGGTTTGGAAATTAGATTTTTCTTTAGCCAAATTTAACATAGCAAATACAGCTTTTTCGACTTGTATGATATTAGATAATTTTATACAATAATCGATTTCTGTAGTTTTAAATTTTTTAATGTATCGAGATTTAGTTTCTATAATAGTAAAAGGAGATTTTCGTTTTTCTTTGTTTTCATTAACCAAGTCATCGTCGAAATTGAACATTTTTCCTGTTTTTACTTTAAATGCATGCCCTTGTGGGTGCATTAGATGTTCGATGATATTGATTTTTTTATTCGGTTTTTTAATTTTAATATGTTTTTCTTTAGCTATTTCGCGTAGTTCTTTAACAGTTAGTTTTTCTAGATCACTTTTCTTAAAGTATACATTTTTAATATCATTTAAAGCTGTAATAAGATTATTTTTCTTCATTTTATAACCACCTTTTAAATTGTAATCTTTCGCTTCATTTCTCAAATCTTTAACTCTGAATCCTTTCTCAACGACTCTTTGTTGAGGTTTAAGAGTTTGGTTAGGGTCGTTTTTTAGATGGAATGGTGTTTTTAAATGACGAGCCCAGTTTTTATATGTGATTTTTCGATCACATTTTTCACAGATTTTATCTGCATATCGTTTTTTAATAGTATCTTGCATTTTTATTATAGTAGGGGTTCTTTTAACTAACCCTTCATTTTTTTTCGTATCGTTCATTTTTATTAGAAAAGAGATTCTTTTAACTAATCCCTCAATTTTTATATTATCCACCCGCTTTTTCTTGTATGGATACTATATATTGTTGTTTTAATGGAAATTTTCCATTAAAACGTTTTTATTAATATTTAAAGGTGAGGGCGAATCGCCCCCACCTTTAATAGATTGGGTTTTAAACAAACTTGATGTTATACATGTCTCTCCCATTTATTGATTTGGTGATTCCATGGTACACTAAGCAAACACCGTACTCAACTAGAGCTTGGAGTTCATTTTTATCAAATTTTTGAATACATCTTTCTGGTATGAACACTCTAAATTCTCCTAGATTGGCTATAACAGCCTCCCACGAGTATTTCGTTGACACAAATTCAAAGTTTATAATTTTGTAAGGTTTTCCGATTTCTAGTTCAGAAAGCTTGTTTGTGTTGTTTTCAAAATTAATTTTTTTCAATAGCTGCTCCCTATTCATTTCTATTTATTATAGAATATATTCTTTTAAAACACAATTCCTTAAAGAGGGGAGGCGATTCGCCCACCCTCTTTAACGTTAAAGTAGAATACGAGTCAATTTGATTTTTAACAGTAAATACCTCGTACCCGTCGAATCGACGGGGGGTCCTATGTAAAGTCGAATACAAGTCGAGAACATTTAAAGAAGATTTTAAAAACTCTTAAAGGGGGGGGCCAAATTGGCCCCCCCTTTAACTTTAAAGTCGAATACAAGTCGAGAACATTTAAAAAAGATTTTAAAATTCTTAAAGAGGGGGAGCAAATCGCTCCCCCTCTTTAACGTTAAAGTCGAATACAAGTCAATTGACTAAAAAAGCCGCCGCTCACATGTGAGCCGCGGCTTTTTCATTTCATACGAAAAAGCCGCGGCTGGAATTCAAGCCGCGGCTTTTTCATTTCATACGAAATTTTATGGCCGGAAACCCGACCGCAAATTTTGATCTCGGTTAACAATTGTTTGGTTCTTTCTAGCCTGAACCAATAAGTTTTTTCTAGAATTCTGTTTTTTGTAGTTCTTGAGCATAGAAAGATCCTTCAATCTCTTCGTCGTTTAAATCTTTTATTTTGTAAGTAATTGGATTTGTTGGTAGAATTCCAGAAACCACAAAAATTTCTCTAGTCCATTTAGCATCATATTTATTCCCAAATGTTTTCTTAAATCTTGTTATTCGAACTCGATCTCCAAGAGAAAACTTTACTTTTTGTGAGGCTTTTTGGTTCCTAAACAATCTAACTAACACTTCATCTTCGTTATTTTTATTAACTTGTACAGGTATCATCCCAATCGATCTATGGAAATCTTTAAAATTGTATTCATGAATCAAATCCTCTAGAATATCGATCCATTTCTTATTATTTCGTACTTCAAAATGGATTTTCATTTTTTCGTTTAAAGTTCTATTAAATCTTTCTATGATTGCCGATTTTTCTTCATTCTGTGTATGATACATTTTTATTTGGTGACTTTTCAGAAATTCTTTAAACATTTTATTTTCGAATTCCAATCCTTTATCGGTATGTAGTAAATTAGGAGCTTTATGATTTTGTGATTTGGCCTTTTCTATGATTTTCTCAAAAGCTTTTGTTACGCTTTTTCCATCCTTTTTCTTCAAGGGTAAGACCCATGCAAATTTTGAAAATGTATCGATAACATTAAGCATATAACCGTATCCATCATTCTCTTTTTCATAATTTTTCATGATTATCAAATCAGCAGCCCACAAATCATCAATACCTTTAGTAAATATTGTCCTTTTTTGAAATTTATTTCTTATCGACTTGTGTAATTCTTTAGCGAGAGATAATTTTTCATCAACATTCAGATCTTCTACTACAGTTGGTTCTTCAGAATTTTCTCTCTCGGGGGAAGTGATAAACTTACTCTTATGAGTTCTGCATTTAACACATTTTGCAGCCACTCTCCATCTCCCGTTTATCGTTTGTATTTTTTCTGCATCAATATTATTGGTTCTCTTCTTACACTTGTGACAGTAAATAGGATCAGTTAAATCATTATCCATTTTTATTATAGGAAAACAGGTTTTTTTAATGTGTCCGGTACCTTGCCTTCTATAACCCAATCAAAAATGGCACGAATTGGTGCTTTTTCTCCGTTAGGATCTTGAATGAATTTGCTCTTATGAGTTCTGCATTTAACACATTTAGCTGAAATTCTCCACCTTCCGTTCACAGTTTGTACAATTTTCACGTTTATATTTTTCGTTTTTTTCTTACACTTACAGCAATAAATTTCGTTGTACATTATTTATTTTATTATAGGAAAAAAGTTTTTTTATGAGATATTTCTCATAAAAAAAGAAACTCCTCACTCACTCTTCAATCAAATGCAAATAAACTGTAACATTTTCAAATTTCAGCTCATCTCCATTTTCATTTCTACATGATAGTTTAATTTCTTTAATTTCTCTAATTCCTTTTTGTAGAGAACTGTAGAGAATTTTCTTATTCGTTTCCATATAAGTAGTATTTGGGAGAATCGTTTTCTCTATCAAAGATACATGGAGTAATTTATGTTCACTATGAAGATCGGAATGCTCATCATGATTAGCAAAACTATAATCAATAATATTACAATACCATTCAATTAACGAAATAGGCTTGATTAACTTTGGATTGTCTTCAGAATAGTAGTCCTTATTAACATCAAAATAATCCCCAGGTATTTTACATTGTTCAAAATCAAATAGGTAACAGAAATTTCCGAGACGTAAAAATTCAATTACAACGGGAGATTTAAGAAAAAATCTATTACGATTTGTAGCGTAGTCTACTTTAAAAACCAAATTTTCAGGTTTTATTTTTTTTAATGCGTCAATTTGTGATTTATAAAGTGTTTTATTCACCTCAAAATTCTTCATGAGATCAGTTGTATAATCTTTTATTTTTAAATATAATTCTTTTTTAAACGTTTCAACATTAAATGTGCCATCTAACACATACTCGTGATGATACCATCCATCTATAAGATATAATTTTAATGATATCATTATATCTTTTACTTGAAATGAAAGAGAAGGTGAAGTAAATAATAACTTTACTAATCCGAGTTTATATTTTTTATCGGGATTTAGATCAATGTTTTGAGTAAAAGTTATTTTTAGATCTTTGTGCTTATCAGAAATTTTTATTAGAGTCATGCTTTTATTATAGGAAAATAAGTTTTTTTCGTATAATAAAGATGAGTAAATACGAATACGAGATTGACCCAATACCGTTTGATAAAAAAGAGGTTAGGAAAGGAATTTTACCATTACCTTTAAGATTATTAATAGTAGGAACTTCTGGATGTGGAAAAACGACTCTACTTTACAATTTAATCACAAAACCTTGGGGTATTCCTTTCCATAATCTTTACATTTTTTCAAAGTCCCTAGATCAAAATGTGTATAGAGTTTTGAGAGAAACTTATGATAAAATTGCTATAAAAGATGGAGTAGAAATAGCACAGTTCTTTAGTAATTGTGGTGAGCTTATACCCTTAGATGATTGTAAAGAAAATAGTTTAATAATTTTTGATGATTGTGTAAACATTCAACAGCAAAGAGAAATCAAAGATTATTTTGTGAGAGGTCGCCATAAGAAAATTTCCTGTGTTTATTTAACACAATCTTGGTCAAAAGTTGATCGGCAACTTATTAGAAACAATATTAATTTCTTGTGTGTATTTCGTCAAAGTCCGAGATATATGAATGATATTTTTAATGAGTATGTTGGAACTGATTTAACTTATGAACAATTCAAAGAATTATGCAATTCTTGTTGGGATGAGGACTTTGGTTTTCTAACGATTGACATAACAAAGAAACGCAATGACGGACGCTACCTAAAGAAATTTAAAGAAAACGCATTGGAAAACGCTTCAAAAATCGCATTGGGAAACGCTCAAAAACGTAAAAATAGTGTTCCTAAGCGTTTGAGCGTTTGAGCGTTTGATTTTTTAGAAACTTTTTTTCCTATAATAAAAACATGACAACAAAAAATACTTTATTACAAGCGCTTAGACAGAAATTCAAAGACGCGCAACTTGAAGTTATGAAGGAAAAACAAGCCAAACTTAGAGAAATCAAAAAGATTGATCAACCCCCTGAAGATGAACAAATATTTTTCACAAAACCAAACCGTAAACCCATGACTGTAGCTGAAGCTGATGAAGGAATCAAACTTAAAAAATATTTACAAAAATTAGCGAGACAAGAAAGGATTAACCAAGCATCTGATAAGGAGACAAAAGAAAAGGCTTATGAACCTATAACTTCACGATTAGATAAGGTAGAAAAAGCAGTGAAACAAACTGATGAAGATCTTGGTAGAAAATTAGATCTCCTTCCTGCAATAAAAACATCTAACCCCTTGGCTATCAGTTCACCTAAAAAAGTTTCTTTTCAAGATGTTGATGGCGAGGTTCAAGGTATTGATAATGATACTGAAGATACATTAAATCAAAGCTTTTCAAGTGACAATGCAGATAGGGATGATGAAATGGAATTAATATTACAAAAAAGTTTTAAATTACCAAACTCTTCTGTAGGCCCTTTAGGTATTGGACCAATTGCAGAATTATATATTCTTCATCCTGATAGGCAATTTGGAATATATCCTTTAAAAAATCATATATTTATTGGAAATAAACAGATACGGGTAAATGGCAATGATATTGAAATAGAAAAAATGAAATATTCCGGTACTGAAGGCTTATGGAAGCTCTTAACAAAACCCATAGCTTCTGATATTCCATCCAAAGATGAATACACTAATGAAGACTTTAAAGCTTATACAAGAATCCTCATTCAAACAAATAGCATGTTTCAAAATAATAATCCTGAATCTAAACAACCAAAATCAAGTGTTAGTAAAAAATGGAAAGAAATCATAAAACCAATCTGGGAGTATAGTAAAAAGAAAAAGATCGGTACCGGGTTGATTAAATATAATGAAAATCCCGTAGAATTTAAATATATAGATAATTTGAATCAAATTCAACAAAGACTATACTATTTGCATGCGCAAGAGCAGGCAGGAAATAATAATTTTCACAATGAAAAATTGGGGGTTATAAATTTAATCAAAGATCAACTGGAGAAATACATTGATAATCCCAAGGGAACTGAATACTTGATTAAAATTATTAATAATTTACCTAAAAATATGATAAAAAACGGTTCTGGTATTTTCAATACTTTGTTGAACAAACTAGACGGTTTCGTACCTGAAATGCATCTCCCAGGTGGTTATCAATATTGTGGACCATTTACTAAATTGGATAAGAGATTAAATAGAGGTGATGAAGGTATAAATAGTCTTGATAAAGCTTGTAAACAACACGACATTTTTTACAAGGATCATGAAAAAACAAGTGATAGACATATTGCTGATAAACAACTAGAAACAGAAGCTTATAAAATTATGAAAAGTTCAACAAATATCGGTGAAAAATTGGGAGCTGCTACTGTGGTAGGTGGTATGAAAATCAAAAGACACTTTGGGATGGGTGTATACTAGGTATTATGATTAATTTTTTTATAGAATTTCGATTCTATAAAAAAACTTTTTTTCCTATAATAAAATGATTACACATCAAATAAATTTGTCAGAAATACAAATGAAAAAAATAAGATCTGCTTATAAAAAACGTGCTCCAGTAAAAGTACGACTGACTTTTGCAGATATTAGTGGAAAAGGAAATCATAAAATCCTGTTAAATGAAACTCAGAAAAAAAAAGCTAGATAAAAGTATCAAAAACAAAAAAGGGTTGGAATTGAAAATGAATTATGATCAGTTGCAAATAAATCATTCAGGGGGATTTTTACCCTTACTTTTTGCAGGAATTGGCGCTCTTGGGGCATTATTGGGTGGTGGAGCTGCAGTAGCTTCTAGCGTTATTGATTCTAAGCATAAATCTGCTGAAGAAGCAGAAATCAAACGCCATAACTTGGAAATGGAGAGATTAGCACAAAACGCAAAAAGTTTAAGTATCGGTTCTGGATTGAAGAAGATAAAAATTATTTCAAAACCTAAAAAGAAAACTACCAAATCAAAAAACTAAATAGCTTCCAACCTCTTACCAATTTTGATATTGAAAGATTATCGAAAGAAATGAAAATTAAAAATTTCAAAGGAGTTTTCATGAAGGATGATTTACCAGAGAAAGTGAACCACACGGAATGTGGAATTATAAATCTAGAAAATTCTGATGAGGCTGGAAGCCACTGGACTGCATATTATAAAAATAACAATTTAAAATATTATTTTGATTCGTATGGTAATGCACCACCACCAAGAGAACTTGTTCAATATTTAGGTTCAGAAAATTTATTTTATAATGAGGAACAAATCCAAAACCAATATGATCCTCCTATCTGTGGACATTTATGTTTATTAATTTTGAAAAAGCTATCAGAAGGACACGATTTTAAAAATAGTATGAGAACTTTGAGGAAAAATCTTAATTTATTTTATTAAGTCTCGATTCTATAAAAAACTTTTTTTCCTATTATAAAATGATGTACACAAATAATGAAACACCTTCAGCCCCTGAAGAATTTACTCCAATAACTCATCCTAGATTATATCCAAAAATAATTTTTCCCGAGTTTAATGAGAACAATTATAGAATCAATCGAATTATCACTCAATACAAATTTTTAGAAGATGAAGAGAAAATGAGAAATGGTTTGAGAAAAAAATATGGGAAACTATCCAGTACTCTTTACGGTACTGAATTTTTATTCGCCCTCTCAGAACTCGGACTGGCCGGAGCCTCTATATCATTACCAATAATAATTCCATGCAGTGTTCCAATTTCTGTAGGATTGACAACCTTATCATTAATATTGAGGACTTCGAGCGGATTTTTCAATAAAAAAATTACTAAACACTCTGAAATTGCGCTTTTGGCAAAAGCTAAATTAAATTCGATTGAAGAAAAGTTTACAAAAGCAATTAAAGACGGTAAAATATCCGATGAAGAGTTCAATGATATTGAACAAGAAATAAAAAATTATGTAATTATGAAAAATAATATTTTAAATGAATATAATAAGAATAAAAAAGAAGTTAAAAGTGTGGATCCTTTCAAACTATCACTTTTGAAACATGGGGAAGTTTTCAGAACTAGATTTTAAATAGGTTTTAAGTCAGTTTTTATAGGGATTCCCTATAAAAATTATTCCACTCGATATTTTTATAGAATTTCGATTCTATAAAAAAACTTTTTTTCCTATTATAAATAAGTATGAATAAAATTAAAGCAATTTACTCGAAATACGATTCTGAAATCACAAGGATTCAGTATAGTAAATTTGATCCTGAATCTAAAGTTAACTTGAACTCTGAGACTAATAGAACGGTTTTCAAATTACAACTGGAAGATGATTTTATAGGTAGTAATATTCAATATTACATTTCTGGGAAATACGTTCCTAAAGATGCCACAAAAAACTATGGAGTTAATGATGGAATAATGATGGTTGATAATTTTGTTGCCCACTTATTTTCCAAAATTGAAGTAAAAAAGCATGATACGCTTATTGATGAAATTGATAATCCTGGAATTGCAAGTACAGTTCTAGGACTAGCTTCTTTCTCTGGACCTCAAAATTACAATGCAAAAGTTGTCAGAAGTGGTTTTAATTCGAGAGTTTCGGGAGGGGGAAAATTTAGTGCAACTGGGGATTTAGGTGATTTAGGTCTTGGTTTTTTCAAAGAGAGCTACCCAATTTACAAGGGAGGATTTGAAATTGTGTTCTACAGAAATTATAACGATGATGTACTCTTTCGTTATAAGAAAGATTCAACTTCAACAGAAGGTGTGGAAGGAAAAGTAGTAATCGAAAATTTTTACCTTAGGGTTCCCAAAATTAAGTTTGAAAGTACATCAAAAAATAAATTAATAGCCGAACTTAGTACCACTCCTTACTTATTCCGTTTTAAAAAGCTACAATGTATTGAAGAGAAAGTTCTTGCTGGAAAAAACTGGACTTACAACATTACAAATATTTATAGAAATGTACAGAATCCGATCTGGGGGTTTGTTGTTTTTCAGACAGGTAGAAAACAGAACCAAAAGAAAAATAACTCACAGTTTGATCATTTGAATGTTAAAAATATTAGTTTTGAAGTAGGAGGGAAAATTTATCCTCAAGAAAATTTGAATTTAGATTTTGAATCAAACGATTTTTATATAGCTCACACCATGTACGAAGATTTCAAAAGAATAATATGTCAAGACTCATCTATTCCATACTTTGATCTTCAGTTTTTCAAAGAGAGCTACCCAATTTATAGTGTAAACTTGACCAGACAACCGCAAACTATTTCTGGTCAAAAAAGTAATATCATTTTACGTGTAGAGTTTGATAAAAATGTACCAGAAGATACTACGGGTTATATAATTTTAATGTCGGAAGTAACTCTGAACTATTCTCCTCTAAAATCTATGATAAAAGAGGAATTCTAAAACTTGTTTAGGGTAGGGTGAATACGTTTTTATTGAGAATTCTCAATAAAAACTACTCCGAATAACGAGGCACTAAAGAATTAGAACTGCAAACACAATCTATCGGTTGTTCGGTGAATCTAAATTATCATGAACTGGTTACATAACCGATATGAGTCAATGAAGAGGCGATACGCAGTTCTCATTCAGAAGTGACGCGGTGTGTACAATGTCTCAACCTAAAGATTATTTGTAGTTAGCTATTGTTGAAGACTTTTATTTGGAACTTCAGAGTCATAAAAAGTATCACAGTGAGTGTATAGACTTTATCAAGAAAGTGGAAAATTGTGAAAGTTTGGAAGCAGCAAGAACATTGATAACAGTTGGAAACATTCAAGTGCCAGTGGTAAAGCGTATTAATTCTAAAGAATTATTAAAACTTCCAAGAACATTTAGGACTATTCCTCCTGAAAAAACGCATAGTTTTTTACTTAATCATCTCGTACCAGATCGAAATACTGAAGACTTACGACCTCCTGATAAGACGAACATTGGTGAAGTTGAAGATTATTTACTTAAACTTCATGTTGTCATAAAAAAGCAAAAGACGAAGCTCTTTTATTTGTATTCAGCATACGGCTACTTTCTCAATGAATATTTCGAGAACTTCAAGAAAAATACTTCTGCAACCACCTGGAAAGAACACTTGCAAGCAAAATTTAATATTTCTGAAGGATATGCAAGAAAACTCAGGGCAGTTGGCAAAATGGTTTATAAATACCCAAAGCTGAAGAAACTCTCCATTTACTTCTCATCATTTTATAAAATTATTTTACGAGTGGAAACCATGTTAAAGATTCCTGAGTATAAAACATTTTGGGAGATGGAATGAAATGCATCTGAACCAGAAGGTCGTGTTCTCCCCACCCAATCCGCTCCTCAAAGAACGCCTTATCTACAGGAGCGCGGGACGGTGTGACGTAATTCTCTGACGTGATAATAGCGCCTCGGTCTCCAGTTTGAATCACAGATAAAATGTGCCTGATTAAAAATATGAGTTCCCCCTCCAAAAGCGCTCTTCGAAGAGCGCCTTATCTTTGAGGACCGCGGGAACGGTGGTGTGACGTGATTTCCCCCTCCAAAAGCGCTCTTCAAAGAACGCCTGGATCTAGTTTTATTCTTTTATAAAACTACTCGATGTGACGTGATTTCCCCCTCCAAAAGCGCTCTTCGAAGAGCGCCTTATCTACAGGAACGGTCCTCAACGATCGCATTCGTTTCTAGCTATTCTTTTTTATGAAACTACTCGCTGTGACGTGATTTCCCCCTCCAAAAGCGCTCTTCGAAGAACGCCTTATCTACAGAAACACTCTGAAGAGGATGAACCAGCTGTCTCAAGATTCGAGTGTAAACCTTGAAAAGACTCTGCGTTTCTAGTTATTCTTTTATGATGTAAAATAAAATGTTTATTATTGTTTATTTTTCTTTCTTTTAACTTACCCCTCATTGTCAATGAATTCTTAAAGGTGGGTTCGAAAAAAATATTTTCTATAATAAATAAAGAGCTATGGGTTTAGACGACGAAGCATTAAATTTATGTAAAGAAAATGGAGGTTTCTGGAAGTTTGTAAAGACACCTGAATTTCAATTTTATGAAAAAAACGTTTACGCACTAGAGAATATTTTACATGAATTGAAGGAGTATAGATTTAGTAAATTGATGCTTAAAGAAGGTTTATTTGGTGTCGATGGTAAACCACCAATACGTACAAAGGAGCAAGTTTTGGCATTCCTTAATAAAAAAAATATTAAGGTTAAAAATGTCACTGAACATCAACTTAGATTAGTGGCTTACACTGTGTATAAAGCTATACTGAAGCAGCAGTTTGAGGATAATTTTTACGCTTGCTAAAAGCTCAGAATGCTGGGGGAAGGATATTTTATTTTTTAATGAGCAGTGTTCATTAAAAAATTACTTAGTTTTGTATTCCCACCCTAAAGAGTCGAATATAGTTTTACAAATTCTGTCTGTTTCATTTTTACGATCAAGAGATTTTAATGTAAGAAAATCTCCTTCGTCTAATTTATGGTTGTGTCTCAATAACAGTCTGTATAAAATAAACTTTGTATTTATAAAAATTTTTCTTTCAGAGTTTGTCAATATAGACGAATATTTTTCAGAAAATTTTTCAAAATCTTTGACTAGAATGTTTTCCAGATGACTTATGTCGTTTAATTTTTGACCAGTTAAATTTGCGTGTATAAGTACATAATCTTCATAATGTTTAGTATATCCGAGTTCTTTTAAGAAATGTATAATATGAGATTTTTTTACGTTTGCAAATTTTTTAGACCTAGATTCTCGCTCGTCTTTAATTATTCCATGAAATATCAATAAGCGCTCGAGGTCTGAATAAATAGTGGGGTTTATAAAAGTATTTTGTTTACCTTGATACTTTTGAATACATTTTTTAAAGTAACTAACACGATCATAATTATATTTTTTTACTGCGACATTATAAGATCTATTATTAAAATACATCTTTTCTATAACTTCTGAAAAACATACTTTACAAATTAAAATATCGTTTTCTTTTATAAAATCCTCGTCGTTTTCACAATTTTCGCAGAAATTTCTACTGTAATTTAAATTTAGTTTGTTACACGTTTTATCAGTAATGTTTAACTTTACAAAAATATTATACGGAATACAAGTTTTTACGACGTTTAAATAGTTATTTAATATTTTACATTTGTCTTTTTCCTTTTTGCGTATAGGCGTTTGTAAAATGGATAAAAATTTTTTTATCAAAGTAGCAGTTCTTTTTTTATACAACAAGAATATATGTTCACTAAATTGTAATTCGTCGATGATTGCCAAATCTTTTTTTACGTCGTTGTATATCCTACCGCCTAGTTTAGTGTAATCTATGGAGCTTAATATATTTTTTCTGTTTTTTGAATAGTTGTACATATCGATGTTCTTACGTAAAAACATTGATATAAAATTATCTACGTCAATTAAATTCATTTATCTTTAATTTTATATCGATGTTCTTTTAACTAACCCCTCAGAATACTACGAACTGACGGAGTTGCAAAAGGTGAATACGAAATCAAGGTAATATTATATCGATAATATTACCATCGTCCACAATTATATTTTTATCTGGGATCATCTTTAAAAAAATCTTTACGTTCAACTCTTGTAGAAATTTCTTATCTCGATTATTACGAATAACGTAATTCTCCAACATATTTTCTTTGATATTTTTCCTTTTATATTTCATGTCTTTTTTCGGAGATACTGGTATTGTTTTCTTAACGGTATTTACGAATTTTTCAACCCCTACATTTTTCAACTGTGTTTTAAAATTTGCAATTTTATCAGCTGAGATTTCTCCGTATACTAGTTGCTCAATAAACCTGTATACTTTCATATCTCTATCTCTATCGATATACGCGAAACATTCAATGAATTCGATATGCTTAAGTGAAAATTGTAAAAATGGATGAGACATTTTTTATTTTTATTAGAGAGATCCTTTTAACTTACCGCCCAAAAAGAAAAAGTCACTGGTTCTGATGTTTTGTGTTGAAAAGTTTTTACTGTTAGTTTTCACTTTAAATATTTTACTGTTAGTTTTCACTTTAAATATTTTACTGTTAGTTTTCACTTTAAATATTTTACTGTTAGTTTTCACTTTAAATATTTTACTGTTAGTTTTCTCTCAGTTGGTCCAAACGTGCCCACTTACTACTTATATATACCTATATATGTATAATACCCCAATGAAGGGATTTCATGGAAATGTATTTCAAAAAATGGATATCGTTTGTTGTATTTTTGAAAATTGTTATTTTAAACAAGGGCATTTTTTGTGGGAAATCAGAAGTGCAATACATACCTGGCCGGTGGTACGACTTTAATGTTAACATTACCCGATTCTATTTTGTATTTATGAGTTCGATAACTATGATATTAAAATTGGGGATCTGACCGTAAATCTATCAATAAACAATTTTATTATCTGACATTATAAGGAAGGGCAACAAGGCTCTTCTTGTATATATATATATATATATATATATATATTGAGGGAGAGAGAGAGAGAGTCGACTAATCAATAATGGTGAAAATATATCGAAATAGAGAGAATATGCTGAAAATTCTTAACTTTTAGCGAATTTTCGTAGACAATGAAGTTATTTCTTGTAAAGCTATGTTGCTCTACAAGTATTGTAGAAACACAATAAAAAACACAGATTCAGCTTGATACCAAAACTTCACTCTTTTTGTATATATCTTATTTTTATATCTCCCACGTAAATCCAACAAAGTATTCAAGGAAGTTACATAATAAAACTGTAGTGATATATCGTCATGTAACATTGCTATAGCTCAAAACATTTAAAATCAAAATTTTTGGAAGTTTTCTCTATTGAAATCCGTTTTGAGACATTCTGAGACGAATCCTGGACTGGAACTTTGTTCACTATTCCTACTAGCTATATAGCTCCTCGAAAGTTGACTATTCAGCTTTTGGGTGGGAACTTTCGACTTCATACAATAACTTAGGGGAATTTCGGTTCACGGTTACTATTTCGAGGGTAGTTACCTACATCGACGCGTACTTTTCACAATGATTGATTCATTTCTGTGACGCGAAGTGCATTTAGAGGACAATTTAACACGCCACAGAGAAGGCATTGTTGAGTTGATAGTCCGGGCCCAGTTGGTGACCTCCAGGTGCCTGCCTATCTAGGACGGATACCTGAATTCCTGTCTGACTGGAATCAACAGTCAAGAGCTACCTACCTTCCTACCTACCAGAGCATTGACACTGACTAATGTTGCATCCGGCTGTTTTTCCACGATCTCCCCCGTCGCTTGACATGACGTCACACCCTATTTCTGCATTCCACCTCACGTCTGGACTCGGAACTTGTTGGACTCACCAAACACTCGGACTCCTTGTAGATCTCCAGCAGTGACGTAGCTTTTGACAATTCCATGTCTTTACTATGGCCTCCCTCGGCAGGAAATTATTAAAACTTGTATCACACAAAGCGTAAAGTAACGGAAAACCTTCTGATCACATACAACGGCTCCGTTGTTACATTTGTTCACCTTCTTCCATCTTTAACCCACCAAAATCGTTCATCGCTATTTGGAAAGTTTTCGATTTAACTAAGATTTTCCTGTTCACTATAACTCTGTGATTGTACGACTAGCAGAGCTATGGGCATAAATAATAGTTCTAAAGTTTTGTTTACAAGCTAATGCTTTTGTTTACAAAGTAGTATATATCCACTGAAATTGAACCCATGGAGCTAATATCTTTGTTATTCAACCTATGTAACTAAAATTTAGAATGGAGAACCCAAGGGACGCCTAAAAACGAATCATGAAGTCTGGAGCCTCCAAGATAAGCTCAGTGAGATCCAGAGCAAATTTCTTTGCTATTCAACCTATGAATCTGTAATTTGAAATGGAGGCCTCTTGGAACATCTAGGAATGAATAATAAAGCCTGAAGCTTTCTAGATCAACTGAGTGGACTTCGGTGCTATTTCTTTGCTAGTCAATCTATGAAGCAAAAATTTGAAATGGGGAACTCTTGGAACGTCTAGAACGAATCAAAAAGTCGAAAGCCCCAGGTCAGCTGCGTAAGATCCGGAGCAAATTTCTTCGCAATTCAACCTAAGAAGCTGAAATTTGAAATGGCTGCCTCTTGGAACATCTAAAAATTATTTATAAATTTTGAAGCCCCTTAGAGCAGCTGAGTGAGCTCTGCAGCTAATTTCTTTGGTATTCTGCTTATGAATAGCACATTTTTACGTCGAAAACGAAGAAACGTAATTCTACGCTCATCACTCTTTTGCCTACAGGTGCAAGCGCAATTATTATTTATTTATTAAGTATTATTATTATTATTTTTTTTTTTTTTTTTTTTTTTTTGCTTGCTTGATATTATCTTCCACGACAGTAATGAAAGGAGCGAACATAATGAGACAACGTACACAAATTAGATTATTTATAACGTAAAAAGAAAAAAAAAATAGCAAAACAGGAAAGATGATGATGAGCGTTACGCAGAACATGGAAATGTCTCCTGGTGTTGAGGATTTGTCGGCGAGCTGAAGTACTTTCTTTTGCAAAAAATTTGAAAAATCATCGACAATAAACTGAAAGTAACCTGCAGTAAACCGTAGAACATTACGGTTGGTTCCTGTATGCTTAGAATTATCTGATTTAATTTTAAGATAATTTAGAACAAAAATATGAAAGTTGTCCTTCATTGCTGGATGGGTGTTTACACGTTAGCTTTTTGAGAATACCTACACCAGTATTGGGGACCACGCTACGCCACTGATAACAGCAGTGCAACAATAATAAATTGAGAAAAGTAAACTACTTCACTATTACGGTGTTCTATACTCAGATGACGCTGTTAGGCTTTTCCCGATTTAGGATGTTTCGGGAAGTGTAGATGATTATAATAAGGCTAAACACCATTTCAACAACAAACCCTATTTCTGCATTCCACCTCATTTCTGGATTCGCCAAACAACTGGACTCCTTGTATATGTACCAGCTGGTTTGTATTTTACTGGTTAACCTATACAAAAATTGCCTCATTTCTCCAGGTTTGCTGGAACAGGAGTATCCTACATTAAAAACCGCCTCTTCCCGTATGCCTAATAATAAAATAAAAAACACTTAAGCAGTTTGCGTAAGCAGAACGAACTTTTCGAATGGAGATGTATCTGGTAGGTGAAAAGTCAAGCTTCAAACGCGAATAATCTCAAGTTTCACTGAACACATTTCGTTATTAATTGCCGCTAGGTGAGCCGTGGTTAATAGTCATTTTGACTTAATCACGGGAAAATTTGTTAACAAAATGCTTCCCTATTTACTTGCTGCTGGTTAGCGGAGCATGTTGTGAAAAACGCCACGTGAATCGGTCAGCTGGACTTCAGGGTGGAGACCGACATTTCATTCGTCCCTTCATCAAATTTTGTTGTAATCAGACAGACGAAATAACTTTTAGCACACTCAGCAGATGAGGATGGAGCCTGTAAGGTCATTCGTCTTTTGCCATCCCAGAGAGGCTCTCTATCAATTTTCAACGTCCTACGGTGAACAGGGGAGATTTGGACTCACTCAGCTGATCAGGATGGTGTCTGTAATGTCATTCGTCTCTTGCTATCTCAGAGAAGCTGCCCCCTATCAAATTTCGTGATCCTACTGTGAATCAGAGTTGCCAACTGTACGGTAATTACCGTAAACATACGGTAATTTTAGTGCACATACGGTGTACGGTAGCAATCTCATTACCGTACGCGAAAATACGGTGAAATGGAAAACCTAGGTAAATACATTATTATAAATCTATTTACCTACTATTTTAGCATTAGTTCATGAGATTACAACAGGTTTAGGAGAAAAGGACAATCCTTTCACAGCTCGGTGGGCACTTACTATCTAGGTTTAGAAAAAATAAATAAAAAAAATAAATAATTATAATAATAATGCAACTCTTGCCAAAATTTGTATTGAACGTATTTGCCTTCCATCACTCAAATTTGAGCACAATGCAAGAAGATTTCTAGCCAAGCCAATCCTATAAAAACAAAGCGAGAATTGAAGTAAGCCACACGCTACTCATTGCTGGAGTCATTTGAAGGTTATTTCGACTAGTGACATGCGAACAAGTGGTTTAGTGGTTTCCAATACAGTCAATTGATAATTGTTTGGTTTCATGGTTATATAAATTGTTTACTTTTTCCAATAAAATTATTCCTTCGTATCGTGACTTGTGAATGTGTGTTTTCATTCCAACGTAGTGATAAGTTTTTGAAATTTTAACATGGATATGTTTTTGGGATGGGGGTCATTCTAAAATGTGCGTAACGACACCAAAATTTGTGACGACCTGGCAATTTAGATTATTATTAACTCAAAAAGTGAAGGCTAGGTAGAATTTCTATTGATTTTTTACTTACAACCAATGAGTTACTAGGGAAGAGTAATTCCCATAGTTTTTTTAGTAGGAAAATCGTTCGCCACTTTTTGGAATGCTCTCATTTTATCACAACCTATCATGACCTCTAAGCCATTGTAGTGTAAAGGAATGCTGGTTTATTACTCTAAGTTATAAACTAGGTAATATTGTTTTGTAACCATAATGGAATAATCTTGTGAAAAGAAGGCACTACATGGTTGGTATACAATTGAGTAGTAGGTACTTACTGGTAAGCAGTAGGTAGGTACTAGACATATCCATGATCTTTTGTTTTTCCCATCAACGGAGAAAATAAAATGCTTGAAAAATAATTACATTAGTAATGGACCAATAGCCATTGAATTTCGGTATATGAGATGGTATATGAATTTGGAGCAGAATGAGTAGAAAGTCATCCATCATGAAATAATCAGAAAATGGAAAAAAAAAACCATCTATTTATGTCTTAACTTTGGCACATAAACAAAAACAGCGTTAACAAAAAGTGTCAAAAAAAATCGTTACGGTTGGTTTTCTGATGATTTCCGCTTACAACCGAGTCGCTGCTAGGGAAATGGCACTTCGTCGTTTTTCATCCCACAAAATTTGTTGACTATTCGTTCGAAAGCTCTCGATTTATCCAATCATATTATGTTAATTACTGCGAAGTGCGTGGCCAACAAGCTGAGTTATGAGCATTGTTATTTGAATAATTGTTTACACACAGGTGATCATTCTCAATAATTGATATTGTGAACATGATTGCAACCGCTTGTTAATTTCTGATGATTTCATTGAGCTTGTGTTTCGATGATTTGATTCATAGCAGGTGATCTGAGTATTACGAAAACGGTTTGATTTGTGAAGCGGAGGTTAAATAATTTGAATAGGTAATTTCTATACTTTATACTCCAGGAAGCTGTAATTTCGTATGTAGCCTCTTTAGGACATTTACTTGACGATGCCCAGGGTCCGGATCAGATGAGTGGCTCTTAGAGCTAATTTATATGCTTTACACTCTAGGAAGCTGTAATTTCGTATGTAGCCTCTTTAGGACATTTACTTGACGATGCCCAGGGTCCAGATCACCTGAGTGGCTCTTAGCAAAGGAGGTTATGAAGAACTTAGCTGAGCACTAATGTGGCAACACTCCGCAATACTGCACATAAGCCGGTGTCAATTCAGTATTCTGGAATCAACACTGGATGACTGAAAAAAAGATAATCGTTCCGTCGCTTCCTGCCAATTCTTCCTGACATGTCATAACTATCTCTTATCAAGTTCGTGAAGTTAGGTGATTGATTACCTACTAGAAGCTCGGAACAGACGGTATCACTCCAAATTAGATTGGAGTTAGACATGAGGTAGGTACTTAAGTATGAGATCATTGTTTTCGAAGGCAACTTCCGTCTCCAGTGATCTGTCGACAGTCAACGGTGCTAATTACCCGTCGTTAGAGATAAGGAAAAGGGAGTCGACAAGTATTTTTGAACGACAAGGTAGTTGAGTATAATATAGTGTCGTGCGAATTTTATCGTAATTGGTTGAACAATATGGTTGAACAATAACAATCGCGCATGCGCGAATCTTAATTTTGGTGTCGCACGCAAAACTCCGATACTGATGGACCGATTCTGATGAACTTTTTTAAGATTATGTGGGTTTGCTCGTAGATGGTCCCCTATCACTTTCACTACCTTATAACTTGATTATTATTAGCCTGTGCGCATGCGCAAGCATGAAAATCTTATAACGTCTATTTCTCATGATCTATCCGGTCCAATTTCGTTCCGATTGGGAAGTAGTTGATAGTTACATGACAATTCTACTTTTTGATGCTTTGAGTTCGTGCGGGAAGTCGAAAAAAAAAGTTGTGTTTTGAAATCAAAATTTCCACTACTTGTTTTTAGTGCTTCAGAGCTTACTGATCAATTTTGGTTCCGCGTCTGTTTTTGGCAAATCTTGTCACACCCAAAACTATACCCACGAAGTTTTAGTCAGATTTTTATGAATTTTTCAGGGATTGAGTGGGTTAGCTTCCAGACTGCCTTCTATAACTGTTATTGCCGTTGGATCCATAGAAGCCTGTGCGCATGCGAAAACGTGAATTTCTTATAACGTCGATTTCTCATCATCTACTGGTCAGATTTTGTTCAAATTCTGGAGGGGGGTTACTTGTTACAGATGATTCTTAAGTTGAATATCCACGTTATTACTTGAGTACTTGAAGACCAGCAGTGATCAAGTTGGTAAGTACTTCCAACTTGTATGATCTGCAGGAATCTCGTGCCGCAGATCGCTTTCAATTGGCCGTTCTATTTCTGGTTGTGTCCTTTAAGATTATATCGAGGTCACTCGTCTTCTAATGGAGGGGTCAGAAAGGCTCGCGACTTCCATCCATTGCCTGGGGGCCGCATTGAGACCCAGTTGTTTTGCTATCTCACTACTTCGTAAGAGAGCTTTGTGTTCCAGCGAGAAGTTGAAAAATTTTGTTTCTTCCAAAATGAAAATTTCCACTTGCTTTTTGCGTTTTACATTTGCAGATCAATTTCGGTTCCGTGTGTCTGTAGAATCCTTACGAACTAAATCCCTCGCGACGAAGTTATGGGAATCTATTAGCTGAAATTTGACATGGAGCGTGTTCCAAGTTCCTCCTAGATGTTTAGTCGAGGCTCAAGGAGAAAGCAAAAGAGTGTCTAGGGTCTCCCCAGCGGGGTCAAACTTGCGCGTTTTCCAAATATTCTGTGTTCGCTAATAGGTGGTCCACCCTTTATACTTCCGTTATTTCGAGGGATACAAAAAAATTTCAAATGGTAACTCCTCTTAATTTTTTAAATTGTATTCAATGGTAAAATCGGGTTTTGACTATCATGCACCACATTGGCGCTACGACTCCTCGCCCACGTTTTTCAAATGAGAACTATAATTTTTATTGCAGATTTAAATCTACATAAAATTTTACGGAAAAATTTCCCATCTCTCAAATTTTCGAGTGCCCAAAAACGGGCGCACAATAAATTGTGAAATATCGAGTTTTGAAGATATTGAAATGCAACATAACGATACATGATTTTGGGGTATTTTTCCACGCTGAATAATAACGTGAATATGATCTTTTATTGATATTTGCAACTCAAACTTCGAAAAAGAACGAGAAAATAGAATGTTTGCACGCTTTGCGCTGAGTGAAAACGAGTGGGAAAATGTACAATTCTATGCGTTTTTCGATGTTGGTATTGTGAACACCATTTTAAGAGCATCACCACGTAACTCAGCGTGAAGAAATGCCCAAAAATCATGAATAATAATTATGTGGCGATTGAATATCTTCCAAAGCTTGATATTTCACAATTGACGCTCATTTTGCGTGTAATTGCGCCCGTTTTCGCGCACTCAAAAATTCGAGTGATGGGTTCTTTCTCCATTAAATTTTATGTAGATTTCGAATCTGCAATAAAAATTAGGGTTCTCATTTTAATAACGTGATTTAGGAGCCTTAGCGCTAGTGGCACGTGATAATCAAAATCAGATTTCACTATTGATTAGTATTTTAACAATTGAAGGCGAGTCACCGTTTGAAGTTTCTTGTACCCCCTCCAACTAACGGAAATGAAAGGGGTGGACCACCTATTTTAGCGAACACTGTATACAGTGTGCCCCACGGAAAGGTTACACCCCCCTTTATTTCCCTTGAGTTCAGCGTGAAAAATTGGGACCAACGTCATTCTTTATATTATTTTTTCACGTAGATCTCAGGAAAAATACTTTCGCGCGAACTAGCGAGATGTGGCATAGGTAAATGACATAAAATGGGTTTTTCAAATGGGAACCCCAATTTCTTATTGCAGATTCGAATTATGCGTTAAATTTCCTGAAGAAATGCCAATCACTCAATTTTTAAAGTGCGCGTAAACGGGCGCAATTCCGCTCTAAAAGTGCAAACATTGTGAAATCTTACTGAGTTTTTGAAGATGTGCAATTGCCACATGTAATACATGATTTTGGGGTAATTTTTCGAGCTGAACCTCGTAATGATGTTCATTTTTTGATATTTGCAACACCAACTCGGAAAAACACCGAAATCTACATTTTAGTACGCTTTGTGCTGTGTGGAAATGAGTAAGATAAGTGCAATTCTGGTCGATTTTTCGGTGTTTTCCCAAGTTGGTGTTGCAAATATCAATAAATGAACATCATTACGAGGTTCAGCACGAAAAAATACCCTGAAATCATTTATTAAAAGTGGCAATTGAATATCTTCGAAAACTCAGTAGGTATTTGACAATTTTTAACCGTTTAGTGTGGAATTGGACACTTTTGGAGCGGAATTGCGCCCGTTTTCGCGCACCTACAAAATCTAGTGATGGGTCATTTCTTCATGAAATTTTAAGTAGAATACGCATATGCAATTAAAAATGGGGGTTCATACCTTTTAATCCAAAGTTTTTGTCATTTGCGCCACTTCTTTTTATAAATTAATTTACCACCCATGTCTTTCTCTCTTGATTTGTAGTTTTTATTTTTATCAATAGCCGTCATAAAAGTTTTTATTTTTATTATTACAATGTAATTCATGTCTGCATTATCTACTACTTTCTTGTACCCAGCAGAATAAAGGCTTATTATTATTATTACTTCTGGCGCATTTGGCGCGCAAAAAAAGTATTTTTCTTGAGATCTACGTAAAAAATTATGAAAAATGACGTTGGTCCCAATTTTTTGCGCTGTATTCAGGGAAATGAAGCGGGGGGGGGGGGGGGGGGGCTTTCCGTAGGGCACCCTGTATAGGTATGTATGCAAAATGTATATATGAAAAACCAGTTAAAATCCAGGGATCATATCATAATGTTTCAATGCTTCAACACGGATTTCCATGAAGAAAGCTTTGGAAGATATTCATTTTAAAGTTATGAAGCCATTGTAATAGCTTCATCTTCTATAAAAATTCACTAAAAAGTAAGTATTCTAGTATGTACTAGATCCTAGATCTAGATTCTAGTATGTGCTAATTTAATGGACGATGCAGAAAATTCTGCAAGAATCTAACAAAACGATTGCAAGAGTTAATCAAATGAGGTAGGGACTTACGGTTTCTTTTGCGGTGAAATCTGCTTGGTAGGAAAAGAGTTAAGTGCAGTGTTGGGCAGAGTGGAAGGTAGGAGGTACGCCGCACTTGCGGTTGAAGCTTTCACAAGATCTCGGCGCAAATCCGCTTTCCAGTTTTCTATGGTAACAGAAACGGGCTGTCTGCCAAGCCAGTTGACAGCAGAGTCCGTGGAGGGGGAAAGTTGGAATTCCGCGCGAATAAAAGTCTGAGGATTTATTTGGTAGTTTAGAAATGAAGGGAATGACAGTTTAAACTAAGTTTTAACCGAAAGCTTAGCTCGGAGTTCATTGAGTTTATTATTACGCGAGAAAGTGGGAGATTCCCGAAAGGTCATGTGAGGGAACGGGTCGCCACGAGACGAGACTGACTGGGAACTGAAGTGAAGGTGGGGACTGGCGAGGGGAGGCGTAGGAGCGTCCGGGGGCCCGGTGGTCCAGCGGTGGGGGGTCCAGGGGCCCCCAAGCGGTACCTGCGCTACTAAGGCCTCACGCGAGACGTCCCCGACCAGCACAGTTGTTGTCCAAAATTGTCAAAATGCGCTTAAATATAGCATTTACAAGTCAAATTAACCTTTTTACAATTCAAATTAACCTTTTTACTAGTCAATTTATCCTTTTTACAAGTTAAATTAACCTTTTTACTAGTCAATTTAACCTTTTTACAAATCAAAATAACCCTTTTACAAATCAAAATAACCCTCCTTGAGCAATGCGCAAAAATCGTTGAAGGGCAAAGAAAAGGAACTGAATACCTACATTGAATAAGACAAAGTAGGTGTAATAATTTTCAAAAAATTTAAATTTTCCAACAAAAAAAAAAAAAAAATCAACATTTTCCATCAAAAACTCAATAAAAAAAATATCAATTTTCCAACCAAAAATATATCAAAATTTTCCAACGAAAAAATGAGGTAGGTATTCTTGAAGGTCAGAGTGAGAAGGAATACTGGTGTAGAAATTCATGAAAAAGGAATGCCAGGTAAACCCGTACTCTTATTTCTTTGCCCTTCAACGATTTTCGCGCATTGCTCAAGGAGGGTTATTTTGATTTGTAAAAGGGTTATTTTGATTTGTAAAAGGGTTATTTTGATTTATAAAACCGTTAAATTGACTTGTAAAAAGGTTAATTTGACTTGTAAAAAGGTTAATTTGACTTGTAAATGCTATACCTCAATGTCTTACGGTTCCCTCCCTCCCTCTTCGAATTCCTACTTGAAAAACATTCTTCCGTTATGGAAAAAACGTCTCCTGTGTCAATTGCGAATACAAAGCCGTGAACAAATTTACTTTCTATGTAATGGCCGTAACGTTTCGTGGGAAACATCAAAACCGTGTATTCGATGTACAATGGCGACAGATGACGATCTCTTTAATTTTTTATTGGAATGTCCGACGTCTCTGCAACCTCGAATGACTTATCGCAGCGAATACACGAATGTCACACGAGAAACCTTGGAGGAGTTATTGGGAAATCTAGAGGGAACAACAATTCCCAACAACTTATGCTATTTTATGGCTGCTGCACTGATGAAGAGACTAGCTGAAAACAGTTCACCTCATGAAGAGATTATAAAACCAGGCGAGTGAAGGAACTTAATGTATTTTTTTAAATTACTTATAGAGTTTCGTTCCTGTATATTATTGAATAAGAATTTAAACTGATTAAAAAATAAATAAATTGAAATAATAATAACTGTACATCACGCGTAATTTTTGCCAGAATGATTTATAATCACAAGAATTATAATTAGTTCTTAAGATCCTGAAATTGTTTGAAGAAAACAGGTATTTTATGGTTATAGTCACATTAATGAAAACACATAGGTATATAATAACATAAAATAAGTAATAATAATAATGATTGTTTATATGATAATATTGAAATGTATCGGTCTCGGAGTTGAACCTCCGTGTCATGTTGTTTTTTCAACTGAATACACGTATTTTTGTACTTGAACCTCAATGTCTTCAGACGTTATTGAGTTTAAAACCTGGAATTCGGTAAATTACCACAAGGGTGAAGGTATTCCTATTTACTCATCCACGTTTTTCAATGAACTCGAGGGTTCTCTATAAAAACGACGTAGGTAGTAAAACCAGTAGAGTTGCCAGATTTCCTAGGGCAGTAAGTACCTAGTGTTTTTGCACAAAATCTAGAAAAAATATAGTTTATTTATTTATTTAGTGTATTTGAACATGTATGTTTACATTCGAGTATGCTTTACAAAAAATACATAATTGAAACAGTTGTAGTGTAAATAAACATCATTACCGTAGTGTTTTCAATACCCAGTTGAATCAACTATAAGAGTACAAAATTTAGAAATTGATCGTGGTGTCCAGTTACATGATTTACTCACAATTAATGATAATCTATTCAGTATTACAGTGTTAGCAGAAAATTTAAAATATATTATAAATTACAAATATATAACATTCATTATTATTTCAGCTTATTCTCTTTACGTTATAAATATTGGAAACAACAATTAAATAAAATACACAATGAACTTCATAAATCATTTCAAAAACATTCAAGCAGTTAACATAGGCAGTACCAGTAGGTATATATAAGCGAGTTAATCCTTCAGTCAAACAACATAAATTTCTCAGTTTTCAAACTTCACTTAATAAGAAATGTAGCCTTTTCATGTCAAATTCACTTGGTACTGATACAAAATTTATCAAGTTTCCGGTAGCCCCACCAAGTCCGAGATATATCTTTTTCTGATCCAGTTATACATAGAACACTCAAATAGAACATGAAATAAGTTTTCAAAAAGACAAAAGAGAAATGTTGAAATTATAATTCCTAATTTTAATTGTAAAATGGTGTTTACTTGCCATTTGTGCAAATAACTTTTTAGATTAAAAAGGGACATTATGGTAATTAAAATAATCGTTAAATCCATCCTGCGCTATCACAAGCCAATAGTAATCATTACAAGATCCAGAAAATACAGCATCAACATTTTCATTTTCAAGAAAGATTTCAGCATCCTCTACAGTGTATACATAAATGTGTAGAGTCTACACATTTATGAGTGAGCATTTTGAGATTTTCACAATCCAAAGTTAAGTATTACTTGTTGCACTCCACATTTTATAAGGAGTTCCAAAAGTTGAGTCAACCAGTTAAATCATATAGAATTTTTCATTTTTTCATGAGCGTGCAAATTTCTTTTAGGGTATCTGAACCGTTTTTACATAATGATTCGCTGACAAAACTTAAATTTCGGCATCCCGCTTGATGTTGTTCATTTTGTTAGTCCCCACACGCTATTTTTCTTTTCTGCTAGGTAACTACACTTGTAAAATTAGCTTCTACAAATGTAACTTTTTTATAAGTTAGTGTACTCATTGTTTTGGTGAAACACTTGTTCTAGTTTACCGTGCATTACAAGTACTTGAACTAACTTGTTGTTTTATGAAATGGGCCCCTGATGGCCAACCCGTTCCTTTGTTATCACCACTGTCGGGCTGTCGTCATGGAAGAAGACTCTTCTTCCCTGCTATCGTTCTGCTCACCAACTTTCTCTACTTACCTACATACTGTTGTAGTTTTTGAGTACCTATAGATAATGTTATCATGAATATTAATTTGCACTCAAAGGTTCTGTCATGTTTATCTTGTTGATTCCTTTGACTAGTTTTAGATCATCTCAACATGAGGGACAACACAATGTCTTGTGAACTAGTAGGTACGTTCAAAAACATTTGCAAATCGACGCAGTTATGTACAACATTTACGTCTAATCCATAGACCTACCAACACTTTTCATCGTGAAAGTTGTGATTTCCAGACAAAATTTAAAAAAGAAGTGGAGAAACACATTGTTCGTCATAAGAAACCAGGACAACCCAAAACGAATGCGCACATTTGTGTTCTATGCGGCCGTTTCAATTGTGGTGGCTCATTAGAAACCGTTACTTATCACTTTTACAATATTATCGGATAATCAGACAATAAATCGTAATCTTTACCTTTTGAGTAATCCAAGTAGAATAATCTCAACATAGGATGCCCCAAAAGTAACTCCCCCCCCCCCCCCCCCCCCCCCCCCCCCCCTATAGTTTTTTCCACAATTTGGTTAGCTATTTTCAGAAATGAATCTTTGTATTTGATTTATTGAAATGTAACTTGAAAAGTTTTTGGGGAGCCTGATACTAAGTTTTAAGTAAATAAAAATCAGATGAAAAATCCAAAAGTTTGTGGAATATTGGGTAAATAGGTACTTCGAAAAATTTGTTTAAATCATTTGCCAAGTGACACCTCATTTTGAAAATTTGTTGGAACTGAATAAGGTTGTTAAACTATAATTGCATTATCTTATTCCGTTCTCGGATTTGGCTTGATGAACCATGAAGAAGCGCGATTTTTTCAGAAGTACCTAGGTACCTTTAGAAAAAATCGTGTTTCTTCAAGCTTCATGAGCTTTAACCCGAGAATGGCTTCAAATGGCTAAATGGCTAGCATGACTCATTTTTGCTGTTGTGAGGCCTTAGTAACGGAGGTACCGCCCCAAGGCCGGTGCTGCTACCTAGGGAGAGGTACCGAGGACACATCGATACCTACTTTATCGATAAATCAGTAATTGTGTTCACCTAAAGATGTCTCTATCATGAAAAATATCGGTATCGGATTACCGACAATGCCAGATTATCGAGCGTCTTCTTAAAATAGCGGTCATTTTACCGCTAAAAGGAAAATCAAGACTGCTACATGAACAAATGTTCTATAATTTTACTAAACAGTGGAGAAGAGTAGATATAGAAGTAAACATTTTGTCAGATTACGGTGGTTTTATTGGTTACAGTATAGGTGCATATACGCAGTACTTCAAAGTAAGCTAATTTACGATCCACGATTTACTGCTTCAATTGTGTAGGTACTATGTTTCTCTACACTACAATAAAACAGGAAGTTGCTATTTTCCTGGGTTCATCACAAAAAATCTCGTTTAAAACTGAGAATGAGACTTCCGAGAAAGGGCAATAGCTAGCAAAAAAGTCTGCCAAGTTGGGTGGGAAGTAGCTTCCTCACACATTGTAACACGGACGCACAGTGGTCCAGAAACCCCTTTTTCCCGTCCTAAAATCAATAAGTCGAAAGTGAGTGTGTGTGTGCGGTGTAGTGTGTGTCGGAGTGTAAAACTCTCCTAAAGATAATATTGGGCTTGCCCCGAAGATACCCGAGTAACTGGGTGTTTGAAGAGGCTGAATTGGTATCGTTGCGTAATTTATTTATTAAGTCTATTTTGTTGTATTATTACAAAAATCAACATCTAGTTTCGGTTTTCAACAATCCCCATGGCTATCAAACCAGGTTTCAATTAATGGGAAACGTGGTAAATCCCAGTATCCGACTTACTGCCACAACTAGAAGTCCGTTGTATATTCTTTTTATAATTCATAGGGCTTTGACAGAAGAGTTAAAAGACCCTGCCAAACTTACACTCCCTGCTTATAAGAAAAAAGTCATTTCATGGGTCATAGGGTTGAGCGTAGGAAAACTCAATTATAATAAGTAGGTAGTTACGTTTCTTAACACCGTTCTCCAAGATCATATTGTCATTTCTCAAAGGTCATATTGTTCTTTTTCTTCATGTAGTTTTTTTTTTGCATTTAAAAAGTTTTTTCCTCTCTTTCTAAATATTAGGTAATCTTAGCAAGACTTCATTTATATTAAAAGTATAAGCAGCTGCAGCTCTTGTCTCGTCAACACGGGTCTTAACCTATGACGAGCAATATTGTTCAGAATAGTGTTATTTCTTTTTTGTACATTTTTTTTTTTTTTAAATGAATAAAGTAGTTTGGTATCCGGAGCTGTTTAGAGGTTGTTGGAGATTCACTAACATAGGTTTCAACAGGTATAAAATGTGAATCTTGCGATTGTGCGATAATGGGATATTTCGTTTATTTATACAAGTTGTTATTATTGCATATGGGGGTGTCCAGGCGAGCTCGTGATTTTTTTCTCTAAGTCGACATCATGGCCAACGTTTCGCGAGGTTGGGTGAATTTTTGTGTGTTTTAATAAATCAACTTGACATATTACAATTTTACTATGCTCATTTTTGATTTTGAAAAGTAATAACTAGCGGGTCCGCTGGGGATCGCGACGAATTTGGTGCCTAATGGTTCTCAAATATGTGTAGAATGATATTTAATATGAGCCTTAATCCAAACACCTTGTATAGTCCATGTGAGGAAGCTATAGTGCCCACCCAACTTGGCAGACGTTTTTTCCCATGTCACCTGGCCCATCAGCGTGGGTGTATGCGGCTCTTTAGCGCCTGCCTTCGATGTACGCAACTTCTTAATGTTCTCCAGGTTGCCTACTCGCCGCGCCTTAGCAATGTTTTCAGTCGAGTCCGTAGATTACAGATTACTTCGAGCAGTCGATAATTTGGTGACTACATTAGTATAGGTACTCATTTACAAAAGCAATATTTAAAATGTGAGAGCAAAAGTCATCGTCCACAAAATTAATTTGTAATCGACTGCTTTTGTGATCGACTGCACTTGTATTAGATTAAATTGTCTCATACCAAGCTTAGGTAGGTTGATATATTTTATGTATTTAATTTTCATTTGGTGGGTCAACTCGTCTTAAACACTAGGAAAGCGTAGGTGTGATATATAATTTGATTAATTCATCTTCGGTTGCCGCCTACGCACCTATACAGATATATTTAGATAAGTACCCAATGTATAATATACTTCGTTTAATAATCTTAATAATCTAGTATTCTGCATAGAAGGGCTATCTACACGTAACACAGAAATAATAAAAGTTTGTGTAATAATCTGCAGAGTTTTTTGTCCTATCTACTATACAGGGTGTCTACAGAAATTATGGGACTAACTCAAGGAATCGATTTCAGAGCTCATTTCTGATCGAAAGTTACTTAAACGCTTTGTTTTCAAGTTATATAATTTTTGAGATTTTTTTCATGTTTTGTACCTTATGACATTAAAACGGCCATAACTCCCCTTAGAATCACAGTAAACTCAAATATAAGAACACCTTTGGAAATACCGTTAAGTTTCCTATAACCCTGATATAAATTAAAGTTGTTTTATTTAGTTTTAATTGGTTAAAAAAAATCAAAGTACAAAAATTATAAAAAATATTTAAAATTGACGTTTTTCCTTGCGATTTTCTGCTACCTACCGGTTTGGGGATTTTTCGGCGTGCACTCTTCGGAAAAAACTTCCTCAAACTGTCAGCTTTGGAACGGTACGGTCAATTTCACTTTTACATTGCTAATTGGGGGAGAAAAATATGTTCGTAAGCTGAAAACATTGGATTTTCCACGACATCGAGGGTTTTTGTGAAAAATGACCTGTATGAAAATGCGAGTTTCTGGCCAGTTTCTTCGAATTTTTTCACTCTGAATCGAATGGTAACACTTGCAAATCTCCCCAACTCCGTTATAACCGAGTTTTACATTTTAACTGACTAGTTTTACCCTTATATGCACATAAAATTGAGCATACAAAAATCAAATAAAAATTCGTGAACAACGCTCAACTCGGAAGCAAAATTGGTTTTTTGACAAAAGGGCATAAAGGGTGTCACAGTTGGATTATTTTTTAGCTCTGAGACGATTGCGACCACTCCCAGATCTCTAAGATGAGTGATAAGTGTGAAAAAAATATTTTTAGGTTAAAAAGGCCGATAAATAATTGACCCTATTTTCGAGTTCGGCTGAGTGTCCTAAAATTTTATTTGCGATCCCGTCAACCGGCTTTCCCCTCAGTTTTATGCAGGACATGGTTGGCCTCATAGATCAAAGTACAATTGCCTAATTCAGTTTTATCCACAACTTTTCTTTGAAAATTCATGTATTTTGATGACAGTATTTTGATTACCTAATTGATATTATTATTAACGTATTGTTGATGATTTATTTCAGAGGCCTCATGGGTACCAGGTTGATACCGAGGCCATCCTCACGTTCACTTCTTGTACCAAGAATGTTCCATGCAACCCTAATGAGAAGTGCGCACTTTCAAAGGTTCGTTATTCGATTTGCTACTCAGTAACTGTAAATAATGTATAAATGAGACAGTTGCGAGATTGATGAATACCTACTTGATGGTTTGGTGTGCGTGTGTGTAGCGTCACGTTATGTGCGTTACTCTCACATATTCATATTGTTGGGTGAACTACAAACAAATTCCCAACCCCGTTTATAACAGTTGTTTTGTGTTTGAGTAACAATTTGGTAACTAATAAAGATTGTGATTATCTCGTTTAAAGTTGAACGACGTGTTTTCTTGCTTTCGTGATTTTTTGTATCTTGTCTTGTGATCTTAGTGTAGGCTAAAATGAGTCAGGCCGAGGAAGCTGACAATATTATATTTTTAACTGAAAATAGATTACATCCTTGAAATTCCTACGAGGCGTAGTTTTCTTCTTATGATTTTTCAAAGTTTGCACTGGTGGCGTCACACTGGTAAGCAGGCGGAAGGGGTGCTTTGGCGTCACCAGTGTGCGAAATTTTGAAAACTCATCGAAAGAAAACTACTCATTGTAGAAGAGTGTAATTAATGACAAATTTCCTGGGATGGATGGATTCTTTCCTGGTCAATTGAGTGCGATTTTGACGGACTTCGGTGCGTCAGGCTGCGGTCTTGCGCCAACTTGATCGTCTGGACCTTTTTTTCACAACTAACAATACATTGTACTTATGATTAGTAAAACTCAATCCATATACCCTTCCGGTCAAGTTTAGCACAATTTTTACGCACTCTGGTGCGTTTGGCTGCGCTCTTGCGCAAACCTGATCGTCTGGCACTATTTTCCCACACTCAGGAACCAATAAACTTTTGATTAGTGAAACTTCTATCCACAAACCCTTCCGGTTAGGTTTAATGAATTTTTTTGCGCACTTTGGTGCGAAACCATGGGGCTATGCACCTGGTACAGACTCCCAGACGATAGATTTCGTTAACAGTAAGTATAAAACACTATATTTTAAGATACTCAAACCTTCTATTAATACCCAAATACCAAATACCTTCAAAATGACAAACGATTCATCAGCTGTATACAAAAATTATGTTAATACTAGTTTCAACAGAAAAAAATTTTTTTTTCTAGAAGATGTGAGAAAGCATGGGAATAGAGAATATCGAGTCCACCTGCCTAAAGTTAAAAATTGTTACGCGCAGAGCACAACAAAATATAAGGGAATGAAAATTATAAACAAAGTATTCGCTCGCATAACAGAACTATTGCGACTAAACAATACAAATAAATCTAAAAAAGAAATAAATAAACTTCTAAACGTTAGAAAATACAATTTATTACTTTCCAATAGACTAAAATTACCTTTCATTCAGCTGAATTATAAATACCGATATTACAGTAGCTAAAAAATATAAAAATTGAAACAAATAAATAAAAAATAAATTAATTAGTAAAAACAACCAACTCTGTGATGGAGCTCAGCATCCTACGATGCTTTCCACACAGTCCAATAATATTAGGGGCTACATTGAGATCTAATGTACCATAATGTATTATTTGAAGTAATGTTTTTCTTTAAATAAAATTTGATATGGTTGTTCATAGGTATAAAATGATTTATAATTTATGCGCTTTTTGGACCAATAATAATTCATTCATTCATTCATTCTGTACTCTCCCGGTTAAGTTTTTGGTCGCTGGCTCTCCGCCGACTAAAAACGGCTCCACAAAAAAACAAAGAAAAAGTCCAGTCATGCAGCATGACCCCATGAGCGAATTTTTGAAGAAATCTTCGACATTTTAGTCGCTATTGATCGTGTAGAGAAATTTTAGTTTATGATTTTGGGTCTGCGTGCTAGTACGTACATAAATAGAACTTCTTCATAATTTCATGGCTGATATTTTCTAAGCCACAGTCAGTATTAAAGCTACATCAAGTCCTAAAACAGTTGAGCGTAAAACATTAAAGAGAGCGACCGAGAGAATCGGAGGACGGAATATTTCACAGAGTAAACTCATCAGTTGTGATTAAATTTTTTTTTTTTTTTTTTAAACAAGCACCTACTACCTACGTTTTAAACAGCATGGTTCTAGGATTGGTTATACAGGGATACTTCCATAAGAGTAGTTCAGTCTGAATTTGGACTAAGTTTCATGCAAATATTACCGATTTTTACAACTGGCGAACGGCATTATTTCGATTTTTGACTGATTTTTCAACTTTGAAATTTTTGAAAACTTGATACATATTCTTATAGGAAGTTTTACGCTGATTCCGAATATACCACATGTTAGTATGCTGAAAAAATTATTTCGCACAACAAATCGCTAAAAATAGGCTATTTTGAAATTTTTGACTACATTTTTGAAAATTTCAACACGAAGATGTAATCCGATCATGCTGGCCAACGAACTTGAACTTTCGTTTTGTGTCCTTAACATTTTAAAATTTGTTTGAAGTTTCTAGCACAATTCTACGGACAGTTATCGTCTGGAATGACACATACATATATACATACATACATATATACATACATATATACACATACATACATATACATAGGTACATACATATATACATACATATATACATACATATATACATATGCGTTAAACTTCAGAATATGATTCAGAATAGCCTGAAACGGATTTCTGCATAAAATGTTTTCAAAAATTCACATTCTACAAATATTGAGGCGAGAGCAATAGCTTAATTTTCTTCAAAAATTCGCTAAAAACACTAGGGAGGCGTCGATCGCTTAGCGTCAGACGCGTCTTGAAACCCCATCGTTCACCTAAGTGTAAGTACTGTAAATACCGTAAGTATCATGTGTTCACCTTGCACCTCTATGGATTGTGTGACCTATCTGCATTTAAATGATAAATTATTATGATTATACGTGTGTCAAGTCTACATGCATTGATTGTATGATTGAAATGCTGATGGTGATTTTCAGTGTTGCCAGATGCCTTAGTGGGAAATTTCCACCGTACCCCTTGAAATATCCCAACGTTTCCCTCTGTTTTTCCCTGCAGCACCAAAATATCCCTACATCCTCCTGGAATTTCGATTGAAAAATCCCACCTCAAAATCCGACCCAAAAAATCCCTACGCCGTGGGATAAATCCCGCAATCTGGCAACACTGGCGATTTCTTAGATCACTGGGGAGAAAGGGATATTGATGTCTCGCATGTTGAGACCCTCTGAAGTTCTAATATCCCCGGATGCGCCTGGGGAGGTCGAGAGTTCGCGGACGCCCAATTAGTATGGATAGTAGTTGGCCAATTAGTCAGCATCTGCTGACAAGTTCACGCAGCCTCTCCCCCGGCCCACGTAATAAGGGTCGCCCTCTGCTGCCATATTTCATCCGGCGAGGGACCTCCGCTGCTGGGTGTATTATTTTCAAGGGTTAATAGACCCTTGTAACGCCCATTCAAGGCGGGATCGCACCGTTTTAGCTGAGGACTGAATCGGTGAATTGAATAGGCCTCGGTTTTCTAGACGTTCCTCTGAAGCTTCGTATATAAGAGGGACAACCTATTAGAATTGATCCTGGGGATAAACAAATACTCGTATATAAATAAATTGTAGATTTATGAAAAAATAATAAATACATCTGACAGGGGACCATCTACATTCTAATCAGCACATTATTATTATTATTATTTATTTATATTTACTTGAAAAAGTACAAAAATGATGAAAATATAGAGTACTGAGACAACCAACAGGATGAGATTAATGAACTTAGTGATTTCCTCGTCAGAGGAATTTGAAGATGCAGTTTCAACAACTAATCGCCCTGTAAGGAAAAGAAACTTTCTTGTTTGGACACAAGATTATTATCTGAAAGATGATTATGCCATGCTTACCTCAGTATACGGATTTTTGGAGGGGGAAGATGAAGATGAGTGGAAAAATGCCATCAGAGCTGAAATCAAAGCTCACCTGAAGAACTATACGTGAGTTTTACGTGAGTTTTCGTCGACAAGAAGGGAGGAAATTATATAATAGATACAAAAATGATTTTAACTAATAAATATCAAGCCAATGGAAAACTGGAAAGAAGAAAGACACTTCTAGTTGCTAGAGGATTTGCACAACGTCCTGGTGTTGATTACGTCGACACATATTCTCCGGTAGCAAAATAGAGTTCAATCAGATTTGTACTGGGATTAGCAGCTGAAGAAAATTTATTTATGAATCAAATGGATGTGTCAACCGCATTTCTGAATGGGGATTTCAACGGAAAAATGTATATTAAGAAACCAGTTCACTTGAAACAATTTTGCAAGAAATAGTAATTGAAGAGACTGGAAATGAAGATCGAAGCATATTTACAAAAGCGATGAAAATGTTGGAAGACATCAGAAAAACGAAGAACGAAAAAATGTGCAAACTTAAAAAAGCATTGTACGGATTATAGCAAGCGAGCAGACAATGGTTTAGTAAACTTGATCATCATTTGAATTGGGACTGAAATCATCTCATGCTGATTAATGTATTTATAGCATGCAATATGGAAACGTCAAATTTATTGTAGCCGTCTATGTTGATGATTTTATAATTGCTTGTTCTAACAAATCCAAATTAGAAGAATTCAAAAAGAATATCAAAACCAGTTTCAAAACGAGAGATTAAGGAAATCTAAATTATTGTCTCGGAATTGAATTTGAACATCAAAGTGGATCAATTTATGCATCGCAAGAAAAATAGGTAAACGATATCTTGAGTAAATTTAAAATGGAAGACTGCATGCAAGCCTGTTGTGAATCCGATAGAACCAGGAATGAAGCTGATGAGGTCTGATTCGAAGAATTGCAGCAATCTACCTTATCAGAACCTAATTGGATCCCTTATGTATTTAGCGGTTGATATCAGACCGGACATAGCGTATGCTACCTAAGCTAATTCAATAGCTGTTTTGGGAATGAACACTGGCAAGCGGCAAAGCGGGTGCTACGCTATTTGAATTGCACAAAAACGCTATTTGAAATGTCACCGAACTGCACGAAACCTCTTTGGCATGGTAGACGCTGATTGGGCAAGTGATAACAATTATTATCATTTCTATTCTGGATATTGCTTCAATTATGGGGGAGCTTTTTTCAGTTGGGAGACCAAGAAACAAAAATCAACAGCACTATTGTCATGCGAAGCTAAGTACTGTGCATTGACTCATGCAGCCAAGGAATCTATGCACATAAAACAATTGGCAAGTGACATTGGACTAAATTTGAATTGTGTCACGATTTTGAATGACAATGAGTCTGCCAAGAGCATGTCTGAAAATCCTATAGTTAGTTCAAAATCCAAACATATTAATATATCCGAAAATTTTATTAGAGAAGTGGTCACTGATGGATATGTAAAAATTGAATATCAACCTTCGGAAGAAATGGTCGCTGATATTTTCACAAAAGCCCAACCGGGTCCAAAATTTTTTCATCTCCGAACGAATCTGGGACTGGAAGAAATTGAACCATGAACGCCACCTGAAGCCTGTGCTCGTGAGGGGGAATGTAATTATGTAGGTACCTACTTAGTTATATCTACCGTCACTCCGCACAGACTTGAACTAATTATTATTAACATATTGTATTTGTATTCATGGCAACGACGCGTTTACCCCAATTCTGATTTTCCTGTCAAAAAATAAGTGTCGTTTCATGTACATCAAGATAAGAGATATATTAATAGTTCTTTAGTTTTAATACAGTGTTCAATGGTAAGAGTTATATAAACTAACAGCTTCAATAATATTACTATTGCGCTTACGCAAAACAGATTAGATGACACTCCGAGAATGATGAATCGATTTTGATTAAATTTTCAATTAATATGTGGGTTAACCGGTAGACAATTCCCGCACATGCAATTATGAATTATAACCCTAATTTGCATTCTAGCATGTATACATATGTATTAGTTACTGGTATATTTTGCATTCAATAATTTCGACTCGTACTTTGTCCCTCAACTAATTCTATACGGCCATGTTACAATTTGTGAGGAAGTTTTACTGCCCATCCAATTTGGCAAAATAGGATTTAAAAAATCTCAATCCTAAAGAGAGTTATCGTCTGGAATGTATCCATATATACATTACACATATATACGCATGGACGAGCATGCGCACGCGCCCAAACACACACTCACACTTTTTTTTTTTTTTTTACAAATCTTTCCTCAAAGGCACACCTTAAAAAAAAAAAAAATAAAATAAAAAAAAAAAAATAAATATATATATATATATATATATATATATATATATATATATATATATATATATATATATATATATATATATATATATATATATATATATATATATATATATATATACTTTTATTAATCAGAAGAAGGATGCTTATCTTTGGAAGTGTTTAAGATATGTGACTCTCAGAATTTTGCCTTTAAACTAAATAAATAAAATGAAGTGGTGAGAACGCCCAGGCTTACCCGACGCCGGCTCTAGGGATGAACGAAGTCACAGGAGTAGGAGGAAGAAGAGGGGGATGGGAGGAAGTGCCCCAATAAAATGACCACCAGTTGAGGTAAGAGCCCCTAAGGACGTGTGTGGTGATACCACGGAGCACTCCCGCCGAAATGCCCTACTCGAGTAACTCTGTAGCGCTTTTCCCGCACATCAACCCGCGCCATGACACGGTCGCGGCCATGACCTTGATGTTATTGGTTGCAACTCCTGTCAGCTCAGATATCGCTTGCCGCAGCTCATTCTCATCATATTTACTTATCTTAGCCTTCCAGGTTTGCTCCATGTCCATGCTGCCATTGACAACCTGGATATCCAGGATTATGGCGGACCCATGGGGCTTGACGGCAACGATATCTGGCTTCTTGCCCCCGTCACTCGTCATGTGATATAGTCTCAGTCCCTCAACATCCCAACTTCTGGATGACAAAGCGCTTGCTATCTGCTTGGCAACCGCATCGTGACGTAGAATGTGGCCACCGTGAGGTCTCTTCTCACACTGCTGCACCAAATGATACAGGTTCTCATTTTTACCCCAACAGGCACAGCAAAGGGTGCCCACTGTCCCGTGAGTACTCCTTGAACACCTCACCGAGGTGGCTAAAGTTGCCACCCGGACGGCGTGAAAATGGTGATAGTCGTGGGACCCAAGGCCCTCTGAAGCCCACTCTACCCTCACTGTCGGAACTCTTTACCATCTACTGACTCCTGCAGTGCAGCAGCGAACTCAGCAGATGAGCTGGGTTTTGGAGCAGTTGGTGTTGTTCAGTCGCACCACAACACCTGCTGCCTAGCAAAATTTAGGCCAGCAGCAGTGAGAGCAACCTCCGTGAGCCCAAGGGCGAGAAGGCGGTGGCGGGGTATTAATCGGATGCTGGCTGATGAAGAGACAATACCGAGCCCACCGGCCTTGACCGGTGCATGAATATAAGCACGTGGGACACCAAGTGGGAAGCCTATCCAAGAGCGCACAGCAGAGCGAACTTCACGATCTAATTCAAGCAGCCTCCCCGCAGTAAACCTACCAAAGACTAGCCCATAGGTTAGCTTTGGCAGTAAGTACGTACGAAGGAGGCGCAGCTTCTGCTGTGGCTTCGATGGAGCATTGATGATATGAGCTAATGCTCCACTAAGGTCAACACGGCTTGTGACAATGGTGGCCACACCCATGAAGTCAACTCCTAGGTACCGCCAAACCTCCAGCACGGACACACACACACACGCGCACGCACGCACACACTCACACCTATTACGTACTCTCACATACATATGAAAAAGCTTTCAACTCTTGGAATCGTTTCAGTATGCCTCAAAACAGCATCCATGAAGAAAAGTTTGTACATTTTTTTATTTAAAAAATCTGCAAGCTATTGCAAAACTAAAGGGAAAGTTGTGTGATGCCTCGTACTAGGTGTTTTCAGCAAGAACTTTCCTCTTTGTTCATTCACCCTAGTTCTAACTCCTCAAAATAAAACCCCGTTGAAAATAAAACCCCGAATATCTACCTACCTTCACCTAATTTAAAGGAAGAATCCCCGACTTGGTTGGAAAACTATTTGTTCGTCTACTTCGAGGAATTTTAATAGGGCTCCCCAACATCACAAGGATCCTCTCGAGCGGACGGAATTAATCAACTTTTCTAAAGAGAAAAAAAAGGAGAAATTTAAGAGGCGTTTTTCTGGATCAGCGCTTCCCCTTTTTACGGAAAAGTTCGGAAACTCCTCAACGGTTTTGGGAATTAGTGGGAGTGAAGTCCTGTACTGTAGTCTTGGGAAAAAAGGCTGCAGATTATTGCACAAAGGTTTATTATATCTGTATTCTATCTTCACACATCATTGGCCTGTAATTATTATTAAACCCCGTATAAACAACAAGACTTGGCACTTCGCACCTCATGAAAGTCTTTACACCTTTTTAAAGCGCTAAGACCCCACAATTTTACCCACAATTTTTACGGATTAATTTAGAAAAAGTCTCGGAAAAAAATTCGTAGATTGAAAAGGAAAGAAATCAGCCGCAGAGGTCTGCCAGCTGATCGGAGGGTCTCCATACTGTTATTGAATTCTAGAATCCTCGAAGGAGCTCCATTGGTTGATCAAGAAAGAAGCTCAATGGCCTCTTCACATAACGGTTTTTCGTACACGATTAGCGCAATAAAATTTTGTGGTGGTCGGGTGCAAGGCTGACAATGTCATCACTATCCCTATATAGATATAGGCAACTATGGGGAAAATTAATGCAACGAACAAAGACGATAAGGCTGTATTCGATAATCATCAGAAACGCTTGCATACGAGTCTGCAACACATTGGGACATTTCATGTCTTTAGTTGCAGACTCGTATGCAAGCTTTAAGAGCCATTCAGCTGATCCGGACCCTGGGCATCGTCAAGTAAATGTCCTAAAGAGGCTACATACGAAATTACAGCTTCTTTGAGTGTAAAGTATAGAAATTACCTATTAAAATAATTTAACCACCGCTTCACAAATCAAACCGTTCTCGCAATATTCGGATCACCTGCTATGAATCAAATCATCGAAACACCAGTTCAATGAAATCATCAGAAATCAATTAAGCGGTTGCAATCATGGTCACAGTATCAATTATTGAGAATGATCACCTGTGTGTAAACAACTATTCATATAACCATGCTCTTAACTCAGCTTGTTGGCCACGCACTTCGCAGTAGTTAACATAATATGGTTGGATAAATCGAGAGCTTTCGAACAAATAGTCAACGAATTTGGTGTGTGGGATGAAAAACGACGGAGTACCATTTTCCTAGCAACGACTCGGTTGTAAGCGGAAATCATCAGAAAACCAACCGTAACGCTTTTTCTTAACGCTTTTTGTTAACGTTTTTTCGTTTGTCAACCAAAAAACACAAAAAATGCCAAAAATAAAGACATAAAATGTCCATAAAATAAACATCTTCACTTTACTAGTCCCTCTAATCTATGCATAACATCGATTTTCTTTGGTACACCAACTGAAAATTTATGAGATTAGGATAAAACACCTACCAACCCTGAAATTTTCAACACATATTGACTCTGTCTTTTGAGCAATGAGTGCTATGGTTTATCTCAAGAAGAACACCTCCAAGTTTGGTACTATACCGGCACTAATATGACTGTACTTTATGATCGTTGTGCCAATAATGGGGTACAAAACATGATGTTATAAAACAAAATACATGATGGTTGGGAACACACGTGGTCCAACTGATCAAGTAGATTTAAATCTAACTGTGCACAACTGTTCAAAAAAATATGTATGCGATTGTGTACCCCTAGAACGAGTAGACAGATACCGTTATACAAAAGGATTGTTATGTGTAGTGATAATTTATGGTTTGAGAGAAGATATGACGGCTGCCGAATACGAAGCCTGATTTTGGTGGTCAAAGAAGTGATGTGGTCTTTCCACGTTAAGGGTTGGTCCAGTGTCATGCCAAGATATGTTTCTTTTGTGTGATGATTTATAGGCGAATCGTTTATCCTGACAGGGTTCAACTTCTATGTAAAAGGTACTGTGGCCGACTTTAATGCGTTGATTTTGATCCGTCCCATATGGTTGTATGGGTGTGGCCTGTGGTGCTCAGCATCTATAACACAGATAAAACGAATACAAATACTCCAGAATAGAATACTTGGAATGGTAACAAACGCACCGTGGTACGTGAGGAACAAGGAACTCCATAAGAATTTGGAAATCCCCACAGTCCACGATTCGCTAACTGCAGCGTACCATGAAATGTACATTCAAGGATCGACTCATCCGAATCCACTCGTTTCTACAATACACGACCATCGTCCTCCACCAAGACACATGGGACGCCTCCAAAGGAGACACCATTCGGACAATGCTGATGGCTTCGATTGAAATCGTGCACAATATTTATGCACCTCTGAATCTGTGATAACGAAATTACCGTCTCTGTTATGTCTTTTATCAAAATACGTCCATGTAGGTTGAATAAGATTTAATAATCATAATGAACCGAACAGTAGTGAAAAATCATGTATCACTCAACTACACAATAATATTTATCGGTCGATAAGGTGACCTGTGATTACTGACATCCAACTGGACACGCACCGAACAACGTGAATATAATGTGAAGCTAAATACTCTACAGTCTCTATCACCATACTTTGTTATATTGTTATTATTACTCCGTTTATACCATATCATCTTAATTATCTATATATATGTTTGATATTTTGTTAACAACCGTAAGAAATTTACAGAACCATGCTCGGTTCTCAACACCTACACCTAGGATAAATGAGTGCACTAAGTCCTAGCAAACGAATACGTGTGAATCATGTCTCAAAGCATGCTAAACAACACTATCTTTGCACACATTATAATGCCAAGCACAAAATTGTTTCAAATTTAAAAAAAAAAAAAAAAAGGTATCGTTATCCAGGAGACATTCTAGATGACGATTTGAATTAGAAATTTCACGTGGAATATGTACACAAGAAACTAAGAAGATTTTATATGATTTTTATCATGTGCGAACTATATTCAAGATTAATAAGCTGAGGCTCCTCTTCACTTCCCTGGTCAGTCTCTTATCCAATGTGGTATTGCGGTTTGGGGTTGTACTTTCCAATCATATATAGAACCAATTAATATCCTCCAACACTCTATAATTAAGACAATACTTAAGACAACCACTTACAATAAGACAATTAATTAAGGCAACTAGACAGCATTTTTTTGTTGAAAAAGCTGAGCGTTTATAATTTTTAGCAAATTATTATACATACAAAAGTCACACATGGAGTCTTGCTTCATGATTGGTACTTTCTAGTATGAACGTTTTTAGATTATTAGGGGTACATCATTAGGTAATTGATATTTTGGCAAATTATAGTAGGAGAGAACTTCAATTATTTTCTGCTCTAGGGTGGAGGGACCGGTGTTTGGCAAGGACCCAGTGATTTACATCTCTCGAAAAAGTTTAAAAATAATTAGGCATAAAAGTGTTTTACGGGCTTGATCCTTTTGAATTTTGAGACAAAATACCTTCTCAGTGAAGTATAAAGGTCGAGAAAGGTTTCAGGCGGGTTCTAGTGAAATGGAGAAGGTTACCTAACAGAACCTCGTGTTGTCATTTCTTTGGTGCTGTTTCTTGTGATTTTGCTAAGGAGGTATGTGTTTTATTTTGCTTCACCATGCCCCCCACATTTTCACATTCGATTGTTCCCATGGTTTTTCTCAATCAGTTTTTTGTGTAGATTGCATTTATGCTATCATTTTTTGGAAATAATCTAACAATAAAATAATACAATCAACAAATAATATAGTAATAATCTAAATGATAACATGTGAAAATAAAATTTAAATTACTAGTCCCCAAACTAATGCTACCCTCAGTGATTGACAGTGCTGTCAATAAAGATCTCTATTCCTTCTTGTCATTTTTTTTTTATTTCTTATATTTATATAAATATATGGCGACTACAAGCTACTAGTTAACCATTAGAAACGTATTGTACGCATGGTACCTATCATACGTATTTTGTGATGAAACATCTGGTGATTTTTTCAACTTGTCTTTATGAATACTCATATTAATTTTATACTTAGATTAATAAAACCAAGTTTAAATGCGCGATTTATTTATAAAATGTTGAAATAAATGTTTTGTTGGTAGATGGAATAATTTATTGCAGAAAAACTGTTGTTTCAATCATAGGGTGTCAATCATAGGTACAGCCAAAAATTTGACTGTCAAATACTGGGTCAAATAATTGATTTCGAAAAAACAAATTTAGGATGTTTTGTGACTTGAATTATTGTTTTTTTTTTTTTTCAATAATGAGAAGTTTGAGGACATCCTGATGCAGCAATAGATGTAAGATTCAAGTTTGAATAAACGAAAAAACATAACTAAATTGCTTGTCAAAGTCAAAATGCCTCTTAAGATAAATTTCTCTTACTGCTCTCTCTACCCTAGTTCAAATTAAGAAAACCTTTTTAGAGATTCCAACAGTGTGGTGTAAATTTAATTCGGTTTTAATTTGGTTCACAAACCGAGATGTTCAACTTGTGGGAAATGAAACGCTCGAGATTTGGGACGAGAACCATAAACGGCGAGTTACGAAGGTGATAGCGACTTAGCGACCGGTCAATGTATCAATATGTAGGCAGTGCCGTCCTTAGGGTGGAGCGGCCGCTCCAGGCCTCGCGCTGCGAGGCCTTACTCTCGCTAAAACACAATAAGTAAAAGTTTTGGTTGAATTGAAATAGTGTGCAGAGTGAAGATATACATGCCTAAAATATGAAGTCTGATTATACGCGCAATATTTTCAATTATTGGATAGATGAAACAAAAACGAACAAGATATTAGTGACTTAAAGAAAGCAATGCAAAACATCGTTTGATAGCGGCGCGGCGGCAAAATGACTATCGATTGAATCTGACACGACAGCCAAAATTAATTTTGATGAGATTATTGACGACTTCGCTGGAATAAAAGCGAGAAAAGTACAGTTCATATAAGGTGAGTCAAAGTTAATAATAACACAATTTCAAATATAGTTTATCTAACAATGAACGATTGCATTTACAGTATTATTTTACATCGGTTTAGCTGGAACTATCTGTTTTATTAAGTTATTTTATCTTATAACTCATATTTTAACAGGCCTCTATTGTAGGCTATAATGTGTTTTATTATTTTACAGATGTGATGTGAAAATTATAAACCTACATTAACAATGGAACAATGGAAGAATTTAATAAACAAGATATGAACATCTAACAAGATATGGAACGCCAATATTAAATAAGTATTTACAATAATGTATATGTTTATTATAATTTACTATTTGATTTAATAAAAAGCAAGAAAGAAGACATTTCGTTTTTTCTAATGAATTTATTGTTTGTTAGACAAAAATTACTATGGTTAACATTAACAAGCACTGTTACTTAAAGAATAAACTTAAGAATAAACCTTTTAGAGTGTAAAAGATAAACGTTTTGTTTATCAAAAAGCTTACAATTACGACTTTGCAAGCATAGCTCGACAAATATTTTCCGGAACCCCCCCCCCCCCCCCCGGTTTCCATAGTTAAAAAAGGCCTCGCAACAATGTTTTGCTCTAGGCCTCGCATTTTCTAAGGACGGCACTGTATGTAGGTTTGTGAATATGAAAGCGTTCGTGATTTAAAATCATGACAAAAAGCCATTGAACACGCATATGAACGTTTGGCCGTCTTCGATATTCAACAAGTTTTAGAAATTAATACTAAAACGATAAAATAAAATAAAATCCTTGACTTTTGCCCCTCCATAAGAAATGGATTAGCTACGCCACTGATAGGTCGTCCCCCGGTTATAAGAAGTGTCGCTTATGTGTTCTGAAGGACGTCCTAAAAACCACCCAACTAGACAGCATTTTATTTGGAAAAAGCTGACAGTTTCAAATTTTTAGCAAATTATTATACATACCAAATTCACAGATGGACTCTTTCTTCATGATCGGTACCTTCTATTAAGTATGAAAGTTTTTAGATTATTAGGGGTACATTATTAGGTAATTGATATTTTAGCAAATGATAGTAGGAGAGAACTTCAATTATTTTCTGCTCTAGTTCAAATTAAGAAAACCTTTTTAGAGATTCCAACAGTGTGGTGTAAATTTAATTCGGTTTTAATTTGGGTCTCAAACCGAGATGTTCAACTTGTGGGAAATGAAACGCTCGAGATTTGGGACGAGAACCATAAACGGCGAGTTACGACGGTGATAGCGACTTGGGCGACAGGTGGAGAGGGGAGGGGAGTCATATTTCGTTAGCCCTCAGGGGGGGTGGTGGTGTGCAGGAGGAGGGGATGAACAGGAGTGAGGGGTGTACAGGAGTCAAGGGTAAAGTGGAGGGGGGGGGGCGCACAGGAGCTATGGTGAGGGGGTGAGGGGGAGATACAAGATGTTTAAGGGGAGCGGTAAGGGAAGTTACGGTCTCTTCTACAACAACACCCCGGAGGTCGTTTAGGGCCCCGGGAAGGCGTCGTATCTCCCGCGTATTAAAGTGAAAACCCTCGACGATGAGTCCGTTTCGCCCTCCCCCGAGGGGGCGCACCGAGAGGAGGAGCGACAATCTCATCAGTCTTCAGTTCATCATCGCTCCTCCCCCCCCCTTCCACCCCTCTACCACTCCAGTCACTCCCGTATTGCCATCTCATCGGTCTCTGGTAGAACACCCGTGTAGTGGAGGACGGAGAATTTACGGGAAGAGGGAATTCCCGCACCCCTATTCCTCCCCATACACCCCCCACCCCCTATTCGCCCTTTTCCATCTTCCTATTCCCAGTTGACAGCTTCTAGTACAGACAACAGCCCCCGACATTTTGACATTTTCTAGACATATTAGTACCTCCTCTCGGACAAGTAAAATAGTTTTACCGAATTCCTTAAAAATAAATCTTTACAATAAAAAAAAAGTCCAGTCATGCAGCATGACCCCATGAGCGAATTTTTGAAGAAATCTTCGACATTTCAGTCGCTATTGAACGTGTAGAGAAATTTTAGTTTATGATTTTGATAAACAAACATGGAATCAAATTATTAAAAATAATTAGGAGGTACTCATTGACGGCTCAGCGGAGCGAGTTACTTGACGTTACTGACGGCCGAGTGGAGGGAGGCCTTGGGTCTGCGTGCTAGTACGTACATAAATAGAACTTCTTCATAATTTCATGGCTGATATTTTCTAAGCCACAGTCAGTATCAAAGCTACCTACATCAAGTCGTAAAACAGTTGAGCGTAAAACATTAAAGAGAGCGACCGAGAGAATCGGAGGACGGAATATTTCACAGAGTAAACTCATCAGTTGTGATTACATTTTTTTTTTTTTTTTTTTTTAACAAGCACCTACTACCTACGTTTTAAACAATTTCGTTCTAGGATTGGTTATACCGGGATACTTCCATAAGAGTATTTCAATCTGAATTTGGACAATGTTTCATGCAAATATTACCGATTTTTACAATTAGCGAACGGCATTATTTCGATTTTTGACTGATTTTTCAACTTTGACATTTTTGAAAACTTGATACATATTCTTATAGGAAATTTTACGCTGATTCCGAATATACCACATGTTAGTATGCTGAAAAAACTATTTCGCACAAAAAATCGCAAAAAACAGGCTATTTCGAAATGTTTGACTACATTTTTGAAAATTTCAACCCGAAGATGTAATCCGATCCAACGAACTCCGGCCAACGAACTTGAACTTTTGTTTTGTGTCCTTAACATTTTAAAATTTGTTTGAAGTTTCTAGCACAATTCTACGGACAGTTATCGTCTGGAATGACACATACATACATACATACATATATACATACATACATATATAAAAAAATGCGTTAAACTTCAGAATATGATTCAGAATAGCCTGAAACGGATTTCTGCATAAAATTTTTTCAAAAATTCACATTCTACAAATTTTGAGGCGAGAGCAATAGCTTAATTTTCTTCAAAAATTCGCTAAAAACTTTCCAAAATTCAAAAAATGAATATCCTTATATAGAAATTCTGAAACCATTCCTACGTTAGCCAAACTAAACATGCTGGTAACAAATTTATATATAGCATTTCCCGATCAAAATACTTAAACATTTTCCCAACCAAAATAAACATTTTCTTTATTAACATTAAGACAATCATAATGAACTTGCTTCTTTAACAATGTGTAGACTATAAACATAAATATTTCTTTAACAATATTAAAAAATCGAAAACAACAAACTGTAAGTTTAATGAATTGCTTCACCCGCAGCTCCTTATATTAGGTTGACAGAGGTGTTCACTACGTAGTTCCGACAATCATCAGTATTAATCGCAGCAACTGCTCTGGTAATCACATCCTCTAACCTAACACATGGTTTCCCTGTTCACTTAGAGTTCTTCGAACTATGGACTTTATTTTTGAAAAGGCGTTCTCCACGGGATTGAGTTGGGGGGAGTAAGGCGGGACGTTTATTTTGGTTGGGAAAATGTTTATTTTGGTCGGAAAAGTGTTTATTTTGGTTGGGGAAATGTTTATTTTGATCGGGAAAATGTTTATTTTGATCGGGAAACGCTATATAACTGAGACGTCCCTGTGATTGTTTGCATATTATTTTAGTGAGAATAGCAAATAGCTCCTGATTTTCCCCTCCATTATAACCTAACATGAATTTGCTTCGTGGAACTACCCCTCCCCTTTCTCAAAAACTGTAAAGCATAAGTTGCTTTTACATTGTAGAATCAAATACAGAAAGATTTGCAGAAATATGGTGACGTATTACGACATTTGTATCGACTAACAATGACGTTTGAATTTACTGAGAATGGTTTCATAGAAAGATCGAATACTTCAAGGAAAATAGTACAATTTTGAAAACAAAACAAAAACTGGTTGTTTTGGCCAAATTAGGTATAAACAGTCACATGAAAACACTTGAGCGTAGCCCCTCTGCGGGCGCATTCGCCTTCCCTTGATAACAACGTTAATATCGTTTCGCCCTCCTGAGCCGCCACCTCGAACTAAAGTGAAAAATATCTTTCCTGTATCAACCCGCATTAATGCGATTTGTTTAGAGCACGGGATATCAAATAAACGAACAACGAAGATATTAAATCGATGCAGTATATTGAGGAAAAAAACTAACACTACTATATACACTGGTATACACAACAAGTTCGTCACTGAATCGAAGATAAAGGGAATATTATATACACAAGGACGTTGAACACAATATAACATGCAGAATACGGAAAACTATGTTGCCAGGTTTGAGCAGAAGTAATGTCAACAAAAATCAAACCAACTCCTAAGTTCTGTTGGAAAATGGCTAGGAAGGGGTAGTTTGAAGGAAGGGGAATGGGAAAACCCCAGCGTGAGAAAATATCAAAGGATTGAGTTATCAGGGTCGGTGTTAAGACCTAGGAATCGACACACCTATTTAAGGGATTAGAAGTTATGAGAATTGGTGAAGTGAACGTTGGGAAAAAACCACACACTCAATTGTATCTCCTATTAAATGACCACCAGTTCAAGTAAGAACCGCTTAGGAACACGAAGCACTCCTGCTGAGATTCCCAACTCAAGTAAGTCCGTGGCACTTTTCCCACGCCACACCCCGTAACATAACACTGTACCCGCCATGACCTTGATGTAGTTTGTCACCACTCCTTTTAGCTCGGATATCGCTTGCCGATGGTAATTTCTGTCATACTTATCTTGGTTCACCAGGTCTGCCACTGAGAACCTTGGCATCAAGGATTTTGGCAGACCCATTGGGCTTAATGGCAACAATATCCGTCTTCTTGCCCCAGTCACTTAGCACGTGATATATAGTCTCTCCCTTTCGACATCCAAACCGCTGGATTATAAAGCATTTGCAATCTGCTAAGCAACTGTATCATGACGAAGAATGCGGCCACCCTGAGTCCAAGAACCCTGCTGCACTACAAGGTACAGGTTCTCATTCTTACCCTGACAGGCACAGCAAAGGGTGTCCACTGTCCCTTAACTAACCCTTGAACACCTCACCAAGGTGTGAAAATGGCTCAGTGCCCTCAGAACCCCATTCTACCTACTGGGAAGAAATGGGGGATTCAGAGCACTGCCGGAGTTCTTTACCATCCACCAAATACTGCAGAGCAGCAGCAAACTCAGCAGATGAGCTCGGTTTTTTGAGTAGTTGGTGTATTCACAACCTGATTGAAGAGGAATGGCGATAGAGGATCCCCCAATGGCAACATCTCCTGCCATCATGCCTGCTGTCACCTAGGACTATCACACCTTCGTGGTACAGACAGGCATCAAACTCAATTAGATGCCCCGATACCACGAAGAAAATTGATCAGGACGATATGGCTAACAGTGTCGAAGGCCATAGTGACATCCAGAGTGGCAAGATTGTGCCCCCATCTCTTGATGTGGCCCAGTGTAATGACAGTTTGGAGAACTGTTAGGTTCTCCACTGTGCCATCCACTGGCTGACGTCAATCGCTGGCTGATGGAATGTCACCTATGACACCTGTCTCTTGAAAGGGAGATGCCAGAATATTTTAGAAGAGACGGAAAACTACTGAGGATATAGAAATCGAACGGTAGCCTCCAGGCCTACTTCCTCCTTTCTTTAGGATAAAGATGGTCTGAGCACAGTTCAAAGCTTTTGGGGGTGTTCCCAAAAAAAGCAACAGATGGAGGATGAACAGCTTGACATTATTTGGAGCTTTATTCCAACGTCAGGCAGGAATACCATCAGGTCCAGCAGACTTGGAGTTTTTGACACGGCACTTCTGTGCCTCGTCATGAAGCACTGGCGCGCACATGATGCTGCGTAAAGAACTCCTGGTGGAAGCTGGGGGGTAGCACCTGCCCACCAGGGTCGTGGCTGGGAGCACTCAAGATTGGCTCCCAAAACTCCAGAAACTCCTGGCGAAACTTGTCCATCCCAGACTCCAATTCCTCTGCAGATTTCGAGCCGGATGCTTCCTCCACAACCTCTGGACCCGCTGGTGTTCTCGCCTATTTTCTTGCTTAGCCATTCTGAAGCCTCCACAGGGAAAGCAAGAGGATTTCCTCCGTGATGCCTCGCCACGGTCGCTTCCCCATCCTTTACAAAGGCTAAAGGATCGGGTGTCCACACAGTTGACGAACACAGAAGTTGCAGAGGTTGCAGTTGCAGTTGCCATCCTTTTGCACAGTTCTTAAGTTACACGTGGCCCCCATTGCGAATTAAGAAGTGGTACTTGAACAAACGTGATGCCAAACGTTGATTCATCCATTCATCTTAAGATGTTTTTTGCTTAGTGAAAGAATGTCAGCTGAAGTTATTGTGAACACTTTTGATTAATCATTCTTTGAATTGTTGATTAATTGTTGCATGAATATTGGATTACTATTCTTCAAATAGTCCATCTGTGTTTTGGTCCATCAAACTTAATACGTTTCAACATAGATCCCAAATTTCTCATTCCTATAACATGCCATTTATACATGTTTTGAACGAAATTTTAAAATTCCGTGTGTTTTAAAATTTTATGAGTTATAGTTTTTATTTTTAAAAGATTCTCTCTTGACCTTTCTGACCCACATAACATAAACTACCGAGATTTCTAGATATTAACCACTTATTGACTGACAGGGGGTCAGCTGCCAATCGAGGGTAGCTGTGCGGGGGTCTCTTGCTGAATTTTCGACCATTCGGGAGTCACTTCTTAAAAGCCCATTGAACCAGAAGTAGCGTGTGCACATGCGTAAGCGTGAATTTCTCATGACGTCGATTTATCATGATCTATCAGTCCAATTTCGTTAAAACTCAGGAGGTAGCAGGGTACCTAAATGTCCAGAATGATCCCTTATGTATTTTTTTCGCGATTGGTTGGGTAATAGCTGTATTACGCATGCTCTAAACTAAAAAATAGTTGACACATACGAAACTCTGTTACTAATGGACTGATGGATTAGCTCCGAAAATATGTCCTATAAATTTCATTACCGTTGGATTATTGGAATTCTCGGTATTTGTGCAAACGTAAAAAAAAACTTGTTTTACATTTTGATTCAACTCCCACAATTTTATAACTCCATCCTACACACGTTTCTTAGTAGTTACCCCGAGAAAACGTTTTTATTTAGCCTTTAAAATTTCCCAGTGAACACCATTAAAAGTGACAAACATCCTGTTACTTAAGTTCTCCTTAGCTCTCTTCTCGAGTCTGCGAGAGGTTTCCAAATGAGCCAATATGAAGATCAGGAGGAGGTGCAGACGAAAGAGTGGGAAGAGGCCTTGTCCATCATCGAGAACATTTTCAAAGATTACAAGCAAAATGGGACTCCGAACAAAAATGTTCCCAAAACGGTAAGCACCTGGGAAATTAAAATTATAACTGTTCACTATCCAGATGGATGGGGAAAGGTATCCAAGAATCAGCTATGAGCAGTTAGTTGTAACGATTATCTTAGGAGTGAGCAACCTTAAGTACAATTGGGCAGCGCAGCTGAAATCTATTTTAGAGGGTCTAGGTTTTCTGATAGTGTGGCAAAGTCAAGATCCAGCAGAAATAAAACAAGTAAATAAGGGGATAGTCCATGCTTTGGAAATGAAAACCCGGTATCAGGACCTAGAAAGAATTTCGCTTTCATCATAAATGCAACTTGTGTGAGATACGAACTAAATCACTCGCGACGAAGTTGTGAAAACCCATTTCAAAACGGAAGTTAGTGAAAAACGTCTATTTCCACGAAATATAAAGAGTTACAATGTTAAATCGATTTCGACGGTTAGGCCATCATCAGTAACAAACAATAACTGAAGACACATTAGGAAGGACAAAAGCTGTGTCCTTTCTAATGTGTCTTCAGTTATTGTTTGTGATGGCCTAACCGTCGAAATCGATTTAACATTGTAACTCTTTATATTTCGTGGAAATAGACAACGTTTTTCACTAACTTCCTTTTTTTTTATGTGAGATACTGCTCAGACCCTGGCCCGGCGAGTTATATTGTATTGAATGGATCAATGAGTATTAAACTAATCATTGCGCAGTTTAGACTTGCAAATGATAAGCGCGCGCAGTGCAGTTATTGAACAGATCATAAAAAGGAGTGTCTATGCGATAGTTCATTTTCGGATGGAGGGGTTTTTATTTGGAAGGGGATGTTTGGGCTGCTTGTCTATTTCATTTCACGATCTACCATTGTCTACTTTTTATGAATATCATTTCTACTTCTTTGTATGGAACTCCATATTGTACAGGATTGTGCGATGACGAAAACTTTTGGAAAACAAATTACTTGCATAGGTGAGCACAGTTTACCAAGGAATAAATAAATTATAGAAAAATTATGGAACATACACGTAGATAGGTATCCTCAAACGATCGATCATAATGGTATCCGCAATACCACGGTGTACCTTAACGGAGATAGAACAATCACAGTACATAATATATCAATTCTCGTGTGGTTGCGGTTTGAAGCATTGCCCGTTCGGAGCGCTAGTATTTGTTCTGTTCTTCGCTTACATCCTGGAAACTGTGATAGCCATAACATATTTTCAGCACCCTTACCAACTCATGAATTATCAGTGAATATATATGTATATAAAACACAGTGGCTCTAAAAAAGAAAACAAAAAAAAAAGGAACTAAAGAAAATGAGCTGTGTTTCACCAAAAAATGTTTAATGTGCAGGTATAACCCATGTTAAAGTAATATTCACAAAAGGAGTGGGAGGGGGAAGGGGTCATCAATCTTCACAGGTATCTGCTCTTCATCCATTGAGAATCACCATCCACAGTCAAACTGAAAATTCAAATTCGGATTACAGTGAGGTGCGTAAAATCTTATATTGATAGATAGATGAAGTTCATGCAGATGATTAGGATGAAACTTACAGGGCGATGACATATTTATGTGTTGAGTGGGTAGTCTTATGGTTCCATGTCTGTTTCATCATATTCTGTGGATGAACCGTAGTCAGCAAGTGGTGGGTTGTTTTTGCAGGAACCTGAACAGTTGGAGTAGAGTGATGAGCAGTGGACGTCAGCTCTGCGGCATCCACATCGAGCACTACCGCAGCTTTTGGTGCAGCTGCAAAATATATTCTGCAGAATTTCAAATGTTGCTGGTGGATCCAAAGTTGGAATTGGTTTGAGGAAGCCATCGTCTCCCTACTCCAGCCCCAATCCTGCAGAATATATTTTGCAGCTGCACTAAAAGCTGCGGTAGTGGTCGATGTGGATGCCCAGAGCCCCCTCACCCCCCATACTAGGGGACTTTTGAGGTATGATTTACTAGGTGTAAAGGAAGAGCCTGGTGAAGAAATTTCTTTACTATGAATTTTTTCTCCTATTTGCCTCTTTTTGGTCTAATTTGACTGGGCTAAGTAGGGCCGAGAAGGTCGTGCTGCAGACCAGACACTGGGTACACAACATGCGCCCCTGCCGACCAGCATTTGAACTAGCGCCAACTGGCAATGGAAATAAGCTCCCTTATAGTTACGTAATTTTTCATGGCTACTAACGTCAACCGTGGTGTAGTGAACAGCGTATCAGACTTCCAAGGTGAGAAAACCTAGCTCGATCTCAAGCTCGGGACACAATTTTTTTGCATTCGAATTCAACCTCCGAAACATATTTTTAAACGTCATTATTCTAAAATGTTTTAAATCATACTTCAAAATGTCATTTTGAACTATCTGTCTAATTAATCTGCATTTTACTAAGGGAGTGACCACTTGATGTTACCTATATATTTTTGAGATGCGAGCATCCTGGCCACGAAACTATACAAATCATTCTGATCTATTGTCCAACTAATCTATATTACGACATAGATCAATAACAAATGAGCCGCCAATTCATCCAACGGAACCTATTGGTGCGAAAAGTCTTTGGGGAGAACCTAGTTACAATTCAGCTCGGTAGGGGCGCTCACAGCAGGACATGTTGTGTACCCAATGTCAAGTGAGCTCCAGCCTCTCCTGAAAATCCCTAAATCGCAGCAAAGAGACGCAAGTCTGAGGAGCGGCTTGTCAGGCGTTCATACGGCCCAAAATCACATCTGTGTTTGTAATAATGACTGTAGACTGTAATTACTGAAGAAAAAATTAAGATTACAATCATAATGACAGGAAAAAGTAACATTACGGCAGTGATAACAGAAAAAACTAAGATTACTTCTAACCATAGGAGAAATTATAGTAATGACTGTAATTACAAGGAATAATCGCTATTATAATCACAACTCTAAAACCCACTGGTTGTAATCGTAATCGTAATAATGGTTACAATTACCCCCGACTCCGCTAGTGGAGCATCTGCACTAGTTGAATAGGATGTCAACGCTCGGTGACAAGTGGGAGGTTGGTAGGCAAAACCGCACGACCGATCAGAGTTGAAGGCAAGATATATCCTTAGCGCCGTTCCCAAATCCTGCCAATCTTGTCGGTTCCCCAACTCGACTTCCACCGTGACTCGCTAGTTGAGATTTAGAGACTCCGGTACCCACCAGTTTTTATATTATACCCTCCCACCACTACCCAATTTTTCTCATACCAACTAATTTTCTAATTCGAAACAATAATGTGATTTCTAGTATACATTCATAGGAAATATACTAAACTTATGACCTTTCATTATTAACAATAAAAATAAATAACGTAGGTTATTATTACCAGTTATTCAAATAACCCTGGTTTAAAAATTTTTGTTTGTTCTTTTTCGATTAATAATCTTCACTATTGAGAATAATAAGCTAAAAGTAAATCGCACATTAAAGTTAAAGCGAAGAACTGTTGAGGCGTTATTAAGAAATCAAGTAGGGAGTAGTACTCATCTCCTAACTCAAATACTTGGTTCAGAATAACGAAAGCATTGTTTTCACTTTCCTGAGAAAAAAATGTTTAGTCTCCAAAATCAAAATTTCCACTCGCATTTTACGTTTTAGACCAATCTGAACAACTTTGGTTCCGTGCCTGTCTGTGTTTGTGTATGTGTGTTTTTACTTACTCTACCAATTGCTATATAAGTCGTAGGGCATCTTCCTGGACATACACCCATTTGAACGAAATCCAACCAATGGATGATGAGAAATCAACGGTATTTAAAGTTCATGTCTGAGCAAGCGCGTAGTCTAATATTGATACCATGGCAATGAATATTATAAAGAATCGCCTAGGATCCAACCCGCAAAATCCCTGAAAATTCATCAAAATCGGACTAAAACTTGGTAGGTATAGTTTTAGAGCGTGACAAAGATTTACAGATGCACAGACAGCCGGACTGACAGACATGGACCAAAATTGATCGCGCCCGTTTGTGCTCACTAAAAAAAATCGAGTGATGGGTAATTTCTTCATGAAATATTACGTATAATTTAAATTTGCAATAAAAACATCGGGTTCCAAGGTTCCGATTAAAAGTACAAAGTTAATATCAATTGTGGTTTTGCGCAAAATCATAAATAATGATTTTAGCAGGGGGCCGTGATGGGGGGGACCCTGTATATATACAATAGGAATACAGAAAGCTTTCGCAGAGAAATATGGAGAAATCCGAGGTTCATGATGACAAATGCGGTTTTCAGGACCCTCTGGCGCTGGACGTCGCTCGCTGGAAGGTCGTCTGGGGCAAGAAGCCGGCTCAGTATCGATTGAAACCTTTTCTTATGTGGTCTGTCGATGAGATGCCATCAATTCCCGAAGAATGCGGATCCTCACCAGGTAGGTGAAAGTGAGGGCATACGTTATTCCTATTCCTCCCGTATTGTATGGTGAACGAATCGTGGCCGTAATTTATCTGGGTCACATCCCGCACAACGAAAAGAAACGCTGCCCGAAGAATCCCCAGCCCTGTAGCGCAAAGAAAAAATTTTAGGAGTGAGCCACGAACTACCAGACTATCGAGAAAATTAATGCAATTTCGAAGTAAAATCAATTCCCAAAATGTAAAAAGTAACATTTTCCGAAATTTCTTATTTTAAAATTCGTTTTGATCATCCTGAAACGAGTCCTGTGGTTTATCACTTTTCCATATTATTTAAATGTGTACCTATCTATGTATACAAAGTGGACTCAGATGATCGTAAAAACAATAAATAAATAGAAAAAATTGATTAAAAGAATTTATACTTATAATAATTCAAGTGAAACTCGGCTAAAAATACTGGTTTGACATATGATTCTGATTTCTTAAAAATGCATTTTAAAAGCGTCTTTTCGAAATATTTTTCCATGAACATCCCTCTTGGAAAACTTTTGAGTGAACCTAGTTAGTTTCTACACATTTTAGCCCACTGTCTTCAGTGGTGAATTAATTAGTTTAACGACTTATGTTTTTTCCTTGTAGAACCAGTTGATGTCGTCAAAGAGCCAGTGGACACTTTGAAGATAAGAAATGACAAAAAACTGAGATTGATGCGGAAGAAGATCTTCAAGATGAATCGAAGAGTGGACGAGATTAACGTCCTCCTGGTCCACGCAGCTGCTGAGGAAGCTAAGAATAACGCAAGTGAAGATGATGGAAACGGGACCGGCAGTATCCTGACAGATGCGACCAGAACAGAACTTGTCATAGAGAGAAACATTATTTTGGACAAGCTGAGGAAGACAAAGAGGAAACTCATAGCGTTGAAAAATGCTGGAGCAGAACAAAAAAAGTTCTCCCTTTTGGGTCTTGAAGAGCCGCTGGTGAAGCTTAAAGCTGAGCCTTCGTCGGAGGATAGTCAAAGCAGTTTGTCTGTGAATTTCGATCAAGAGCTGGATTGCGATACATTAAACTTCAGACATGGAAGGAGGTCTGCGATCAAAAAAGAAATAAGAAGCTCCATGTTCAACAAAATGGTGAATAATACGCTCAAAGATAACTCTGTAAGGAGAAGTGAGTCTCTGGACGTTGAAGACAAAAAGAACAGAAAGAAGAAATTTTGTAGGAAACATCACAGAAAGATCCAAGATAAGAGTGGATTGCAAAGTAGCGAGAATGAAATGTTGGGGAGGAGAACTTTGTCGGAAAGTAATTTCAGTAGGGTGGTGAAAGAACTGAATGAACGGAGTCAGTCGAAGCTAGAGATCTCCGAAGGGGAAAAGGATAAAGTCGGAAAAAGCGTTCAGCAGAGGAACGATAGTGCGGAGAGGGTATCCGCTGCAGTCAACAGCAAAGAGCCTAAAGGATTAGGACTGCAGAAACTTAGTCAGCCGGGTGTCCAAACGGAGTTTGTTGCATCAGGACCGATGAAGTTCCAACGCTTCAAAAAGATCGACCCCACCGCAGTGGGTGCGAAAATCGACAAAGACAGTCCATATTATCCAACTTTCCCAAGCTCAGCATCTGGTCAGGTTATCGGGAATCAGTTGAAAATGAAGAAAGACAAAGCCCTGAGAGTATCGCTTGAAGGGACAGGAGACAGTTTGGTGGACACGAAGCGAATAGCTGAGTCAACTAAACTTCAGCCAAAATTTAAAAAATGTCCGCTTTCCGCCGCAAAAGATACGCGAGTCAAATCAAACGCCAAGGCGAAACCAGAAACCAAGGAACTTGCAACGAAAGTACGTTCACAAAAAATTCCCGAGGCGCCTGTAAAAATCGAATCTTGAGCCGCAATGTCTAAAATTTTGTATAAACAGCTGCATTGGCAGTTTTCAACCCCCAAAATAAAATTTGAAATATTATGTGTATTTATTTGTTCTTCTATTCAATTTCATTATGGTTTATACCGTGTAACGGAAGCTGGGTAAAAACTGATTGATTCAAATTCTTTCCTTACCATCTATCCAACGAGTGATGAATAGTGTCAAACAACTGATCTTATGATAATCTTATAGATCAAGATCATTCACTGTGACATATGAAACTCAATTCCCTCTAGTTTGATTGTTGATTGGAGTCTGGTTGGTCATTTTCAATTAAGAAACTTTGTAATTTACCCAGAAACATACTGAGTGAAGCATGTATTACAGGGACTTCCCAACGTATGGGTAGTATATGATTTTGATGATTGAGGATCGTGCCTTTACTGGATGTACCCCTCCCCACCCTTTTCACTATAACCTCATATGAATGTGCTGCGAGGAACTACCCCTCCTCGCACCCACAGTCAAAACAGTAAAAAGCGAACTGCTTTGACAAATTGGTTGAAACTATCACGATACATCGTTATTACCCTCCCCCCCCCCTCCCACTCCCCCTCAGAATTATGAAATTTTAGTTTACTCAGAGCGGTTTTGCCAAAAGACCGAATATTTCGAGGAAAGTAGTCAAATACATTTTTTGAATTACTGAACCGAAATTCGGAGTGAAAAAAGCGATGGAACTGAGATGGAGAAATAATGAAAACATAACGATTGCTCCTTCCCCCCTCCATTCACCCTCTTCCATACATTATTGTTTTCAACTGAAAAAAAAAAAAAAAAAAAAAAAAGGAAAATTCCACACGAAAATCAAATGAGAATAGTGTAAACATCACAATTTATCAGCATTACCCCATACATTCACCCCTTTCTTTAATAAAATTTGAAACTCCTGACATATATATTCCAAAACTACAACAAATTGTTTTATTGGGGAAAAACATGTGTGAAACTACCTCCTCCACTCCTCCCCCCCTCCCAATCGCAACCGCAAATCGGGAATTCCCAAGGTTTGTTGCACAAACAGACTTAAATTAAGATCGAACAAAATAAGAATCTCGAAAATCGGTTGAGAATTGTGGCCTGAACGAGTGGGCCCAAAGGCCCTACCTAGTCTACTCCTTGTCCACACTGCCACTGACATTCAGGATTATGGTCAACCCATCAGGCTTGACGGCAATAATGTCCAGCTTCTTGTAGCACTTGGCGTGTGATATAGTCTCTCTCTTTTGACATCCCAACCACTGGTTGACATAGCGCCTGCTATCTGCTTGGCTACCACATCATGATGTAGAATGAGGCCACAGCGAGTTCTCATGTTTACCCCGACAGACAGGGCAATGGATGTCTGCTGTCCCGCGGCTACTCCTTGAACATCTCACCGAGATGGCTAGTTTAACCACCTGGATGGCGTGAAAATGACAATTGTCAAGGTCCATGTGGTTGCGGTTTCCATCAAATTTACTTATTACTGCCCGCTAGGACCGCTCCATGTCCACGCTGCCACTGACTACTTGGATATCCAGGATTAGGGCAGACCCATAGGGCTTAACGGAACGATACCTGACGTCTTGCCTCGGACACTTGGCATGTAGTACAGTTTGTCTCTTTGTACATCTCAATCACTTGATGACGAAAGCCCAGCTGTCTACTTGCCAACCACATGATGCAGGTGTTAATTTTTACCCCGACAGGTACAGCAAAGGATGTCTACTATCCCACAACTACCACTTGAACATAGCCGAGGTGGCTAATGTAGCCACCCAGACGGCATGAAAATGGCAATAGTCGCGTTCCCTAATGCTCTCTCTAGCCCATTCAACACACTGGGAAGAAATGTGGGATTCGAGCACAGTTGGATTTCTTTACCATCTACTGGGTCATGGAGTGCAGCAGCGAACTCAGCAGATGAATTGGGTCTTGGAGCAGTTGGTGTTGCTTGGCCACACCACAACGATTGGTGCCCGACAGTTTTAAGGACAGCAGATGTATGGGCGACCTCTTAGCAGGTGCTGGGGGCGTAAAGATGGAATGCTAGTTGAAAGAGAGACAATACCAAGTCTACAGGCCTTAACCGGTTCATGGATGTAGGCACTTGGGGCACCAAGTGGCACAGCAGAGTGAATTTCACGATCTAACTCTAGCAGCCTCCCTGCAGTATGCCTACCAAAGACCATAGGTTAGCTTTGGTAGTAAGTACGTTCGAAGGAGGCGCAGCTTTGTCTGTAGCTTCAATGCAGCCTCGGTCTGTTGACTGTTACTTCCTTATGTGACAGTTCCAGTCATAATAGTGATAGAGCGCGTTTACCCTTTGCTCAGCCTTGGGTTGAACGGCTTAGTTCTCGCGTTCTTGAAGTGCTGTTTTAGGAGATACCTAACTCGTTTAATCCGGAAGTTTTTATTCCCCGAAAGCCGCAAATATATGTGCTACTAAGAGTAACAGGGGGTGTCACACTCCTCTCTGTTTATCCAATCCAATTTAGGCGATGGAGTCCAGCCCAGGCCCCCTAAACTCATGGTGTCATGGTAGCAGAGTTGGTTTTGAATCACATGCAGGATTTATTCCTCAGTAGTTCAATCCACTATTTTCACGGGTCAAAATGTCCTAGAAGAGACACACTGTTTGAAGGTCTCCAGAAGGTAGCCTAATTATTCTCTTTTCATGAAAATACTTCCATTCGTCAAGTATAGCTTCTTAATTTTCAATGTTTTACCCTTCCCAGGTTCAATTTTATTTTCTAATTGATTTACAGGCGCCTCTACCTTCTCATATCTTTTAATTTCTTTCCTCAACTCTATTGCTCAGAGCAATGATCAAAATTTCTATATTCCAGGGTATTATTCCGAACTCTAAGTTCCAGGGCATTGTTTCCAATATTCAAAGCTTCCCAAAAGGGAATCTTCTTGTTCAAACTTCTATTATTCTACAAATAGTTATATAAATTCTACTTCTTTCTGGAAGTCCTCAGAAAAAGCGAACTTTTATTTAAAGTCCCCAATGACAGCAAAATCATTCTAGTTAGTTAGTTAATCTACAAAGTTGAGCATATTATCCTTCATGGTTGTTCCACTCTTCAATTGGGAATTAGTAGCCCAATGACTGTTTCAGATGACATTTCCTGAGCTAGATTCATGGGCAATCCATCCTATTTAATTTCTTCACTATTATTATCAATCGCTAATGCATCTATTTATCAAAGAGCAAAAGTTCTCCTCCACTAAAACTAACCTTTACAAAGAGGTCTAAGAGCTTTGTGGTTTCGCAGTTGATATATTCTGGATTAGGACAAAATCTACTGTCTTTCTGCAATTAGCGTAGGTACTTATTTATCAAATAAGTATGATTTTGAGGGGGGAAGTGCGATAGTTCTCGTCATTTTCGAGAGAGCTCTACCCTTTGCTCAGCTTTGGGTTGAACGGCTTTATTCTTGCTTTCTTGATGCGGTGATTCAGGAGATACTTAACTAGTTTAATAGGACGGGTTAATTTTCTGAACGCAGCAAATATATGCGCTATTAAGTGTAAAACGGACTGTCTAGCTCCTGTCGGTTTATTTATTGTGCGAATTTGGGCCCTGGACCCAAGCCCAGTCGCCCTAAATCCGGATCACATAAAAAATTAAGATAGCAAGATAAACATCGACTGCTTCCCAGATTACCACATCACCTAGTAATAAACCGCATGTGAGAAATATCAACGGAAAATTGAACTAGGAACGAAAGAACCTAGTAGAGTAGTGGAGCGATCCAGTGGGATTCACAACCAATTAGTTGTATAAATGTATACTTACGTAACGAAACGTGCACCTAGGACTTCTCAGGAGGGGGGAATTGGAAAAATTTCATGTTTTCTTTTTAAATTTGCTCAGTAGGAAGATCTGAGCGAGAGCTTTCCGGAAAGGTGCCATATAGTGGGTATCTGACCGATAAAATGGCTCTTGAAGTTCATTTGCCCCATGACGTCACAGTTTCCGCCCGATACGGATGTGGGGGTCGTAAATAAGCCCTTAATAGGTAAAACTGAAAAAAAGTCAATCAAACGCGCTATTCACCTTTTTCTCGAAATAATTCTACAAATTTCATCTTATCAAGTTATCATAAATTATTTTAATCACCATATCAACTACGTGCCTGCTAAAAGATCACCAAAAACAACTAAAAGAAGAAGAATTTTCTTTCACCAAGCATTCTGCTTTGACGTACTAATCCGTAATATACCTACGAGAGAGGGGAAAAAATGCACGATTAGGAAACCTTCATAGAAAATGTATTGAATAAATTATTTCAACCAATGTGTAATTTATATAAATATAAATTTACATGTACCAGTACACAAAAGAGTATTGGAACTTAACTACTAGGTAGTACATGAACAGAAAATGAATAAGGACTAGGTTTATAAAGAGAAACACTTGCCTTGAAACACACCAAATTTTGTACACGCCTCTTTTTCGTCAATAAACTGCATTCGTGAAAGGGCTCCACAACTCGATCCTGAACGGGTTTTTGTCGCACCCGAAGGGAAAAATGGTTCAAAAAACGAACTCGGCAGATTCAGCCACTTGATGTGACGTTTTTCAAAACCGAATTTTTCCTGCCGCACTGTTTCCACAATTTTCCAACGGAGGCATGGAAGAAATGAATTTTCGCTTTTATTTCATCAATATCCAATTGAAGCAAATCAGACAGCAAGAATGATAGGATGTTGCCTTTTTTGCTTTCCATGCTTTTCCCGGACTTCCATTTTCCGAACAGTGTCCGATTTGTAGGAACTCTGGCTGAAAGAAAAGATTGAAAAAATCATAGAAAAAAAAGTCGCGGCTAGTCGCAGGAAATTCCAACGGGATTGAGTGAAGAAATAGTGTCATAAAACATTTATATCAAATGATCTAACTCCTCTTTTTTCCTCTTTTTGAAAAATTCAGTTCCTAAGGTAGAGGTTTAGTCGAAAATTTTTGGGATTATTATGGTAAAGATTTTACGGCGTAATTGAGGGAAATTCATAATTGAACAATTATTGAACCACATAAATATAGCCCATACCTGTGTCATAACTCGTCATGAACAGGTAGTTCATCGTTTGTGTTTTGGGTGAAATGAGTTGTTGACAGTTGGACCGCGGAACTTGCCCTCTAGTGTTTGTGCAAGGCTTGTGGAGACGGGAAACCTTTTGAATCTTGCCCACGGATTATCCAAGGATAGATTATTGCACTCGGATTCAAGAATTTCGACCGATCGTTTTTTCGATTTTTGATACATAGGTACTCAAAGTACTGTGGCCCGGAGGAAACCCTTAGCTGATGGTCAGCATACATTTTTGTCGTAGTGATTGGCGGCTTTGAGATTGTATAGAGTGTTTTATAGTGACTGTAAAATGGAGTTAGACAAAAATAATCAAAATTGCACATTGGAAGTTTATGCATGGTAGTGACGCGATATGGAGTAAAAGTTGTATTTATTCAACTATCAGATCAAGTTGTGACGTACAGTATGTAAAACCATGCATGTTGTTCGAAATATATTTTTGAATAATGATGGTTTCGAAATGAGTTCGCAAATGATTTGTGATGTACTTGAACAGTGACAGTGTTTCTGACATTTCAAAAAATTAAGTTCTACGATAGAAAAATACAAGAGAAACCAGGAATATTTCTGTAAAATATTCTTGATACAAATTAAGTAAGTTTATTTCCTTAGCTGAGCTCCGGTTATATCAATGGAGATGTGCTAAAACACTGGTTTCCAGAGGTAACTGGCGGTTAGTGTTAAAGAGACGGGACGGTTAAAGGAGCGGGGAAAGGGTCTACCATCAACGTGAGGGCAGCTGGGTGAAGCGAGAGGCAGGAGGGTAGATAGCAGGCATTGTAGGGCAGTAGAGCCCTGTCACCGGGCGTCAAGCGGAGCGTTTCTGCGCTGGGACAATAGCAGACCTGCTCCAGATCAGGGTCCAGATAGGAGGGAGCCCTAATTATGGAGTGTCATTCAGGAGGGCCCAAGGTGCCGTCTGCCGAACCCCGCTCCCCTATATCGAGATACAGTTTACAATCGCTGTTCCTACATTGGGACTCTGAACTCAAAACGCCACAGACGAGTGACGGCATCTGTGAATCTAAAACTTAGGCTTCACGAATTATCTTGAAAATTGATTGAATGTGTTTGATAGTTCGGAGTAGTAGGTATAACCGAAAAATGACATACAATTCATATAGAGAAGTTGTAGGTAGTGTTATGTTCAAGGAAAACTCTCACAGCCGAAGAAATTTGATAAAATCGGTCTCGTAGCTCAAAAGAGGAATAAGAGAGGGCGTTGGAGCGTTGCAACTAAACAGAAATTCCTCCTCAGCAATTATGGACATGATTTCGAAATCTGCCGAGGTATCAAATATTTTTGGGCCGTAACATTTGGCGCAGGTCAGTAAAAACCCGAAGTAGTACGAAACAATAATTAAAGCCCTCGTTAATGGGACGAGTGGAAAAACGGCCCAAACTCCTCAACATGCGACTGCCACGAAGAGAGTTGATCCAAATAATCCGCTTGAGAACGGGACATGGCCAAATAAACCGATGCCGCTTCCTGATCAACCTCCGCAATACACCATATTGTGATTACTGCGAAGATACAGTGGACGATGTTGTTCATAGAATGGAACATGGCCCACTTTATGCGGAAGAAAGAGCAGCATTGTCACCCATTAAAAATGACCAAAACCTCACACTATACCTTCGACACGCTACGAACAGTGACTACAAAAAATTGATTACTTATATGAAGACAGCTGGAATAGTTTTGTGACAAGTGTTGTTTTAACTCATGATTTAATTTTATTTATGAAGCGACTGAAGATGTAAATAGTTCAAATGTCAACTCAACTGGTTATATGTTACGTTGTAGCACAACCAAAAAAAAAAAAGCCCTCTCGAGCTAAAAGAGTTGTAAACATCACATTCACTGACGTAGCATCTTTCACTTACTCACTTTGAATCAAAATACACACCGTGACAATGACCTCGCTCGACTGCTGGACATCTTCCAGTGAGCATCTGCTGGGTCGGTGGCATGCAGTTTTTACCTTCTCATTTGTCCAACCCTAAACCAGCCGAAGTGGCTGCTTTTTGACTCTGGGGAAATCAATTTCAAGGAAGACTCTCACAGTAGAAGAAGTTTGATTAAATCGGCATCATAAATAACAGAAGTTGGTGATAAAACATTGTCTATTTGCACGCGAAGCGAATGAATGAATAAAATTCACGACTTAGTCATAGATCGCTTTGTTCCTTAGCTTTACTAAAAAGCTTTAAATTGTCGGGTTCTGGTTCTGTAATGCGTGATTCACAGTGATTTTTTTTCTCGTTCGATTCAAAATTTGTTATAGTTTTGGAATATATGTCCGGAGTTTCAAATTTCAATATGGAAGGGATTGAATGGAGGGGGTAAGGCTGATAAATCGTGATGTTACACTATTCTCAACTGTTTTTCGTTATTCTGTTTTTTGTTCAATTAAGAATTCGGTCTAGTTTTGGAATATATCTCAGGAATCTCAAATTCTATTACTGGAGGGGGGGTGAATGGAGGGGTAATAGTAATATGTCGTTTTTTTCATTATTTTTCTTCTGATTTCCGTTTTTGTTTATTTTTTATTTGTTCGTCAAGAATTCGGTCTAGTTTTACGTATTATGTATGCGAGGAATTTCAAATCACCTAAATGGAGGGGAGAATTCCCTAATGGTGAATGGAGGGGATAGTTCCGATAAATCATGATATTTCCGAGATTCAGTGCTCCAATTTGATTCTAGTTGTGCAAAAAACACCTCTGGAATTTTGAGTTTCATGGCAGAAGAAAGAAAATGGTGAGAGGAAAGCCGAAAAAATTGAGATTTACTACTGCAGACCAAACACAGGGACTTAACAGTATGTTCGTATGTTGTGAATAATTCAATGTAGGTAGGTACTTATCAAAAATTTAGTCAAACTAACCTTTTCTATTCACACTTTCGCAGATCAATATTAAATTGTCACTTGTTTGCAAATTATTATTATTATTTTTTTCATTTGACTAGAAACACGGGCAGAGTCTAATTTACAAGAAAATGACAATGGAAAAAGGGAATGAAATAGTTATATATTCATAACAATCGCCATATACAGATAATACAAAGTAAACAGATTAGGAAAGACAAAAAGGAATAAGTACACAAAAATGAATTCAATAATATACACGTACATAAAATTTAAAAGCCAAAATATAATGGGAATTTAGTTTAAACGCCTTTCTGATGGTTGTATTAATGGTACAAACGGATAATCCCTCGGTAGGGCACAGGGCTGTCAGTACATTGCGACGAAACAAGGGAAAGATGTCACCAATCAGATACACTTGCATTAAATTCGCATTGCTTTGCACCCGAATCAATGGCATCTTATTTTCACTCGATGCAGTCCAATCATCGAGTGCCCAAAAACACTTAAGTCAACGAAACGGAGGATAAAGGGTTGCCGAAAAACGGATAAAATCTTTTCATTCCAATCATATCTACATTTTGCAAGATGCAAACATAAAACTACTAAGATGCCAACATTTAATTTTTTACTGAGTTTCCCCACTAAATGCATAAAATCTCTTATACCAACCTCTATATCTACATACACCAATATTACTACTAAAAAGTTAAGCGAGAACTTACTTGAACGATCGCCAGTGTTCCTGATGGATGCGTCTTCAAGATAAACTTGGAACGCATCGTCGGGCTCGTCTCTGCTGTATACGCAAGCGTGATAATATAATTATAAGCCTACGAAGTCTAATACTTCTCGATGAATTTCATAGCACAAATAAAACGCCGGATGAACAGACGATGGACTGATTCAATTTTTGAAATCTACGTATCTTGAAACGTAACCAACAACTTTTGAGAGAGGGGATAAACACATTTCATGGCAGATTACAAAGGTTCACTTTACAAATATCACTACGAATTGAAAACAAAATAAAGCAACACTATGATGGATGATGGAAACTGGGATCAGGTTGAAGGAAAACAGAGTCGGAAAAATACATGATGTTGGAATCAGTCTCAGGTTACAGAACAGTTGATAAGAGACGACGGGTGAAGACGCGTGAAACATCGAGCTTTCACCGTAGTAACAACCAGCCACGGTGGACCTCGACCGGATTTGACCTCAAAGTGCTCGCCCTTCAAATTTTCTTTCGAAATATGATTTGGGAATATGTTAGGATTATTATTCAGCAAAAACTGAAATCAAACATTGAGCCGTTTTTTTAAATTCAGTTTTTGAATTTTTAATTGATACTTTAATCATGAAAATACGTTATAATCGCCAAAATTTAGAAAAAAATATTATTTATGTGTCATTATACAAAAGAATCTTCATCTAGTTTCATAGTTCTGACCTATTTTGTGATCAAATATAATTAGAAAAACAAAAATAACAACATTTTATTGAACAAACATAATTATTACATTTGCATGAAGCTCTTAATAAATGCCTGTGAGTATGTGTGTAGTATGTGCGTGTGCGTCTATGTGTACGCTTGTGTGTGAGTTTATAATGATTCATTATATAAATTTTAACATAAAATATATATCTAAATTGAATAGAAAATAAAAATAATGGCATTTTAACATTTTACATATGCAGAGAATTATATTCGCATATAGCTCTTAATAAACGTTGTCCATACTCAGAATTGATTCGCGATACTTTATATTTGGCCCACGTTGCAGAAAAATCATGATGCACGGCCTCCATAGCCTGTTCACTGTAAAAGCCGAGGCCATTTCCGTGTTTGGTACAAAATTCTGGAACATCCAAAGATAAATATGATGCTTTGAATTCATTGATGTATTCAATGAATTTTGGATCCAGCCTGACCAGAATATAATTTTCTGCATATGTAAAATGTTAAAATGCCGTTATTTTTATTTTCTATTCAATTTAGATACCTATATATTTTATGTTAAAATGTGTATAATGAATCATTATAAACTGAAAAACAAGTGTACACATAGACACACACTACACGCATACTCACAGGCATTTATTTAGAGCTTCATGCAAATATAATCATTATTTTTGTTCAATAAAATGTTGTTATTTTTGTTTTTCTAATTATATTTGATCACAAAATAGGTCAGAACTATGAAACTAGATAGATTCTATTGTATATTGACACATAAATAATATTTTTTTTCTGAATTTTGGCGATTATAGCGTATTTTCATGATTAAAGTATCAATTAAAAATTCAAAAACTGAATTTTAAAAAAAAAACGGCTCAATGTTTGATTTCAGTTTTTGCTGAATTATAATCCCAACATATTCTCAAATTATACTTCGAAAGAAAATTTGAAGGGCAAGCACTTTGAGGTCAAATCCGATCGAGGTCCACCGTGTGGGATCAGGTTGAAGGAAAACAGAGTCGGAAAAATACATGATGTTGGAATCAGCGTCAGGTTACAGAACAGTTGATAAGAGACGACGGGTGAAGACGCGTGAAACATCGAGCTTTCACCGTAGTAACAAAAAGCGTGTTAGCGAAATCTTGATTTTCCGTAGATTCACGTTCACCGTATTAGAACACCGTAGTAATTAGGAACTCTCCATTTTTCAATGTAACATAAAAATATACCCTAAAAAGGACGGACGCATTTGTTGAACAAAAAATGACCACAACTCCCAACCGCTAGCCTTGGGATTAATTCCAGCCTTAATCCACCCCATCTGAGCGTTCTCATTACCACTAATATGGAAATAAAAAAAGAAAGAGGAGAAAGAAAGCGCTCGACCGATGATGTTCCAAGAAAATAGATGGAAGAAATAAAACCCGAAGAGTAAAATTTCTCCTTCGGAGGGAAAAAGAGCACTCGAAGGAGGGGAGTTGAACTCGTTCTATTGTTTCGTCTTGGGAGAAATGGGATTACGCGCCTCAACAGCCGAGCAGGAAGGGGCGCTCGGAGAGCGGACTGAGGACAAAGGGGCTCATCTCGTCAATGGCACCAGCTTTAAGACGTGGTTCTCCGGAAATTGTATTTAGTGTTCAGGCTCGGGAGGGAGCCCATTCCTGGATTAGGTTATTCCGTTTCCCCGCTCGCTGGAATGAGGAATTGAATTATTTCAGTTTGGCGGAGTGAGTGTTCGGTGATAGATCGCAAATTAAGCGGTTATCGCCTTAGTTACAGGACCAAGCGGTGTTTCTGCCCAAACTTGTTGGAGACCGGCATGTCCGCTCGGTTCGGTTTTATTCAAGTACTCCTAACAGGTTATTTCAATCTTGTGATTTAATACTATCGATATCAAATGATTACTTAGATTTCCCCCTTTTAGCGAAATTTCATTTAAAATGAAGTATTTGCTCATTAGCTCCAAAAGTTTTAAAAATACAATTTTTCTCAAAATTTTGTTCGTTGAATTTCGATTTCAAGAATTCTTAATGTCTGCTGTTATCCTTGTTCCTTGTTGAGATAAAAATTCTTGTATAGAATCATCGTGACTGAAAATCCAGGAAAGGAAGAGAAGGCATAGATTGGCAGTCAGATTTAAAGAAGAAATAGTATAAGTAATAGTATTAGTCACGCAGAGGAGAGAGAGTATAACAGAGTTGAAAGAGAGTAAGTATAGGGAGAGTACAACAGGGTAGAAAGTTAGTACGAGTATTCTATGGAGGGGGGATGTTGAAAATAAGACGAGCGATGGGTATGATCAATCTGTTGGACGAAATAGAAGAGATTGGGTTTGGGGAGATCATCAACCAATAAGTGTTTTTTGCTTTACGCAGCCGTTTTCTTGGAATACTCATCGATTGAACTATCCTCATGAATGGAAGTTACCTAACTACTACCATCCACGTATTCCACAGACCATGATAAATTGGAAGACGAACTTCAAACTTGGTATGTTGACAACGCGACTAGCACATTCAACAATATGTTCCACCATGATGATTGAGTAAATTGGACACTGTCCAACTTTTAGAACACAGCGAAATTCCAAGTGTTCCAGTTGTTGGACAGCCGTCCAACTTAGAGGCCAAACCACTTTGCCTCTGTTCCGGAAGTTGTACTGTATCACTAACTGCATTGTTTGACAAAACTGATTCACTTTGTTTGGCATTTGGGAGTTGGTCGGCTGTCCAACAACGGGAACACCTGAAATTAATTATTAATGTGCTAAAAATGTAACGTATTATGTTATAAATTAATTGGAAGTTTATATTATTATTACAAATTAAATGGCACCTATAAAAAAGAGAGAGAAAACGATTGGGAAGAAAGATGAAAAGAAAAATGCTATACGAGAAAATGTGAAGCAAATGAATAAGGAAAACAGTACGACGAGGAATCAGTACAAAAGTCAATTGAATAGATGGGCAATGGCGTGTGGGGTCTTCGCGAGGCTGCATCAAAATTCGGTGTCCCTGAATCGACTCTGGCTTTTGAAATACTTCCAAATCATTTATCTTCCCAGAAAATGGGGCCATCTACAGTTCTGACTGGTGAAGAAGAAGATATACTTGTCACATGGCTGATGAATTGTGCTGGCAAAGGATTTCCAAGACGTTCGACGGACTTGACTTGAAACGTCCAGCAGTTTTTAGGACGTCCCTCTGAAGCTATGTCTAATAGGAAAGACTTCGTAAATAAGAGGGACGCCTATTGGAATTGATCCAAGGAGGTAGGGAACAACCCAAGCATGAGAAGAAAAAAATTACCTCATAAAAATCCGTTTCAGACCATTCTAAGACCGAACCCGTGAAAAAAACCATAGGTGTATGTTTGTGTGTGTGTGTGTGTGTGTGTGTGTGTGTGTGTGTGTGTGTGTGTGACAAACTTTGTCGACGCTGCCTAGGCCACAATTCTGAACCGATTTTTGAGATGATTTCTTTGTTCCATCCCAATTTCAGTATATAGTTGTGCAACAAATCCCGGAAATTTCGAATTCCATGATGGAATTGGGGGAATGGAGGCCCAGGCTATAATTCTCAACCGATTGTTGTGATTATTATTTAGCTCGATCCCAATTTTGGCCTTAGGAATTTCGGATTTGCTGTTGTGGTGGGGGTGGAGGAGATGATACCGATTCTTTCAAGCGCTGCCCAAGCTACGAATATCGACCGATTTTCGTGACTTTTATTTTCAAAATTTTAGTTTCAAACCCCATGATGAGGGGGTGGAATGGGGGAGAAGGATACTGATAAATCATGGTGTTTTAACAATTCTCGTCCGAATTTCGTGATAATTATTTTTTCTTCAACCAAGAATTTGGTCTAGTTTGGATCGTATATCAGAGTTTATAATTTCATTATGGAAGGGGGTGAATGAAGGGGGTAAGAAATGAATCATGATGTTTTAATTAATATCGTCAGAGTTTTGTGATTCCTTTTTTGTTCAACTATGAATTCGGTATAGTTTAGGAAAGTATATCTGGAGTTTAAAATTTAATTATGAAGGGGGTGAATGGAGGGGGTAATAATAATAAATCATGATGTTCTAACTATTCTCGTCAGATTTTTTTTCTAATTATGAATTTGGTTTTCATCAGAGACCAAGGTTGCGCCTGCTGTATTATTTATTAACACAACTGTAATGTCAATACTGACAATAAAGTTTAATTATTGAAAAAAAAAAAAAAAAAAAAAATCAGAGACGTTACTGTGATGCATGCATTATTTACCAATGTGTTTAAACTTGAACCCAGACCCTACAGTTTTTAGTTGAAATGAACCTGGGAGGAGTGGGCTAAGGAGATCCCACGATAGAAAACCAGAAGAACCTAACAGAGAGGACGAGTGAGGAGGTCACCTGGGCAAGTGTCTCCAAAAAGAAATAATAAAGTACGAGTAGTTTGAATCAATTGAAACACTTTTGAGAGAATTTTTAATAGCTCTATTAAAAAATACTCCAGGATCCTACCAGGGTATTTAATGGTGCCTTAAACTAGGCCTTTATTTGAATGCTACCCTTACTATACCGGTAGAGTGGTAATAAATAAGTTAGAGGGTAAAAATATTATAAAACCAAACGTCCAACTCATTGGTAAGTCGCTGTCTAACTTCAGAAACAAGTGTCCAACTATTGAAACAAAATGGATTTCTGGATATAAAAATCAATATAAGGTTTCTATTTTAACAATAACGGACATTATTTCAAAGTTCTTTCAATTAAGAATCCAGGAATTGAAAGAAAAACTGCTCAAGTGTCCAATCTTTAGTACATTCATTCTACGGTGCTGTAATACTAATTTATGTCACAGTGTATTAGTGAGTAGAGTTGATACTATAGAATTTTTATGTTTATTAATCAAAAACTCTATTTTCTTCAAAGATTTAACGAACAATAAATTTATTTCGTACCATAGGTAATGGTATTCAGTCGAATTAATCGAATCCCCATCTTTTGGTGCCAAACAAATGCATTTTTAGACAATTTAACTGAATTCAATTTTGAAGTCATTGCAATAGCCAAATTTTTACGAAAATTCACTAAATGTGAAAACCTCATTAATCAGGTGGTCTAAATAGTTGAAACTTGGGATCGAGGAGAGAGAGGAGGTCAGTTCATTACGAAAGGTAGAAGGCCAAAGCTGATGGCCGTGTGCCAGCGGCCGCGGGAGTGACACTAATCCAATCCTTCCCCTCTCCTCCTTCATCCCTACCTTAACCTCAATTACCACCAGGATCTACTAAAACAATTTGTCCTGTAATTACTTATCCATTAACAGCAACCAACCACTCCGAGTCTGAAATCACCCGGGTTGCTCCGAGTCTGTGCTCCGCTTTGGCGCCTCTAACGAAGATGTGTTCCTACCCATTTAATTATTATGCCAGTTGGAATTATAGGCTTATAGTTGTGGAACTTGCAGGCTGTCACACAAACCGTACTGGTACTGTATCTGTTCCTGTCATGAACAAGAGAATATGCATGCATGGGTGGTATCAAATTCATATGATGGAATTCGGTCTACCATTTTCTATGATGAACCTTCGTGATCAATTAAGAAAACACAAAAAATTATCCCCTCGTAAAATTTGTTTGTATACATTTCAAGATATGTCAATTTACCGTCCCCTGTATACGGATATGAGGCGAAACCGCGACAAATACCAAATACAATACCGCGACATCGAAAAAAAAAGTTTTTATATCCGTATATATAAAGAAGCCACGTGCAGTCTATGCATACCTTGCAGAGCGTGCAATGAAGCTAGAAAATCAATGAAAGTAATTCCGTAGATTATAACTGAGGAATCATGTTAAATTGTTCCGTTTTTGCTGATTTTCGATATTTTGTATAACTGTATTTGAATATTTAAATGTCAGGTGACGAAAACTCAGACTAAACCCCGTTTTTAGGGCCTGAGCCAGCATTTAGTTTACCAAAAACTATCTTCAGAAGGATCATCAACTCTTGGGTCAACAACAAACCACAAGAAAATGGTTCAATGTTGTGGGACATGTACGCAGTAAACTCATGATGGCCGAGCCCAGCACTAAACTTACCGAGAAGGTACTTTACTTGGGTAAACCACGGGGAACCAAATGCAATGGCCAAATGGATTTTATCTACATTCCATAGAGGTCACACTAAGGTCAATCCTGTATGTGAGGAGACAGACGAAACAGCATTCTTCGTAATCTTTGAGAGGCCTGAACTCACTCATCTCAGATTTGAACTCAGAGACAAAAACCCCAATAGGGTCAATTTGAAGCGATCAATTAATTAAGGGTCTCGCATCCCTCACTAGAGGGCTCGTTCTGATTGATTGAACGTAAGTCTTAGAAAGTGCAGTAAAGGCCGTATCACACTTGCATTTTTTTAGTTTTTTTTTCTCGCATTTTTAATGCTTGAATGTGAAGAAGGCAAAGTTTTTTTCCAAGGTCATCTGTGAATGTTGAAGAGGAATAAGTGGAAAAACAGCGCATTCTGGCGGAATGCAGTGTTATTAAGTCTGTCAGGTTAGGGCTCCTAGGGGTTTTCCATTGAATTGATACCTTCCCAAGGGTTTCGTTAGGGGTTAGTATTTTTCGCGTTGAGGTAAAAATTAGAACATGTTCTAATTTTCCCAAGTGTGTTTAAAAACGCTCCGCCAGGATGCGCAATGGTAAAAAAAGCTGACCTTGAAAAAAGCATTTTGCCTTCTTCACGTTCGAGCATTAAAAATGCAAGAAAAAAGCTGAAAGAATGCAAGTGTGATACAGCCTTAAGCCATCAAGCATCCCTGCGAGTTTTAATACACATCTACGTCGTATCAGGCGAGGAAGCGCTCGAGAACTCAGGGTCACTTAATCTACGCAATAGGTTAGTTACAGGATAGCGATTGGTCAGCTTTCAGAGCGGATCAAGTGGTGGAAAGTGTCATCCCTGTTCATTAGCCCAAATTACCGCTGACCAGGTCCCTCTCGAAGTTCGATCTACATAGTGGTGCCGACCTACTCCCAAACCAATTTTCCTTTGTTCCGGAAGTTGTACTGTATCACTAACTGCATTGTTTGACAAAACTGATTCACTTTGTTTGGCATTTGGGAGTTGGTCGGCTGTCCAACAACGGGAACACCTGAAATTAATTATTAATGTGCTAAAAATGTAACGTATTATGTTATAAATTAATTGGAAGTTTATATTATTATTACAAATTAAATGGCACCTATAAAAAAGAGAGAGAAAACGATTGGGAAGAAAGATGAAAAGAAAAATGCTATACGAGAAAATGTGAAGCAAATGAATAAGGAAAACAGTACGACGAGGAATCAGTACAAAAGTCAATTGAATAGATGGGCAATGGCGTGTGGGGTCTTCGCGAGGCTGCATCAAAATTCGGTGTCCCTGAATCGACTCTGGCTTTTGAAGTACTTCCAAATCATTTATCTTCCCAGAAAATGGGGCCATCTACCGTTCTGACTGGTGAAGAAGAAGATATACTTGTCATATGGCTGACGAATTGTGCTGGCAAAGGATTTCCAAGACGTTAAACGGACTTCACTTGAAGCGTCCAGCAGTTTTCAGGACGTCCCTCTGAAGCTATGTCTAATAGGCAAGACTTCGTAAATAAGAGGGACGCCTATTGGAATTGATCCAAGGGGGTGGGGGACAACCCAAGCATGAGACAAAAATAACCGCATACAAATCCATTCCAGAAAATCCTAAGACCGAACCCGTGAAAAAACCATAGGTGTATGTTTGTGTGTGTGTGTGTGTGTGTGTGTGTGTGTGTGTGTGTGTGTGTGTGACAAACTTTGTCGACGCTGCCTAGGCCACAATTCTGAACCGATTTTTGAGATGATTTCTTTGTTCCATCCCAATTTCAGTATATAGTTGTGCAACAAATCCCGGAAATTTCGAATTCCATGATGGAATTGGGGGAATGGAGGCCCAGGCTATAATTCTCAACCGATTGTTGTGATTATTATTTAGCTCGATCCCAATTTTGGCCTTAGGAATTTCGGATTTGCTGTTGTGGTGGTGGTGGAGGAGATGATACCGATTCTTTCAAGTGCTGCCCAAGCTACGAATATCGACCGATTTTTGTGACTTTTATTTTCAAAATTTTAGTTTCAAACTCCATGATGAGAGGGAGGAATGGGGGAGAAGGATACTGATAAATCATGGTGTTTTAATAATTCTCGTCCGAATTTCGTGATTTTTTTTTTTCTTCAACCAAGAATTTGGTCTAGTTTGGATCGTATATCAGAGTTTATAATTTCATTATGGAAGGGGGTGAATGAAGGGGGTAAGAAATGAATCATGATGTTTTAATTAATATCGTCAGAGTTTTGTGATTCCTTTTTTGTTCAACTATGAATTCGGTATAGTTTTGGAAAGTATATCTGGAGTTTCAAATTTAATTATGAAGGGGGTGAATGGAGGGGGTTATAATAATAAATCATGATGTTTTAACTATTCTCGTCAGATTTTTTTTCTAATTATGAATTTGGTTTTCATCAGAGACCAAGGCTGCGCCTGCTGTATTATTTATTAACACAACTGTAATGTCAATACTGACAATAAAGTTTAATTAATGGAAAAAAAAAAAAAAATCAGAGACGTTACTGTGATGCATGCATTATTTACCAATGTGTTTAAATTTGAACCCACACCCTACAGTTTTTAGTTGAAATGAACCTGGGAGGAGTGGGCTAACGAGATCCCACGATAGAAAACCAGAAGAACCTAACAGAGAGGACGAGTGAGGAGGTCACCTGGGCAAGTGCTTGTGTCTCCAAAAAGACATAATAAAGTAGTTTGAATCAATTGAAACACTTTTGAGAGAATTTTTAATAGCTCTATTAAAAAATACTCCAGGATCCTACCAGGGTATTTAATGGTGCCTTAAACTAGGCCTTTATTTGAATGCTACCCTTACTATACCGGTAGAGTGGTAATAAATAAGTTAGAGGGTAAAAATATTATAAAACCAAACGTCCAACTCATTGGTAAGTCGCTGTCTAACTTCAGAAACAAGTGTCCAACTATTGAAACAAAATGGATTTCTGGATATAAAAATCCAGAGTTCTTTCAATTAAGAATCCAGGAATTGAAAGAAAAACTGCTCAAGTGTCCAATCTTTAGTACATTCATTCTACGGTGCTGTAATACTAATTTATGTCACAGTGTATTAGTGAGTAGAGTTCATACTATAGAATTTTTATGTTTATTAATCAAAAACTCTATTTTCTTTAAAGATTTAACGAATAATAAATTTATTTCGTACCACAGGTAATGGTATTCAGTCGAATTAATCGAATCCACATCTTTTGGTGCCAAACAAATGCATTTTTAGAAAATTTAACTGAATTCAATTTTGAAGTCATTGCAATAGCCAAATTTTTACGAAAATTCACTAAATGTGAAAACCTCATTAATCAGGTGGTCTAAATAGTTGAAACTTGGGATCGAGGAGAGAGAGGAGGTCAGTTCATTACGAAAGGTAGAAGGCCAAAGCTGATCGCCGTGTGCCAGCGGCCGCGGGAGTGACACTAATCCAATCCTTCCCCTCTCCTCCTTCATCCCTACCTTAACCTCAATTACCACCAGGATCTACTAAAACAATTTGTCCTGTAATTACTTATCCATTAACAGCAACCAACCACTCCGAGTCTGAAATCACCCGGGTTGCTCCGAGTCTGTGCTCCGCTTTGGCGCCTCTAACGAAGATGTGTTCCTACCCATTTAATTATTATGCCAGTTGGAATTATAGGCTTATAGTTGTGGAACTTGCAGGCTGTCACACAAACCGTACTGGTACTGTATCTGTTCCTGTCATGAACAAGAGAATATGCATGCATGGGTGGTGTCAAATTCATATGATGGAATTCGGTCTACCATTTTCTATGATGAACCTTCGTGATCAATTAAGAAAACACAAAAAATTATCCCCTCGTAAAATTTGTTTGTATACATTTCAAGATATGTCAATTTACCGTCCCCTGTATACGGATATGAGGCGAAACCGCGACAAATACCAAATACAATACCGCGACATCGAAAAAAAAAGTTTTTATATCCGTATATATAAAGAAGCCACGTGCAGTCTATGCATACCTTGCAGAGCGTGCAATGAAGCTAGAAAATCAATGAAAGTAATTCCGTTTGTGAGGAATCATGTTAAATTGTTCCGTTTTTGCTGATTTTCGATATTTTGTATAACTGTATTTGAATATTTAAATGTCAGGTGACGAAAACTCAGACTAAACCCCGTTTTTAGGGCCTGAGCCAGCATTTAGTTTACCAAAAACTATCTTCAGAAGGATCATCAACTCTTGGGTCAACAACAAACCACAAGAAAATGGTTTAATATTGTGGGACATGTACGCAGTAAACTCATGATGGCCGAACCCAGCACTAAACTTACCGAGAAGGTACTTTACTTGGGTAAACCACGGAGAATAAAATGCAATGGCCAGTCTCATTACTGGCTCTGCACCGCTACGATTTTATCTACATTCCATAGAAGTCACACTAAGGTCAATCCTGTATGTGAGGAGACAGATGAAACAGCATTCTTCATAATCTTTGAGAGGCCTGAACTCACTCATCTCAGATTTGAACTCAGAGACAAAAACCCCAATAGGGTCAATTTGAAGCGATCAATTAATCAAGGGCCTCACATTCCTCACTTGAGGGCTCATTCTGATTGATTAAACGTAAGTCTTAGAAAGTGCAGTAAAGGCCGTATCACACTTGCATTTTTTTAGTTTTTTTTTCTCGCATTTTTAATGCTTGAATGTGAAGAAGGCAAAGTGCTTTTTTCCAAGGTCAGCTGTGAATGTTGAAGAGGAATAAGTGCAAAAACAGCGCATTCTGGCGGAATGCAGTTTTATTAAGTCTGTCAGGTTAGGGCTCCTAGGGGTTTTCCATTGAATTGTTACCTTCCCAAGGGTTACGTTTTAGCATTTTTCGCGTTGAGGTAAAAATTAGAACATGTTCTAATTTTCCCAAGTGAGTTTAAAAATGCTCCGCCAGGATGCGCAATGGTCAAAAAAGCTGACCTTGGAAAAAAGCACTTTGCCTTCTTCACGTTCGAGCATTAAAAATGCAAGAAAAAAGCTGAAAAAATGCAAGTGTGATACCGCCTTAAGCCATCAAGCATCCCTGCGAGTTTTAATACACATCTACGTCGTATCAGGCGAGGAAGCGCTCGAGAACTCAGGGTCACTTAATCTACGCAATAGGTTAGTTACAGGATAGCGATTGGTCAGCTTTCAGAGCGGATCAAGTGGTGGAAAGTGTCATCCCTGTTCATTAGCCCAAATTACCGCTGACCAGGTCCCTCTCGAAGTTCGATCTACATAGTGGTGCCGACCTACTCCCAAACCAATTTTCCTTTGTTCCGGAAGTTGTACTGTATCACTAACTGCATTGTTTGACAAAACTGATTCACTTTGTTTGGCATTTGGGAGTTGGTCGGCTGTCCAACAACGGGAACACCTGAAATTAATTATTAATATGCTAAAAATGTAAAGTACTATGTAATAAATCAATTGGAAGTTTATATTATTATGAGAAATTAAATGACACCTACAAAAAAGGAAGAGAAAACGATTGGGAAGACAGATGAAAAGAAAAACGCTGTACGGGAAAATGTGAACCAAATGAATAAGGGAAACTGTACGACGAGGAATCAGTAAAAAGTCAATTGAATTGATGGACAATGGCGTGTGGGGTCTTCGCGAGGCTGCATCAAAATTCGGTGTCCCTGAATCGACTCTGGCTTTTGAAATACTTCCAAATCATTTATCTTCCCAGAAAATGGGGCCATCTACAGTTCTGACTGGTGAAGAAGAAGATATACTTGTCACATGGCTGATGAATTGTGCTGGCAAAGGATTTCCAAGACGTTCGACGGACTTGACTTGAAACGTCCAGCAGTTTTCAGGACGTCCCTCTGAAGCTATGTCTAATAGGCAAGACTTCGTAAATAAGAGGGACGCCTATTGGAATTGATCCAGGGGGGTGGGGGACAACCCAAGCATGAGAAGAAAAAAATTACCTCATAAAAATCCGTTTCAGACCATTCTAAGACCGAACCCGTGAAAAAACCATAGGTGTATGTTTGTGTGTGTGTGTGTGTGTGTGTGTGTGTGTGTGTGGGGGTGTGTGTGACAAACTTTGTCGACGCTGCCTAGGCCACAATTCTGAACCGATTTTTGAGATTCTTTCTCTGTTCGATCCCAATTTCAGTATATAGTTGTGCAACAAATCCCGGAAATTTCGAATTCCATGATGGAATTGGGGGAATGGAGGCCCAGGCTATAATTCTCAACCGATTGTTGTGATTATTATTTAGCTCGATCCCAATTTTGGCCTTAGGAATTTCGGATTTGCTGTTGTGGTGGGGGTGGAGTAGATAATACCGATTCTTTCAAGCGCTACCCAAGCTACGAATCTCGACCGATTTTCGTGACTTCTGTTTTCTAAGTTTTAGTTTCAAACTCCATGATGAGAGGGAGGAATGGGGGAGAAGGATACTGATAAATCATGGTGTTTTAATAATTCTCGTCCGAATTTCGTGATTTTTTTTTTTCTTCAACCAAGAATTTGGTCTAGTTTTGGATCGTATATCAGAGTTTATAATTTCATTATGGAAGGGGGTGAATGAAGGGGGTAAGAAATGAATCATGATGTTTTAATTAATATCGTCAGAGTTTTGTGATTCCTTTTTTGTTCAACTATGAATTCGGTATAGTTTTGGAAAGTATATCTGGAGTTTCAAATTTAATTATGAAGGGGGTGAATGGAGGGGGTTATAATAATAAATCATGATGTTTTAACTATTCTCGTCAGATTTTTTTTCTAATTATGAATTTGGTTTTCATCAGAGACCAAGGCTGCGCCTGCTGTATTATTTATTAACACAACTGTAATGTCAATACTGACAATAAAGTTTAATTATTGAAAAAAAAAAAAAAAAAAAAATCAGAGACGTTACTGTGATGCATGCATTATTTACCAATGTGTTTAAACTTGAACCCACACCCTACAGTTTTTAGTTGAAATGAACCTGGGAGGAGTGGGCTAACGAGATCCCACGATAGAAAACCAGAAGAACCTAACAGAGAGGACGAGTGAGGAGGTCACCTGGGCAAGTGTCTCCAAAAAGAAATAATAAAGTACGAGTAGTTTGAATCAATTGAAACACTTTTGAGAGAATTTTTAATAGCTCTATTAAAAAATACTCCAGGATCCTACCAGGGTATTTAATGGTGCCCTTAACTAGCCCTTTATTTGAATGCTACCCTTACTATACCGGTAGAGTGGTAATAAATAAGTTAGAGGGTAAAAATATTATAAAACCAAATGTCCAACTCATTGGTAAGTCGCTGTCTAACTTCAGAAACAAGTGTCCAACTATTGAAACAAAATGGATTTCTGGATATAAAAATCAAGAGTTCTTTCAATTAAGAATCCAGGAATTGAAAGAAAAACTGCTCAAGTGTCCAATCTTTAGTACATTCATTCTACGGTGCTGTAATACTAATTTATGTCACAGTGTATTAGTGAGTAGAGTTGATACTATAGAATTTTTATGTTTATTAATCAAAAACTCTATTTTCTTCAAAGATTTAACGAACAATAAATTTATTTCGTACCATAGGTAATGGTATTCAGTCGAATTAATCGAATCCCCATCTTTTGGTGCCAAACAAATGCATTTTTAGACAATTTAACTGAATTCAATTTTGAAGTCATTGCAATAGCCAAATTTTTACGAAAATTCACTAAATGTGAAAACCTCATTAATCAGGTGGTCTAAATAGTTGAAACTTGGGATCGAGGAGAGAGGAGGTCAGTTCATTACGAAAGGTAGAAGGCCAAAGCTGATCGCCGTGTGCCAGCGGCCGCGGGAGTGACACTAATCCAATCCTTCCCCTCTCCTCCTTCATCCCTACCTTAACCTCAATTACCACCAGGATCTACTAAAACAATTTGTCCTGTAATTACTTATCCATTAACAGCAACCAACCACTCCGAGTCTGAAATCACCCGGGTTGCTCCGAGTCTGTGCTCCGCTTTGGCGCCTCTAACGAAGATGTGTTCCTACCCATTTAATTATTATGCCAGTTGGGATTATAGGCTTATAGTTGTGGAACTTGCAGGCTGTCACACAAACCGTACTGGTACTGTATCTGTTCCTGTCATGAACAAGAGAATATGCATGCATGGGTGGTGTCAAATTCATATGATGGAATTCGGTCTACCATTTTCTATGATGAACCTTCGTGATCAATTAAGAAAACACAAAAAATTATCCCCTCGTAAAATTTGTTTGTATACATTTCAAGATATGTCAATTTACCGTCCCCTGTATACGGATATGAGGCGAAACCGCGACAAATACCAAATACAATACCGCGACATCGAAAAAAAAAGTTTTTATATCCGTATATATAAAGAAGCCACGTGCAGTCTATGCATACCTTGCAGAGCGTGCAATGAAGCTAGAAAATCAATGAAAGTAGTTCGATTGTGACAATTCTGTAGATTATAACTGAGGAATCATGTTAAATTGTTCCGTTTTTGCTGATTTTCGATATTTTGTATAACTGTATTTGAATATTTAAATGTCAGGTGACGAAAACTCAGACTAAACCCCGTTTTTAGGGCCTGAGCCAGCATTTAGTTTACCAAAAACTATCTTCAGAAGGATCATCAACTCTTGGGTCAACAACAAACCACAAGAAAATGGTTCAATGTTGTGGGACATGTACGCAGTAAACTCATGATGGCCGAACCCAGCACTAAACTTACCGAGAAGGTACTTTACTTGGGTAAACCACGGAGAATAAAATGCAATGGCCAGTCTCATTACTGGCTCTGCACCGCTACGATTTTATCTACATTCCATAGAAGTCACACTAAGGTCAATCCTGTATGTGAGGAGACAGATGAAACAGCATTCTTCATAATCTTTGAGAGGCCTGAACTCACTCATCTCAGATTTGAACTCAGAGACAAAAACCCCAATAGGGTCAATTTGAAGCGATCAATTAATCAAGGCCCCACATCGATCACTTGAGGGCGCATTCTGATTGATTAAACGTAAGACTCTCAGGGAGTGCAGTAAAGGCCGTATCACACTTGCATTTTTTTAGTTTTTTTTTCTCGCATTTTTAATGCTTGAATGTGAAGAAGGCAAAGTTTTTTTCCAAGGTCATCTGTGAATGTTGAAGAGGAATAAGTGCAAAAACAGCGCATTCTGGCGGAATGCAGTTTTATTAAGTCTGTCAGGTTAGGGCTCCTAGGGGTTTTCCATTGAATTGTTACCTTCCCAAGGGTTACGTTTTAGCATTTTTCGCGTTGAGGTAAAAATTAGAACATGTTCTAATTTTCCCAAGTGAGTTTAAAAATGCTCCACCAGGATGCGAAATGGTAAAAAAAGCTGACCTTGGAAAAAAGCACTTTGCCTTCTTCACGTTCGAGCATTAAAAATGCAAGAAAAAAGCTGAAAGAATGCAAGTGTGATACAGCCTTAAGCCATCAAGCATCCCTGCGAGTTTTAATACACATCTACGTCGTATCAGGCGAGGAAGCGCTCGAGAACTCAGGGTCACTTAATCTACGCAATAGGTTAGTTACAGGATAGCGATTGGTCAGCTTTCAGAGCGGATCAAGTGGTGGAAAGTGTCATCCCTGTTCATTAGCCCAAATTACCGCTGACCAGGTCCCTCTCGAAGTTCGATCTACATAGTGGTGCCGCCAAAAAACTCTACAGCCCATTTTGGATGTCTCAGTAGTATACTTGTGAAACCTCGAATCTACATATCATGGAAATGGTCCATTCGATTTACCTACATGAATACCAGCGCAAATGATAACAATCCAATACTTTCTGAGAAATTTCCCCACGGCGCTATATAGCACCATGTTTGATGCAGTTTAGAGGCCTAAAGACTTGAAATGTCTATTCATAACATAGTCGTGACGCCTGGTCCCACCATTTGGTGCCTTGGTACCACCAAAAACTGTACAGCTAATGCTGAATGCATAAAGAGTCTACCTACCAATTTTCAGGTTGATACCTCCAAAATTGCGGCCTGTAGCGCGGAACACACGAACGTACGCACACACTTGGACAAATGCTAGAAGAATCAAAGTAGGGACTTACATCGTTCTTCAATAAGAGAAAAAATGCCAACTTCTAAGGGTTAACTGGAGAGGATTTAGCTCTATCAGCTGACGAGGATAGAGACCGTAAGTTCTATCGTCACTCGATGTCTCAGATAGGCTCTCTATATTATTCATTTCATTAGTTTCTTGATGGCTCAGAGTGTTTCCATCAATTTTCAACTTCCTATGGAGGACTGAGCAGATTATTCAGCTCAATAAGCTGGTCGGGATGAAGCTCGTAATATCGTTCGTATCTTGATGTCTCATAGCCAATCAAGTTTTTTCTTTTTTCTTTCTAGGGTCAACAGGAGCGACTTGAGCAATTGGTTGCACATTGGTTGGATTTAAAACCATAAGAGAATGGTAATAAAAAAAGATTTTCTCGAGGGAATCAATGCCATAAACGAAGATGCTTGCATACAAGTGCGCAATACCGTAAGACATTTTCATGCCTTCATGGAAATGTCTTCCAAGAATGAAAATTGTTGCCACTTTCACGGTAAAAAATTTAGTGGACGCTGAAACTCTCTTTTTCTTTTACTTGAAGAAAGGGGTGGTTGCGTAACTGGTTTTATTTATGTGACAAGTTTATTCGCCAAAGTAAATGTAAATAATAACTGCAAAATCCACCCAATTTGGCAAGTATTTTCATCATTTTACGGTACGGTAGGTAAGTAGTAATTTTATTATTAAGCAATGCGTCGTTTCATTATGGCTATTGAAAATGAGTTCTCCACATATGGAAAGATCGACCTATATCACCATAGGACTTCTCCTAAGGAACACGATGCTAAATGATCTTTGCTATCATCTTGCAGGAGTTTTGATTTTGTTCACAGAAACACTGCAATGCTTGGATTTTTGTGTTTATGTTTGATATTTTGCTTGTTAAAAAGTTATGAGTGTTATGGTGATTATGTGCTTTCCTCCAGTCGAGTGAAAAGGGTGATTGGTGGAATCCCAGTCCTTTATATGGATTCCGAGTACAGAGCTGTGAAGTTCATAGTTTGGATATCCAGTGGCCACAATTGCGAATCTTTTACCAAAGAAGAGTACTTGAAACGGGTTGAGAAACTGGAGCGGGAAGGTAACTATGATGTTATCTTGAATGATCCGATCTCGCCTTGTGCTGCCAACCCGCTATTGTCTTTTTGCGGCGGTTCGCTTCTGACGGCAACGATCGTGCAAACTGCGTGTCACTGCTTGGTGACCTTTCAAGGGGCAGTCGACGGATATCATAAGGCTGTGACGGCGTCAGTGTGGGAAGAGATGTACGATATTTACCCTGGTAGGTAAGTATTTTAATAGCACCCGGAAGCGAAAATTGGAAACTTTCGTGTGTTGCAATTCCTCAATTTCGATCAAAGAATCGGATTCTGCGTTCTTGAAACCCCTAACTTCAAATTTTCCGCCCTAAACTGGGCCTATTAGTGGACGGCGCTGATGTGAGGTCAATGAGGTCCCCTATGACATCATTTACCTTTCATTACCCCATTTTACCCTGTACATTGTATTATCAAATTGATGCCCATGTTACTGGCACATTCCCTGCCAATATATGATTTTTCAACCAAATTTCATAAACTTTGGTCCAGAATTTTAAGGAGAAAAGCTCTGGATAGTAAGGTAGACGGACGGATTTTTTTCCCCCTCTTTGGTCGATTACAAAGGTTCATTATTGAGAATAATAAACCAAAACTCTGAAATTCGTGGCTTTGTATGAATTTCTTGCAAATGTTTAGCAAAATTCTTGTGTAAATTCCTTGTAAATGTTGTAAATTTCTTCAATTACATCTTTATTAACTATGCAAACCAATGCAATAAATTATTATTTTTCGAAAAAGGAAAAGGAATCTACGTATCATTTCCTGGTTGCCTTCAAGATTTGGTCCCTCTATTTGAAGGACGAATTCATTTTGTGAAAGGACGAATTCAATTTGAAAATGCTATATAAATAAATACATCCATATATATATAGGTACATATAAAATAGCGTTAAACTGTAAGATTCGTTTCAGAATGCCTCAAAACGGATTTCAATGAAGAAATTTTTCAAAAATTTTGATTTTAAAATTTTTCGAGTCATTGCAATAGTTCATTTTCTACAAAAATTCGCTAAAAAGTCAAAATTCCATTTTCTATTTAAAAATTAAACAATTTTCAATTTAAAACCTCATACCATTTGATAGAATTTTGCCTTTCTTGTGCTCTGTTCATTCCTAGCTACAAACTTTGGTAAGTAATAATACAAATATGGATAACTATATTAGCTACGTCTAGGGAAAGGGAAACGGTTTTCGCAAATTCACCGTCATGGAAGAAGATGGGTCTCTAAAGTATCGAAAAATAAGTCATTTATTCTATGGTTGGATGGTTTCTCCCGGGGGAATATTTGCTTCCGATTCTACCAATAATAAGTAGCGGAAACATTGTTTTTCTTTCTTGAGATTGGGAAAAAAGTCACTATAATAAAAATTTCTACTTGCATTAATTTACGCTTTAGACCATTATGAACGGCATCGGCTTCATGCCAGTCTTTCTGCCTCTATAGTTTCATTTCTCACAAATCGATAATCCACTTTATGATTGGAGCAAACGTAAAATCTTACAAGCCTCATTTTCTCACGTTCTAATTGTTCGATCATGCTCAAATCTGGAAATAGTCGTGAAAAGACGATTCAATTAATATATCTCATTATAGTGTAGCAAAATCAGGATATACAAATTATGATATTAACTCAGTATCGCACATATTGCAATATTAAAATTATACGATGAACATCTTCAACTGTTATTCAGGAGCAGTGGATGTCAAAACGGTGACTGGAGCTAAATCCAAGAACTATCTTCGTCACCCAAGTTGCACCAAGCACGAGAAGTCATTCACAACTCTTCACGATTATGGATTAATTGTGTTAAGGAAGCCACTGGCAGGGAAAGAAATCAGTTATGCTCCAGTGTACACCATTGCAACGCTGGCCGAGCTGTGGACCCGGTCAATGGCGGAGTCATCGGTTTGCCTCAATTTGGGCTTTGGGGAATATCTTTTGTCGGAAAAAGGGCCCCTTCCAGAAACTGCCCCAGCCCTTATGCACGGTTGGGTCCGGATGATGGATTGGTTGGGGTGCTACGAACAATCATCACCAAAAGGTCTCGTCGGCAATTGGAATTACACCAACGAAGCCACTTGGTTTTGCACCAAGAGGCTACCCTCCAAACAGCAGAATCAGGGCAAGGGTGACTCAGGATCTCCCGTAACCTGCAACAACCAATACACCGGCATAATAGCAGCTACTTGGACTTATGAAAAACCCTTTCGGTACCTGTTTTCTACGTCCATGTCTACTGCATTCTCTGTTTTGGAAAATTCCGCTGAGTACAGAAAAGGGTTGATTTTAAGTGTGGCATTGTATGAATTTGATAGCAAGATCAAGGTGTTCTTTTATAGGCCGACGACAGAACCAATCCGTATGTATCGCTCAGTGTTTTCGAATTGTCAGTCTCCATCTGCTACACTATGGACAGTTCGTGTATGGGTTTCGTTATCAGTTTTATACGTTGCTTACGAAAATATATTCTTGGAATGTATCTAAATACTTGATAATCTTATTATACTCGTAGGGGTTGAGGGGAGGAAAATCACTATAGCTGTTCCCTGTAAATGTTTATTGAATTAGGTACTTAAAGGCCTTGTCAGGGATCTCCAAATACACGAGGAACACTATTAGCGAGTTATGGTCGTAAGTATTCAATTACGTACATATTTACGTTATATTTCCGTTAGATTAGTATATAGTTACTGCTATTATGTAGCTTGGTTTGACTTTATAATAAATTATATACCTACTTACATTAATTTGGTCACCATATTTATACATATCTCATATAATTTGGTTCATATCATTCTGACATTATTTGGATTGGATTATCCTGCAAAAAGGATGAGTTATATTATTTGAGGGTTAATTGAAGATTTCGTGATTAATTAATATTTATAGGTTCTTACCAGTTCTTACCTTGGTTGTTGGGCTTGTTTCCTGATGCCTCTTCTATATATATCATTATTTAATAAAGTAAATTATTTCTCATTGGAGTTGAGGTTGCCATGCGCGCTGCTCTTTTTCTGTGTGAACCGCTTGTAGTCGTATACTGGAACACTCACCGATTGAATTTATAATAACTGCAGCTCCAGCTTCCATATCAACTTTATTATCCAAATATTATTAGGAATCCAAATATAAAGTAGATACTACAATGGCCGAACTGCATCTTCACCCCTTGGGATAGCCGATCTCCTCTCCAATTTCAATTCCTCTGTTCTCGATCCACGTTATGTACCTGAGTTCCTAAATATGAAGTTCAAAAAGTGGTATCTTTGAGTAAAATAAAAGCTTGATTTTTTGGCGCAAGAACGGTGTTTTTATGTCAATCCTAAGGAGAGCTATCGTCTGGAATGACACATATATACATTTTATATATATATACGAGTATAATAGAGATGTGCCGATCCCGATCTTTGTTGTAACTGTTCCAACCTTATTATTATTTAATTATATTTGTGTTAAATTGTATTGAAGTTTAAGTGCATTGAAATCGGTAACTAAAAATACCTCTATTAAAACACATTTTTGGATTTTAAATTTTTTTAAATAAAGTTTTATTGATTTTTTAGCTTATACTATTGATGAAATTGAGGTGCATTTGTCAGCATAAATTTTATGCTCACAATTTGTGATGTTCTACTTCACAGTTGTTAAATATTTTCTAAGAAGTATTCTGCTCAACATTTACGAATGAGAGGGGGGGGGGGGGGGGGGGGGGGGGGGTGGGTGGGGGGGGGGGGGTGAGGCAGTTGTTGAAAGGGTTGCATTGCGTCCTAGGCGGGAATGCGTTAGGTAGCCACTTGGATTTCGATATTAGTCAGTTCCAATGATAGGTAATAACAAAACAGCTGGTTCAGATGATAACGACAAAATCGAGAAGGAGAGAAAACCTAAACCGGATCGGGAACGCTGAGGATCGAGAACTATATGGAAACATGGAGTCGGGAAGCGGGAACGCATAACCACAGTGATTATGACTGTATTGGGATCGTTATCTTCAGCGGCCTGGAACAGTTCCGGAGCAGTTCCACTGGAAGATTAAGTTCCACATTCTCGATCCGAGAGAATCGGCACACCGCTAATATATAAATGAAAAAGCGTTAAACTCTAAGATTCGTTTCAGTATGTCCCAAAACCGATTTCAATGAAGAAAGTTTTCTAAATTTATGATTTTTAATTTTTTTGAGCCATAGCAATCATTTTCTACGAAAATTTGCTCAAATCATATCTCGGTAACGGATTGAGACAGAAAGGTGCTATTGGTGGCATTCTGGCAAGTTTTACGCAATTTTTTATTTCAAGTTACCAGGAATCACCCTCTAAGGCATAGATTCCCAAACTGGGGGGCGTAAAGACTGGTCAGGGGGGAGGGGGGGGGGGGCGTGAGACCATTCGACCATTCTTTGGGGCAACATCGAGCCAACTCCAGGAGCGAGCTCGTTTTTGCTCGTGAACTACATAAAAAACAGTGCACTAAATACCCAACTTCTTAAAATTCTTTGTGGATTTAGGAACTGACCTCAAAACACTGCTATTTCACACAGAAGTACGCTGGCTCTCAAAAGGAAAAATGCTGGCAAGACTATTTGAGCTCCGAGATGAACTAACTTCGTTTTTGGAAAACCAGAAGCAAAATGAGCTAAGCATTAACTTCAGCAAACCTAGTTCTCAAGTAATGTTTGCATATTTGTCAGACTCTCTTGATACATTAAACAGCCTTATCTTTAAACTGTAGGGTGGAAACTCAAATATCATAACTCATCGTGATGCCATCAAGACGTATGTTGAGAACTACAACTATGGAGACGAAAAGTATCAGCAAACCCCTGCAACTTTTCAAATTTCCCAAAACTAGTATCAATCAGAAAAAACACACTTCAAGGAGGTTTTTGAAGGATCACACTTGTCAAAACAAGTGTCAAACCATTTGGAGACGCTCACTGATGAATTCGGGAAATACTTCCCTAACACTGCTGACGAACATATTTACAGACTTTCAACAGATCCTTTGCATGTGAACGTTGAACATGTTCCAGCAACCCTGCAAGAAAAATGTTTGGAAATGAAAAATGATTCTTCTGCCAAATATGACTTCCAAAAAATGGAAAAGTCAACATTTTGGATCAAATTTTATTGTTATTATTATTATTTTTTATAAAGGTTTCATTATTATTCATTAACAGATTCAAATACTTCCAAGTGTATCCCAGAGAGTCACAGGCTCATCGGTTATTTTTGCCTATTTCAACCACTTACTTGTTTGAAAAAGCATTCTCAACATTAGTATCAATAACTACAAAGAATCGGAACAAACTTGATGTTGCTAGTGACTTACATTGTGCCCTTGCCAAATATCGTCACCAAGAATACCAGCACTAGTAAAGAAAATACAAGCCCATCCATCTCATTAAGATTAACTTATTTTTATCTTAAAGGCTACTTCATAAAAGCTACGTGTTATCAAATCGTGTTTCGTATAAATTGCAAGTAAAAAATTGTTTTCAGTGTAAAACTTGCATTTTTTTTACATCCATTCATTAGTTATGTAAGGGGGGCGTGGGAGGCTATCATTTTACCACAAGGGGGCACGGTACAAAAAAGTTTGGGAACCCTTGCTCTGAGGTTTCAAAAACGTTTTTTAAATTTTTTGTGGAACATCATACCTTAATTCCACCCAAAGCAAAAGTTTTCGGATATCATAGTGCCTGTCACACCAGGTCGGTAGTTTCTTTATTTTCTCGTCCGTGTTTATTGGAGTTGGCGGACGACCCGCTTAAACTCCAAATCCCCGCGTAAGTTGTTGAGCGTCGGCGGAGAGGACGGAGGCCCCGAGATGGTTTATTCATGTCGGGGGTTCCGAGAGGGCACCGGAGAAGCTACGAGGACATCAGTCAAGCGCACATTTCCGGATGGATGGATCCAATTTTCGCGTTACCACGTCCTCTTCCACTCTCTCCCCCCTCCTTTCTCCACTTCCATTCCTTGAGAAAAGTTTCGCGGGAACGTCCTCGCCCGGGGCCCTCGCCGCGGATTTCCCGCTCTCCCAACTGCTGGGCGCGCTAACTAGCGGGCGGATTTTCACGGAGGCTCTGAATCATAAATTGGCACTATAGAGTTTTTGTCGACCTTCCGAAAACTGTAGCTGACGAAAGCGTATATGAAAACCGTAGGTAAAAACACCAAATTCATTTATTTATTCAAAAAAAAAAAAAAAAAAAAAAAATGTCTCAGTAATTTCAATGTTTTTTATTGTTTTAAATAAAAAAACTACATACCTACTTATAAACTCGTAAACGAGTTCCACTATCTGCTTTACAAGCAGATACCATGTTACATGGATATGTCTTTGATTGGGGATTTCATAACGGTTGTCCTCGAGAGTTGTATACAAATCCTTTAACTTTGGACTGTAGGCGACGAAATGTAGGATAAAGAATTTATTCTATTATTCTTGGAGACACAATAAGCATACTATACATACTATTAAAGTTATTTCTTCAATACAGGCGCTATCATTTTTATGTTCATGATAGCCTGATTTTTCATTAATAAATGAAATTATATCATTTATTGTTTTATTTGATAACGTTTCGTTCTCTTACTGAGGACATCTTCAGATCTTGCTTTCTTGACATTGAGTTGACTTGGTGAGCCACTGTTTTATTTGACAAATCCTTTATATTCGGATGTTTATAAATTTTTTCCTGGACACATCAAGATCTGAAGATGTCCTCAGTAAGAGGACGAAACGTTATCAAATAAAACAATAAACGAAATAATTGCATTTATTTTCCCGGGGCCGCATCCCGACTAATTCCAACAAAACAACGGTTTACTTATAGAAATGTTGAAAATAACTGTGGAGAGAAGTCAATACAAAGAGCTGTTGTTTACAGTCGACTGTTGTCAAGAGGATGATAATGTTTCCTATGGAGTGGAGTAAATGATGCTACTGCTTTACGTTAAGAATATTTTAACCGGCTTATTAAAATTGTTTATAGTCCAATCAACTTAGTTTAGGAATGTAGCCAGGTACGTAAGGAGGGGGAAATTGGTAGCTTGAGATGTGAACATTTATCACATAAATCAAGCGTTTTCCAACGAGTGGCGAACGATTTCTGTGCGATGAAAACTACGGAAGTTCCATTCCCCTAGCAACGGATTGGTTGTACGTGAACATCATTAGAAATTGTGACATATTTTTTGCGTCACGGAAATTTTTGGTTGACCCCCCAGAGCAAAGACATATCCATGTCAAAAAAACGGACGGTAGACCTACTGTTCTACAGTCAGATAATTTAATAATGATTAATTTAACACATTATGGTTACTTCACAGTTCATTATGGTTACTTAACAATATTAGATTGTTACACTACTGATTGACTACAGGGGCCTAGGGATTATGAGATGCTGTGATAAAATGAGAGCATTCTAAAAAGTGGCGAACGATATTCCTGCTATGAAAACTAAGGGAGTTACTCTTCCCTAGTAATGCATTGGTTGTACGTGAAAATCAATAGAAGACCCCACCGTGACATGACGCTCGTGACGTGACGAAAACAAATGGAAACGTCCTGTTAATCATTATTAAATGATAAAATTTTTTAAATGTTATTTAACACGGGCAGCGCCTTATTTCACAAAGTTTAGACATTTTATTTTAAATACAGGGTGCGGCAGAGCAGATTGAAGAGTTTCAAAGGGCTATAAAAAAATGATAAGAATTGGAGAAAACCGGTTTTATTTATTCGAATCAGTAGGAAGTATAGTTTTTTTACTCATGTTTCGTTAACGATATCGCTAAGATGGCGGCCGTCTGCTGCGATACACTGATGTAGTCGATTTCGGAAGTTTTCGACAGCTTTTCGGCATATAGTGAGTGGTATGGGCAGAGCTGTGTGGGCTGTTGCCCCATCCTACTGAAACCAGATGTCTCATATCGTGATCTTCAGCAAGTTCTTACAGTTTGGGCTGTAGAAAGGTTTTCAATAACGAAACGTAACGCTGAAAAGTCACTGTGACGGTGAAATTTTCCTCCTCGATAAATTAAGGGCCTATCACTCCGAATCGAGGCACAGCACATCAAACTGTGATTTTAAATGTGTGAAGTTGTCGTTCACGGAATTGCCAATTTAGCTTATCCACTGTTCCACAAAGGTTCCACAATGTTCCTCTCATCACTGCTGAAAAAGTTTGTTCTTGGGAGATGCACTGAATCATTTACTCACAACGGTTTTTGCAGTTCACGTCATCTTAGCGGTATCGTTTTCAAAACTAGAGTACAAAAATTATATTTCCTACTTTTTCGAATAAACAAAACTGTTTTTCTCCCATTTTTACCATTTATTTTTTATATCCTTTTGAAACTCGTCAAACGGCTCCACCGCACCCTGTACAATGAGGACAATAAAGCAAAAGACTTACAGGAGACGTGGTAGAGAGAAAATAAAATAAAAATACAACTTTTCAACAGTAATACTCGTAGAAATTGATCATGTAAACTTAATGAGGTGCACATTATTTTATTCAGATTATTTAAGTCAAAATGATCGCCAACTGTTGGATGGCTTTCTGGAGAGAACTAGAAGAGGCCAACAATAAGTGTGCTTGATTATTTTCACTCCTGGATAGCCTCCTGGAGTGGAACGACAGGATTATTCCATATAGAATGTTCTGGTGGAACTGGTGATATAAGAGGAAGAATGGAAGTCCAACTGGCCCAACAAGAAATCGCTATCGACTCTTCCGTGAAACAGGATGTAAAACAGGCTGGTGGGGGACTGTCATAGAAAAGTTTGAGTTTATCACTGACATGGTCAGTTTATTGTATATTTACACTCAACCAGACAAAAACATGAATATTCACACTCCCCAAAGCTTTTGAAAATAAATTCAAGCCCGGTTTGTACGTTCGCACCTCTCCTTTCACTTAAGATGGCCAAATGAAACAGAAAGTTTTTTTATATAACTTATATCAACAAATTATATCAATAAGGAGTTATATCAATAAAGGACACAGTTTGAAGGGGACAATTCCAAGCGTTGTAAAAATGGGCCTATCAGTGGTGAATGACATCGCGGAACATCCTCATTTGGACATTAACTAACCCTATCACTTTCGATCATTTTGTATTTTTCTAGTACATTCAGCATACATCCTCTTGCACGAAAATGAAGAAATTCTACAAACTGTATATTTGTCAAATCAAAGTTGTTTTTACTGTCATACCTCTCTCTTCACCAAAGATGCCGAATGGAAGAAAAACGTGACTGTGAAATATCAAGAAACTTTAATGAAATATGATAATTTGAATGTATCGTACGTATTTCGTCATACGATTTTCATTATAAAGCTGTCTATAGCATACCTTTAATGGTCTCAGTTTCGGAAATAATCTTATGGAATTTTAAAACTTTAAAGGGCAGTAGCAACCCCTAAAATAGGACACAAAAGTCTTTATACGTTATTCAAGTAAGTTCAACAAATCGAATTCAATTCAACAGGTAGAACAAAAAATATCGGAGGTCGAACGATAAGTGACACCCTCGTTGAACCAAATACGATTCTAGCTGATCAAAGTTTTTTAATGGATATTTCTTATAGGAAATATTGCGATGAGGTGGATTACGAAAGATATTATTAGTTCTGGAGTCCTTCAGATGATCACGCTATTTCGTACTACGATTTTGTGGTGGTTGAACGAAAGGATGAATCTGTCATCAGTGTATATCAGTACAAAAATAATTAAATTTGTGTAATATTTTGAATCGGTTTTTTTTTTAAATCTATGGAAGGAGTTCGATATAAAAGGGAAAAAATTTCAGGCCGATCACACTACATCTTCTTCTTCTTCTTCTAGGTAAAAAAATACTAAAATAAAAACCCGCCAACTGAAGTTCGTAAACCCATTTCAATATCAATAATTCTCTTCAGACGTTCCCCAGAAGCGTAAAGGCCACTGGTTTCTGTTAAAACAAAGTGAAAACTCGGTAGCACGAAGTACAAGGGCGTTTCAAGTCCCACAAAGAGAATCAATCTTTCGTAAGCAGCTTCGCGCAGAAGTTCCCTGCACATGAGCTCTTTCCCGGCCCGCCTTTGCCCCGGAGATCAGAGCGGTCGAGGTGGGGGAGATCTTAAAAGGAAATGTGTTCAATGCCGACAGGGGGTGGGCTGACTTAGATTGATGTTTCTACACTTTTCAGCTCAGCTGTCTAACAATGAAAATCGGTACCTGCCAGGAACTTGGAATGCGAGCCGCGAGGGGCTCATTGGCACCCGCTGATTGAAAACGGAAACGCGTGGAACAAGTGGAGAGAAGACAGTGTCTGTTGACACCGGAGCGTATTTGGTTTTGACCAGTTGCTGTGAACAGAGATTAGACATTTTGTTTACTATTTCTTGAGTTGTCAGTGATGGGTTGACCTTATGAACTACAAATACAAGAGCTGGGTGTCGTTACTTCCTACAAAAAAGTCTGTTAATTAAGCTGGGAAGTGGTTGCACTGGGCTTTCCTCTTGTATTATTGTGACCCTACTGAAGTAGGTGACGCTTACTGTGAGTGGCTGTTACACCAACCCCACATCACAACATTCCAACCATGCGAGGAAGTGTTGCTCGAGATGCTGGCTGATGTGCATTCCAAAATAAACTCATTGAACGAAGGCGAGGTACATCAGCTAAAGAGGAAGTGAACTGTTGTCGCCGCATTTAGAGGAAGGTTTTGGTGGGTAATTAGGATGGTAAAGAAAGCAAAGGCAGAATTCAAGTGCAAGAGTGGTGGTGCTTGATCTTCCTCTCTCGGGTCTGTTGCCCTTTCCACTCAATATTACCTTCCTGGCTCCTGGAGTTTCCACTTTGTTTAACAGAAACCGGTGGCCTTTACGCTTCTGGGGAACATCTGAAGAGAATTATTGATATTGAAATGGGTTTACGAACTTCAGTTGGCGGGTTTTTATTTTAGTATTTTTTACCTAGCAGGTTTATTGGTTTTCCTCTGCTCATTATGAAACTATATTATACAAGTTGGCACAACGAACCCTATTGGGGGTTTTTTTTTGTCGCCATTGATAGATACCATCCCAATCATTTCAAAAAATCGAGTTTATTATAACTTTCGTCACCCACAGCTAGGCTAGTGAAGGGTAAGTGGTGGATTTATTTTATCTCATTAATATTTAGTTAGTTCGTACTTACTCCACTGTTGGTATGCATAGATTCTGGTGCACTATTTTAGCTACTTAGATATCAGATCTTGCTTAATACAGAAGGACTAATGTTGCCATTCGTCCTGACGTTGTTCTAATTGTGTTTTTATGTCGTTTATTTTACTTTGAATTTCCGTTTGTCTTGTTTCCATTTTGCATTGTTGATATGTGAATAAGGTTTTCTGTACTAAATTTAGTTCGCAGTAGTCTTCATATCTGAAATGCGCGTATTGTTCGTCTATATGCTTCTTACATTTTATACAGAATATTGGTCTGTCTTGTTGATCTGGGGGGAGTGTGTTCCCGCAGTTTCGGCAGGCCTTAATCTTTCTATTGGTCGTGATGATACTCGGAATTGATATCAGTTAATCGGATTATTTGTGGAGCTGTCTTGTTACTTTATCGACGCTTTTTTGTGTCAAGGGTCGTTCTGTTTGTCTCTATGAAGTAGTCAAGGTTTCTTTCCGTTGTTGGAGTTGATTTCTATTGTCTACGATGAAGTCCCACGGTCTGTGCTCTTTGTTCTGTTAGCGTTTGTTGGGTATTAATAAAGTAAACTCACAATATACAGGGTGTCCCATCTAAACGGGCCCATCGGGAAATTACAGCCTTACGGTGCGAGCTTTCGAAAAATTGAACTGGACCTTTTTTATGGTATTTCAACTCAGCTTCACGATGCGGAAGTCCGATTTTTATTTTTCCATGTTTTAGGGTCTCAAATCATTGATTGAAACTTTCGGTTTCCTCTTGACCCCCCTTCTTTATTGCTTTTTCCGATTCTAGGTTGAATTTGGAACAGAAAATGCCACCTTGAAATTTTCTTTTTGGGGCTTCGTTTCTGAGTTATTCCACTTTTTGCGGAAGTCCGATTTTTATTTTTCCATGTTTTAGGGTCTCAAATCATTGATTGAAACTTACAGTTTCCTCTTGACCCCCCTTTTTTTATTGTTTTTTCGATTTTAGGATGAATTTGGAACAGAAAATGTCTCATTGAAATTTTGTTTTTGGGGCTTCGTTTCTGAGTTATTTACTTTCTACGAAATACAGAAGATCGCCGAGTCCTTTTAGACATTACCAACACTTTCTTACTATTTTTATCTTCAATTTTTGAGATGTTCACCACACTTTTGAAATCAGCATTAAACTATCAATCATCAGACCCCAGTGTCCATAATCAACAATCACCATCCCCCTGATGACATTACACTTGAACCGCTTACGGAAAAAAAAAAAAAAAAAAAAAAAAAAAAAAAAAAAAAAAAAAAAAAAAAAAAAAAAAAAAAAAAAAACCTCAAACTGTTTAGTACACACGGAATCACTGTTCAGAATATAGTTTAAAAAATGCACCACGAAGAGACTTCCTGTCAGTTGTGTTGTGATAAGTCGAAAATGCCACCTGCTCCTTCTGCAGCCTCTGCTCCTTCTACTGCAAACTGTATTCAAGGGTCAAGAAAACAACAGCTTCTTGATACTTATTGTTCAGTCTGCACTATGATCTTTAATATTTAAAGAACCCTACATTAGTCCAGAAGACGGCGTCTCATACGTTCTTCTAATAAATGAATAATAGTATTGAACAGTTTGAGGTTTTTTTTTTCAAACGACGATTTGGAAAATTTTTTTAAAATCGTAAGCGGTTCAAGTGTAATGTCATCTCCCTGATGGTGATTGTTGATTATGGACACTGGGGTCTGATGATGGATAGTTTAATGCTGATTTCAAAAGTGTGGTGAACATCTCAAAAATTGAAGACAAAAATAGTAAGAAAGTGTTGGTAATGTCTAAAAGGAATCGGCGATTTTCTGTATTTCGCAAAAAGTAGAATAACTCAGAAACGAAGCCCCAAAAAGAAAATGTCAAGGAAACATTTTCTGTTCCTAATTCAATCTAGAATCGAAAAAAGCAATAAAAAAGGAGGGTCAAGAGGAAACCGAAAGTTTCAATCAATTATTTGAGACCCTAAAACATGGAAAAATAAAAATCGGACTTCCGCATCGTGAAGCTGAGTTGAAATACTATAAAAAAGAATCAGTTCAATTTTTCGATAGCTCGAACCGTAAGGCTGTAATTTCCCGATGGGCCCGTTTAGATGGGACACCCTGTATAGACAGCACATAAGGATTCGTGTACATTCAGTTGTGGAATTTGTAGGTTCCTTTGTTCTATTCTGGGCAGTGGACACTTTTTTGTGGCGTTTCCGTTTTATACTAGTTGAATTACTTTATGGTAAGCTGTTAGGTTGGTCATTCTTTTATTTTTTTGTTGATTGGTTTTTGGGGTATTAACTGGGCTTATTTGGTGGATGGTGAGCTCGTGCTACCATGTAATAGTGCTGAAGGAATGTTATTCTCAATTTTTCCCAACAAATACTCTTCATTTTTATATATCTACGGTCTTCTATATCTATATACATGAGGAATTAGGTGACAAAATGGTTACACAGATGTAAAGGGATTACTTTGATGGTGTAAGTGTTGCTCTAACGAGAGTTTTTCTCACTAACCTGAGAGGAATTTACCAATCGCTGGTTATACAGTTTGAATAGAAAAAACACCGCAGGATTTTTTGGATAAAGGATCTATCAAAGGATTTGCAAGAGAGGATAATCAAAAAAGTATCTAGAACACTAAAGTTATCATACATGCGTAATTAAACTGATGAAATATCGTACCTTGATGTCTGAGCGTTTGGAGGCGATTGAGTATGAGGGAGATGGCTCCCCCTTGGGAACTGTCCCCCCTTCCTTCACCGCACCCCCTCATCCCCCTTGCACCATCCGACTCAGCTCCTTGCTGATATCTGTGACTGACGGCCGATATATTGCGTAAGCATGCTATCAGTTGTCACAAACGCCACCATGGGGGAGAGTGGAACTCCTACCAATGATGATGAAGCTACTCGTGAATCATCTGAAAAAGATAACTTGCCAACGATGACTCTTCGAAATTGCAACCAGCTACAACCTCCAGTATGGATTTTGGTCTATGACACATCGTCACTTTGTAAAGAGGAAGTTTTGCAGGGACCTGATGCTGAATCATGGCAAAAAGACTTAAAGGACGAAATCAAAGAACATTTGAAATACAACACTTGGGATATTGTAAAGAAAAAACTTGGAACAAATTCTATCAGCTCGGAAATAGTTCTTAAATTAAATATAAACCTACTGGTAAGCTTAATAGACGTAAAGGGCGTCTTGTGGCCTGTCGTTTTACCCAGTGACCTGGTGCCGATTTCACTGAAACTTATTCTCCAGTCTCCAAGTTAAGATCAATCAGACTTCTACTGGTTCTATGCGTTGAAGAGGGGATGCAATTGAACCAACTTGATGTCTCTACTGCATCCCTCAGCGGAGAAATGAATGAGGAAATTTGTATGGCTGTACATAGTTTGGCAACAATATTAAACGAAGTCATGCTTGATGAATGCGATATAAATCAAATAATGTTCATAAAAGCTCAACAAATACTTTAGGATTTGCAAAATGGTTCTTAGACGAGGTATTCCGCCTCAAACGAGCTATTTATGCCCCAAAACAGGCCATGCAGGCAATGGTACAAAAACTGGAGACAAAAGTAAAAGAACTTGGATTTGAAGCATCTTCAGTTGATCCCTTTATTTACTTCTGTTTCATAAGGGTAGACGAAGTCCTTTTGGCCATTTATGTCGACGATATGATTTTTGCCTCCAAAAACATGAACAAAATTGAAGACTTGAGAAAGGAACTAATGAAAAGTTTTGGAATGAGAGAGTTAGGGAAATGATCGCATTGTCTTGGAATTGAATTTTCCCATCAAAGAGGAAAAATTCAAGCTTCCCATTCAAGATATATTGACGAAATTCTTGAGAAATTTCATACGACTACCAGTAAACCTGTAAGCACTCCACTGGTACCTAGTTTTAAGCTTATGAAAAATGCGAGCGACAAGTTGCCAAATCATCCCACTCAAAATCTTATTGGCTTACTTATGTATTGCATTTGGCTGTGGCAACCAGGCCCGACATCTGTCATGCAGTCAGTTTTTTTAGCCAATATAACACTTGCTTTGACAAGACGAATTGGCTCACCGCCAAATGAGTCCTTCGATACCTAAAGGGCACTCGAGACTTGGTACTCGTTTACGCCAAATCTGGCCATGAACTTGTTGGATTCGCAGACGCCGATTGGGGTGCGTGTGTGGATCATCGCCGCCCCTACACTGGCTATTGTTTCAAATTTGCTGGTGCTATAATCAGTTCGGAGTCTCGAAAACAGCGCACAGTGGCCATTTCAACTGAAGAAGCTGAGTACATGGCACTCACAGATGCAGCAATGGAAGCAGTGCACCTGAGGCAGCTACTGTTTGATATGGGGGTGGAAATTCTGCGCAAAACGGCTAAAAATCCAATTGGAAGCTATCGCTTCAAACATATCAGTATCAAAGAACACTTCATCCGCGAGAAGGTTCAAGATGGTGATATTCTTGTTGCCTGCCTGCCAACGGACAAAATGGAAGCTGACATCCTGAAAAAATGACTGCCGGGTCCTCCTAACAGCACTCTGAAACATAGTCTTGGTCTTCGAAGAAAGAATGTCGGCTGAGGGGGAGTGTAGGAGTTGAGTCTTGTTTCTGTAAATCTGCACTATAATAATTTCGCATGTGTGTAAACGCGTATATTTTTACTTACACAAGATCACAAAGTCACAAGATTACACAAGGTCACAAGATTTGCCAAAAATATTAATTACTTACAAGTTTTTTGCCGTATATTAACACAATAAATCTTTTAAATGTTGGATTAAATGCAATGTCATTATAATTAACCTACAATTACTATACAAGCAATTTTTAAATTTTCCACCCCTTCCTGAACCATGGGCTGTAAGTCTCGATGAAATGGAGACTATATCCATTCGCATCTATACATCCAACACCGAAAACCCACCCCTATAGAGCAAAGCGAGCAACATCCTCTATACACGTAGGATTTCAACGGGGTTTTCCTTACATACTCGGGATGGACAATTTATATCCCATTGCATCTATATATCTCACAGAGAGCGAGTGAAGCGAGCACATCCCCTACACATTTAAAATCACCCTTCGTGGTCCACCGTTTCCAATCATTCTACATGTCCCACTCAACAGTAAAGACCATCGGATCTATACAGCCATACCAAGCGAGCGAAGCGAGCGAGAAAACTAGGCTATCCTTATTAAAACTAATAAAATTTTCGTGGTCCCACAAGGAAAACGCAGCAAATTATAACACAGCAATTTACATCTTCGTTTTGCCCCTTTTATAAGGGATTGTAATAAGCAATTTTCAAATTTTCTGGCCCACCGGAACCACGGGCTGTGTAGGCACTCTTTATTTGAGTACAAAATCTAAATCCGTACAAAAAATGGACATCCGACAGTCGTGTTAGTACTGAAATGTTCCCAAAACTAAACTTTTCCTGGTTTCACATTATCTGTATTGTATTGGACTGGATTGGCCCTTCCAAGCAGATAAATTGCCTATCTTTATTAAACCTAATAAACTTTTCGTGGTCCCACAAAGAAAACGCTGAAAATTATCACACAGCAATTTATACCTTCGTTTAGCCGCTTTTATAAGGGATTGTAATAAGCAATTTTCAAATTTTCCGGCCCACCGGAACCACGGGCTGTGTAGGCACTCTTTATTTGAGTACAAAATCTAAATCCGTACAAAAAATGGACATCCGACAGTCGTGTTAGTACTGAAATGTTCCCAAAACTAAACTTTACGTGGCTCCACATAATCTGTATTGGATAGCCCTTCCAAGCAGATAAATTGCCTATCTTTATTAAACCTAATAAAATTTTCGTGGTCCCACAAGGAAAACGCAGCAAATTATAACACAGCAATTTACATCTTCGTTTTGCCCCTTTTATAAGGGATTGTAATAAGCAATTTTCAAATTTTCTACCTCCACCCGAACCTCGGGCTGTGAAGGTACTCTTTATTTGAGTACAAAATCTAAATCCGAACAAAAAATGGACATCCGACAGTCGTGTTAGTACTGAAATGTTCCTAAAACTAAACTTTTCCTGGTTCCACATAATCTGTAGTGGATAGTCCTTCCAAGCGAATAAATTGCCTATCTTTATTAAACCTAATAAACTTTTAGTGGTCCCACATAGAAAAAGCAAATTATTACACAGCAATTTATTATTTTGGCTTTGCCCCTTTTATAACATTTTTTGCCACTCTCTTGGGATTGTAAATTGAAAGGGATTGTAAGCAATTTTCAAATTTTCCACCCCCACCCGATCCATGGGCTGTAGGTCTCGATGGTTTGGAGACTATATCTCATCGCATCTATTCATCCCACACTGAGCAAGTAAAGAGAGGAAGAAAAACCACCACGAGAGAGCGATGCGAGCAACATCCCCTACACATTTCAAATCACACGATTTATCCACCCTTAGTGATCTACCGTTTTCAATCATTCTACTTGTACTAACAGTAAAAAACCATCGCACCGGTACAGCCATACCGAGCGAGCGAGAAAACTAGGCTAGTTAATAATTTAAACTTTAATCCAGTCAACCTAGAGGCAACAGATACAGGATAGGTAATATTCATTCTTACCACCAATAAAATATTGCAGGTACACAGTGTAATAAAGCACAAATTTAAGTATTAAATAAGCAGGCAAAGTTAAAAAGTGTAATTTAAAATGATCACTGAATCAAATAGAGCGTGATTTGGGCGAACGCCAGAATCCACACCAAGAAAGTTCTATTTACAGTTGAGAAATTGGTGCCGAAGTTTGGAATCTTTCCGACGTATTCTATTATTTCGGCACTTGTTGGCCTGTAATTGAATACTGCGGCCCTGGGATCAAAGGCGTCGGTTAAATGCAGTAGGAACAGCATGGCCTGTCTGTATTCTGCCGAGTTCTCAAAGATACTAAACGCCGTGGACATTGCTGTATTGAACCAATTTATAGATTTGAATCTAAAATTTTCCCAATCGCGTATGGCGTTAGTGTAAGTTCGATGCACCAAGCCGGCATAATGGTTGTTGCAGGTGATGGGACCTCCCGAGTCGCCTTGACCTTGTCGTGCGCCCCACGTAGGCAGCGAATCTATGCAAAACCACGTGGCGTAATCCCTGTAGACCATATTATTGGCACTTTTGGGAAGGTGACGGATAACTTTCCGGTAGCATGTTTCAAAGTCCATTATACGAACCCAAGCGTGTAAAAGTTGGGAAGGTTTTCTTTTAAGAGTTACATTAGACTTTGACAAGCGGAAACGGCCATATCCGACGATTAGACATACTGCATGCTTAGCCATTATATCAGTCCACAGTTTTGTTAAAGTGAATATAGTATAAATAGGAGCGACGCCAAGTCCACGTTGCAACAATTTTTTCCTCAAAACAATCAGTGCGTAGTCATGGAGCACGGGTCCTCTCTCAGTGAACCGTCCACATTTAGGGTGGTGAAGATAGTGCCTAGCTTTAACTCCTCTTGTGTGGCCGACACGTTGCCCACCTGCAAATTATGATGACAAGAAAAATTAACACCATTATCGAAAAAGTTGCTTGTTAGTTACAGCTAAAATTGTTCGAATACCAGAGTTGAACAAATAGAGGAGAGGATAAGGCATTTGCTGACGTGCATATAGCTGAGGTAATGGCGATCAAAATTACAATAGTCAGATGAAAAATATGATGTGCAGTTCTTCAAGATATCAATGGAACAAATACGACAGGCTGCACCACGAGCTTGATATCCCACATAGCGCAACAGCTCGTTTGACAACGATTCGTATCAAATCAAATCATATATCTTTGTCAAAACACGTGTAGGACAAAGTGAAAAAGTTCCAGTCATGCAGCAAGATCGTATGAGCGAATTTCGTAAATTATCGTATTATATTTTGTTAAATTGTTTTGAAATTTGAGCACTCTAAGTGCAAAGAAACTGTTAACTACTAGTTTTATAGCAACAAAACTCGTACTAAATAACATCCAACGATTCAAAAACGCTGGAAAGTATTACACATTCTATCATTATTAAACCCATCCCGTAGTACAATACCTAAACTCGAAACTTTGTTCCTCGCAAAAACTTTCGCCTCATTACTGCGCCAAGACCTCTTTGTGGTAAATCTGAATAAACGAAACCCTATATTAATTTTATCTTCCCACCTTGTCGGAAGGTTGCATGGACCATGAATTGATATTTTAAACGATTTTTGTTTGTTGCACGTATATTAAATGTAGCGCATTACGTTGATTACAGGATAAATCAGCCTCAGAAGACTCTCCGCTGAAAAGTGGTCTTCATACCTCGCAACATTGTTTTTAAGGTATTTAAAATTTCAGCAGCGTATGTTGATTAGGAGAGAAGTTAACCTCAGAGGTCCCTCAGCTGATCAGTGCTTCTCCCGTACCTTGAAATTGTTTTCTCGATGAAACAAAAGAGTTCCATCTTAAATTTGTGCATCTTCAGATGATCAGAGAAAATCCACACATTGTAGTCAAAGAACACAGAAAACATCTCAAAAATACATAACATCAAGTTCTCAATCCCTTAGTAAAAATTCTGGAGCAGACCCTGCCTACCTAAGATTTGGAAAGGGCCCAGTTCAGATGGTTTAGTTGCCGCTGGTGCCCAGTTCAGGTGGGTCCGACTCTCCTTCGGGCGTCCCTAGTCTGTTGGTAAGTTAAGATGCATGTTTATTCAAGAGTCTGTATCATCCTACACAACATAAAAATTAACTTTGTTTAGACGAGAGCAACAACAAAAGGGTTTTAGGGTTCATTGCTCAACTTACTGACTCACAAATAGCATGGGGACGCATACGGAACTTTTTGACTAGTCAATATCCCTATTTCTTAAGCAAGCAAAGGAGAAACTTAATTTATCATGAATCTATGGGAAGGAGAAGATTCGGAGGTTTCCGAAACAGTCGTCATATTCATTTTTTGGTAGGTTTAGATTGGCTTGAAAGTGGGAGACACATACGAAACTACACCCAATTAGACTATAGCTCCGTTCTCAGTGTGCGTTCTGTGAGTTCGGATCGGTTCTGGGCAAGAGCAGTCGAGTTTTGTCGTTCGCAGTGCCAGAACGCCAAGAACGCCGAGTTCGGCGTTCGCAGTGTTTTGCGAACCCAGTTCCGAACGGTTCTGACAATTTCCGTTTTTTTCGGAACTGTCAGAACTCGAACGCAAGGACGTAGTTAACGCATGCACATTTCACAATTTTTTGGATCTCGTGGTGTAAACAACTCTTTTCTTCTTAATCAAAATCGTACTTTATCATACTTTGATCTCTATACGTTAGTATAAATACCTATCCTATGACCGAAATGTCAACTAGCTCGTCAAGTTCGGAAAGCGATAGTTTCGACGATGGTGTTTGGTTTGTAAATGATGAGGACGAGATTGAAGTAATAGGGATCTCTTCTACATCCACGAAACTCAAATTTTTTCGAGTATACGCCTCAGTCATCGACGAATTTTTTAATATTTTTTTATATCCGTGGAGTAATAGTTAAGTCATATTGACGTGCATAATAAGTAATATATTCACGGGAACTAAAAATATTCTGAAAAGGAGCATCAGAAGGTAACACGAGTTGAGTGAGGTTTGTACAACAACACAGGTTATTCCATTTCCAAGTTCTGAAATCGTTCGCAGTGCAGAACTCGGGTCCACAAGTTCCGGAACGCGTCGGGATTTCCCGTCACAGTTCTGATGAGTTCAAGAAATGTCAGAACGCGCACTGAGAACGAAGCTTACGAGAAGACTTTAGTCGCTCAGGGACACTAAACTAGAACGGTGTTGGGAAGTATTACAGGTCAAGTTTTTAATAGCAATAATTCTGAAAGGTTCCTACCAGGGAATACGTCGAGCATCCTTTCCCAAGTATTTATCGACACCGCCCACATCATTTCCTCCTGATGTCCACAATAGGTGCAAACGCAGTGACAAGCTGTTTGTACTACAGTTGGCGTCAGGAGAGACCCGCCGCAAATGACCGCATCCGTTCTCGGTGTACAAGCCGTGAAAGGTATCGTCACGGTGAAAGCTCCACCCTGTTTTTCGATCTCGAACAGTTTTCTTGCAGCTTGAAAGTCAACAATGTCACAAAGATGGGCTCTCATAATCACCACGTAGTAGGTAAGGACTTTGTACTCTGAGTTCATGTCCAAAACGGGTCGCCCATGTACGACCCTTTTCTTACGAACAGCCGGATTTTCAGCGAATACATGCCACTGGTACATGAGAGCAATTGAATACAGAAATACCAATCTTGCCATATTTGTTGAAGTCGACGTACAAATTAAAAATCATTACGTACCTAGGTACTTTTAACGCTCCTAACTTTGTTATTAAGCCGTTTCCATGAGAAGTTGTCAGGAACCGACAAATTAATGTTAATTGATTACTAGTGCTCATATGGCGAATATACCAGTGTTGAAGAGTCATGGCTACATTAATTCCTTTACTTACTTGGTCCACGCTTTTCAACTTATTGCTTTAATTATTCTCGATGTACGATCAATGGTACTCGAGGGGCCAGGCATAGTCATGCACCGATAGTTTGTATATTGCATGCATAAAAACTGATAAACTGATCGATCGCTTAGAATAAATTGAACTATGGAAACAAAACTACAACTTTGGTCGGCCCACCTACTACCCACCTTTGTCACCCTTTGCCGAGCTCATTTAGGTGTTTTGGGTGCTGTGCAGCACACAGCGGACAAATTCATTCGGGTTTAATGTTTCAATAGTGACCTTTCTAATCAAATAAGAAAACAATTTAACCATCACTCAAAATTTTTTGGTTTACCTCACAGAATGTTTAGAATTCAAAACATGAATAAAAAATGCTGCAAATTATTACCCAAAGGTTAATTAATTCCTGTAGTAGATAGCCCTACTACTCAGATCATTGATCTTCAATTTTTTAATCTGCATTTAATATACCTAAACCATTAGAACTTGGCGCTTCTCGCATCCCAAAATGGTGCACACCATTACAGTTCCACGACTCCACAATTGTACGGTTCATAGTAAATAATAAAAAATAAATTACAAAGAAAAACAAAAAAAAAACAGGCCGAAAAGGAAATAGATTACCTCAGAGGGCCCTCAGCCAATCGGTGCGCCTACCTCCTAATTGAAGAAGAAGAAGAAGAAAAAAGTTTATTAAGTATATTCATACAAGGATATGTATTGCAATAATTTCTTATCTTGAACAAAATAAACATTTTTTTTTTTTAAATTATTCAAACTTCTAAAATTGAATTCTCTTACTAGAAAAGAACGATAACGCCAGGCTGATTTACAAAATTGTCCCAGTCTAGTCCGATCCGGGCCGTTGAGAATCACGATTGCTTCATCGCGTGATAAAGTGTGACATCCAAAAGCAGCAAGTCGGAACTCTGACAATATCGGGCATCTACAGAAAAAGTGAAAGACGTCCTCTCGCTCGTGAAGATTGCACATCGAGCACTCCTCTGGTCTATCCGTATCATAGGGTTTGGCATTTAAATTCAAGGATTCCGCACGAATTTTAAATGCCCAACGTGCAACATGCAGAGGAATCCCAGCGTCAGACTGAAGACTCGCACATTTGAATCCAGGATCCAGCTCACGGTACAAAGTGAAAAACTTGGAAGTCTCAACTCTTCCTCGAAACCATGATCGCCTATTGGCACTGAATGCAGCGACCAGCTGATCCATGTCCGACTTGAGAACTCTGTGGTCAAGAGATGCAAGATTGTCCGGATGGTTGAACTTGGTACAGAGTGCAGCATACTGCTTAGCAAAACTTGCGCAACTTCTTATCGTCTGAACAGCCAAGATTTTTGGAAGACGGAATCCAGGCATCTTGAGGACCTTCAATAAGTAGTTCAAGTGCATTTTCTGAGTGAACACCGATAATGTCTCTAAATATACAATGTAATTTGGCGTGAATGAAGATAAGTGAAACAGTCTTTTGACAAAGAGCAACTGTACACTTTCGACCGAATCGTACTCCTTGTTTCCCCATACCTCAGCTGAATAGCAGAGTATAGCCCTCATGATGGCGTTGAAAATCTCCATTTTGGCTGATAGTGGGACGCTTGGATTGGCTATCATTTCTACCTCCTAATTGTTTCTGAAGTGTCCCGAAGGAGCTTCATCTAAATTTCAGCATCTTGAGTCGATTAGGAAAGAAATTAGCCTCGAAGATTCCGAAGCTGATCAGAGTCCCTCCTTACTTTGTAATTTTATTCTGGTAGTCCCAAAGGAGCTCCATTTCAAATTTCATCTCCTTGCGTTGATCAAGAAAGATATTATCTACCATCGTGGTTCCCTTAGCCTAACGCACCTTCGTACACAATTTGCATAAGTTTCGTAATGTTCGGCAAAAGGCCGATTTTGTCATCAATGTGTCTGCGTAAATATAGACACTCTCATGGGGACAATTAATGCAATGAATTAATAGATCTGAATTTTACTATTCCCCCTGAACATTTTCAGGAATGGTCTGACTTTCAAAGTCATTTGGAACATTTCCATGATCTATAGATTCACGTTACGGTTACGGGGCAGCTATGTGCCACACTCGACTTGACAAACGTCTTTGGATCTACGTATCTTGGAAAGTAATCCATCTAATTTTGAGGAGAGGGGGTTATTTCCTGGTCTTTTACAAGGGTTAGATATAACTTTATTATTGTAAAAGATAAATATAGAACATAATAAACCCAAATGCATTCCACCACACCGTGTTTCATAAAGTGAGCAAAAAGCAAAACGTGTATCGTTTGACAACTTCCCCTTCTTACTAATGGATCGCTCGAAGAAACTAGCATACAGCGTCAAGAAACACAACTACATGATCACGTCTCAACAACGCACATAGAAAATCAGTGAGATACAGGAGATTATGCGTTTTCTGCACTTCATATTTATGCAACCACTCGGTCGCTAATTCATGCGCAATAGTTATTTCTCAACCAATCGCAATATAAATCATGAAGCATCATCCTGAAACTCATAAAGAACTACCTCCCGAAATCGGATCTATAGGGTTGCCAAATTTTCACAGGCAATAAGTACATCGTATTTATGCACAAAGTCTCGAAATATATAATATCGTATTTTGGAAAAATAAATAGTATCATTCGAAAATTGAATTTTCGTCACTCATGATACCTATTAAAATTACACATCTATAATATAATACGGATAATAAAGATATAAAATTATCTATCTCTAGGATATTTTAATCCATTTTATAAATATCAGTGTTTTGTTCAAGTAACTATTTGGACAGAACATTTTTATTACTGCAGATAGATGACCAGAGTTAAAACAACAAGGTAGCATATACTGATTCATAAAAGACAGCTATAGAAAAATAATGACGTATTCCGTAGAACATACTCACCCATATGTCTAGACAAATTCAGATAGGTATTCAGCTTATTTAGAATTATCCAGGGCAGGTAACTCAAAATGATACATTATACTCAGTGTCCTGACCACTACGAAATTTTTCTCTATGCCTCAGCAAGGCTGTTGCAGCTTCCAAGACATTGACAAAATATCCCAGCTAACAGGCCGTCTCCTACCTTACAGCCATCCTGCACAATCTGGGGGTAGATGTGATGAGGCGGCACCAGTTTCAAGGAAACACTCCTCGAATGTCCATTTACATCTTCCAGACCAATCTGCAGCTATCATTAGCCAATTATGTAATAATCAGGCGCCTAGATAGGGTGGCCAATTATCCTAATAAGTATCTCTTCTCCACTGCAACATGATGTACTATCTCTCATCCTCAATCCCTACAACTTCCAATTTGTGATGGGTGAGTGCAGGGCACTTAAAGATTATGTGGGATGCTGTTTCGTCTATTTCTTCACATAGCCTACGCGAGGTTGAACTTTGTGTTACCCCTATGAGATGTAGATAAAATCATGGGAGTACAAAGCTGGCTACAAGACCAACCGTCTTTAGTCCCTCGGTTTTTCTGAGTACCCCCTAGTAAGTTCGGCCATCATCAGTTTACTATGTGCCCATGTCCCATAATAGTGAAAAAGGTAATTTTTAGCGAATTTTCTTAGAAAATAAAGCTATTGCAATGGCTCCAAAAATTTTAAAATAAAAATTTTCTTCATCGAAATCTGTTTTGAGGCATTCTGAAATGATTCCTGGATTTGAACGCTTTTTTATATGTATATATTTGTAGGTATATATATATATATATATATATATATATATATATATATATATATATATATATATATATGTATGTGTCATTCCAGACGATAACTCTCGATAGAATTGAGATAAAAACTTCGTTCTTTCGCCAAAAAATCAAGCATTTCAAATGAAAGGATTGAGTTAGTTGGCCAGCACTTTTTGAGCACATTAAATTGGTCAAATTTCAAAAAATGTGCTAAGAGAATCACTAAAAATAGCTGAAAACGGCTAAAAATCGTTAAATTCATATTTGCTGGTAGAATATTGCTCAAATAAAGTCTATTAACTATGAAATAGAACATTCAAAAATTTATGTAACAAATTATGCTGTAAAATGTACTTAAAAATCATTACAATTTGGTAAAAAATCGATGAAAACTGCAAAAAAGCTAAAAATTTAAAACCTCTATTTGAACTCATGATTATTATTTAAAATACGTTTTTTGCAATAAAATCAATAGTTAACAATTTACTTGCACTCAAAAAGCTCAAATTTCAAAACAATCTAATATTATATAAAACGATGATTTACGAAAATTCGCTCATACGATCATGCTGCATGACTGGAACTTTTTAGTAAACAATCTGCTGGCTCAGGCCCTACAAATGAGGGATTGGGTGCCACCTCTTGCAAGCTCCTCCACCTTTTCGTTACTAATAATGCCTATACGCTCATACAAACCCAGCCGTACGGGTTCTACACAGATCACCATTCCAGTCGGTGTTCCCCAGGGTTCCGTACTTTCCCCCCTCTTATTCAACACATACATTGCCCACGTATTTGATGATCTGCCCCCAAACGTGTCGATAGCTGGATTCGCTGATGATCTAGCCTTGTACTCATCAAGCCATTCCCCAACAAATGCGTCTAATAGACTACAGAATGCAGCCCACCTGGTTATCTCCCGTCTAGAAAAATGGAAAATTAAAGTTAATGCAGCTAAGACAGAGGGTATAATTTTCAGCAGCAAAAAAAATCTCCCCACACAGATCAAAATTCGCTCCAACCTACTACAGTTCTCCAACTCCGTTAAATACCTTGGCCTACACATGGACAAAAGACTTACATGGAACGAACACATAAAACGTACAAACCAAACTGCACGCAGGAAATTCGGAAGATACTTCCATCTTTTTAAAACAAATGCCCTCTCGACAGAAATAAAGCTTTTATTATACAAAACATTAATCCGCTCAACAATGACCTATGCATCTCCGATATGGCACACCACATCAACTTCATCCCTTTCCAAACTCCAAATTACCCAAAATAAATGCATCCGCTTAGCAACTCACACCTCCCGCCGAGTAAAAATCGAAAACTTCCACAAAACATATGCCATAGACAAACTAGATACATTCATCAATAAACTAAAGAACAAATTCACAGACAAGCTCAAAAATCACCCCAACCCACTTCTAAAAAACATTAAAATCGGAATCAAACCGCGCTGGGGCCCTGGTACCTCACCAAATTACCCTTCCAACATCGGGTCTGAGCCCACTTCCCCTATAAAATTATTGTATATAAAATGTAAATAACTGTAAATAATTTACAGTTTATTAGTAGCCTTATAATACTAGCATTAAGTCACAACCCCATGTAAAGAGTTTTTGAATTACTAAATTTTCTCTTATTCCATCACATTCTCTGCAAACATAATTTTACAAGACACTACATACACCAACCTCATGTTTAACCAGCAAATAAGGCCGTCAGGCCGGTATTGTAATTCACCATCATTATGTTGTATATCCTTGAACAAAAATTTATGTTAAATAAACATTTCTTGATTCTTGATTCTTGGTTCTTGATTCTTGGGTTCGTCGTTGCAATAAACCGTTTCTCCTGCGATTGGCGAAGTTAAGCAACGCCGAGCGTGGTGAAGTACTTGGATGGGTGACCGCCCAGGTTAGGGTCAGACGTCCAAGTAATTTTCTCGCTTCTGTACGGCGAACCCTTCTCCACTCAAGGGGGCGAGGCAATGAGTAGCTTTAAGCGAAATCATCAGAACGAATTCTGATCCTCATTGGAGGACAGCTGATGACGTTCGCGACGCCCGAGGCAGTCGGACGAAAAGCCCCAACCTGGAATGGTTGTTTACTTTACTTACTTACTTACAAGCCCAGCACGAAGGACAAGCTTTTTCTTTTTTTTCGATTGATGAGGAGGGGGAGGGGGTGGGAGAATTTTTTTGTTTTAATCATTAGGTTCATTACAGAAAATATTTGTCCAAACTCCATCACTTAGAACATCACGTTTTGTCAAGGGCGCGTTTACTTCCACGTTTCAACTACAGCTAGGACCTCAAGGAAACTAGCGCCCAGACACACGACTACACGACTACGTCTTAGCAACGCACATGGAAACCCAATGAGATGGAGAAGATGGAACGCTTGCTGAACTACGTATGCAACCAGCCGCTCGCTCATTCAATCGAGTTTGGCGTATAGGTACCTGACAGTTCCGCGTCGCCTCCAGTAATAGCTTTCGCGGGAGGGAACCTTAAGCGAGTTATTTGTTTACCAGCAGGACCCCCCTCCCCCTCCTACCCTTCCACCAACATTCACATCGAGTTGTTATCACAGATTTTCCATAGTTTTGCATCCAAGTTGATTGAGGTATGGGTAGAATTTCCCGTGAAAGTGATTTTGTCGTTGAAACTGACGGCTGGCATCACGTAGAAAATCGGGTTCTCCAATTTTTGGTTTATTATTTCCAATAACAAGTTTACTGAACATTTTAGAGGAATTTTTCTTATTAGTTGCTCAGGGTTCTCTCAAAACAGTTCACTTATAGAATCATACATCTGGAAGGAACACTTCCATTTGAAGACATGAATCACGCTTGTTTACACGAATTTTCACAAACAGAACCAAATCAGAAATCAACCAGGCTAGACATTCTGTCTTCTACTCTGCTACTGAAAGATTTTTTGGAGACAAAATCTCACAGAAAAAATTCCTCTAAAATGTTCAGTAAACTTGTCTATCACGACATCATACTGGATGGCATATTAATCATAATAATCAAATCATAATAATGATTTGATAATGATCAAATCATTATCAGAAAACCAAACGTAACGCTTTTTTTACGCTTTTTTCGTTTATGTGCCAAAGTAAAGACATAAAGAAACGCTTGCATACGAGTCTGCAACACATTGGGACATTTCATGTCTTTAGTTGCAGACTCGTATGTGTTGCAGACTCGTATGCAAGCTCTAAGAGCTCTAAGAGCCACTCAGAAAATTTCAGCTTCCTACGGTTGATAGGAAAGAAGTTAGCTTCAGGAGCCACTCAGTTGATCAAAACCCTCTGCACCTTATTGTTCACGTCCTAAGGAGGCTACCAGCCAAATTTCAGCTTCCTACGGTTGATAGGGAAGAAGTTAGCTTCAGGAGCCGCTCTGCTGATCAAGACCCTGTACACCTTATTGTTCATGTCCTAAGGAGGCTACCAGCCAAATTTCAGCTTCCTAGGGTTGATAGGAAAGAAGTTAGCTTCAGGAGCCACTCAGTTGATCAAAACCCTCTGCACCTTATTGTTCACGTCCTAAGGAGTCTACCAGCCAAATCATAATCATCATATAGCCAAATTTAAGCTATAATCATATAGGTACCTACCTCACTTCTACGAATCATAATAATCATTGAGCATATTTCGTTACGTAACGTAACGTGACATAACGAAAATTTGGTTGTGTGCCATAGCAAAGACATGAAATGTCAAAAACTGATGATTTCCAATTAAAGCTAGCAGTGATTAGTTTTAAGAAGAAAAAATTAGGAAAATTTAGAATGTTATTAAAAATTCTTGCGTACAAGTCCGCTACATAGGTAGTAAGAAATATTCATGTGTTTTAATCTTCAATGAGTTTCAGATGTGACAGATGGTTCACAATCTGAACCAACAACATATAAGGTTCAAACCGCGGTGCACTATCAAGTGCACTGTGTGTTATTTCGAAATCCATATTACACAGGAATATCATTACGTTTGAAATATTTCCAATTCACATGTATACCTTTTAAGATTTTGCTGTTTGATGTCAACAGGTAGACAATTTTATATTATAGTCGGCAGACTACGATAAGCGAGATCAAAAGTATAGAAAGTGACACAAGTTGAGCGTTACCCAAATCCGTCAGAAATTCATTTCAGTGAACAGTCAGGAATGTTCCATTAAGCACGTTTAAAATATTTTCAGTTCATTCATAAATCTATGATGATTTTGATTTTTTATGTCAGCAGGATGTTCATTAGATATTATGGTTGATAGTTCTGCACAGGAGGACTATCCAATACAGAAATAATACACCTTTGCCCTTTGCGTATGTATTTGCAGTGTGCGTGTTGTGTATTAGTATTGTTATTACAGGTTGCTATTACGAATACCAATAAATGAACGTCACTATATAACTCAGTAGGGAAAAATACCCCAAAATCATGATGTAGAATTTCGGTACTTCGCACGTTGCGGACTTTATTTGAGTAATTGCACATACAGAAATTCAAACGACGTATTATTTTTGTTACATGAAATTCCGAATCCCGCATCTGCTATTCAAGGGTTGTCTTTTTGAAAAAAATAAATAATAAACCTTTGTGTAACCTCGCCATGGGGCTTCGCTTCCCTGGACCCCCAGGTCGCTCTCCGCTTTGAGCCTGCGGCTAAAATGCTAAAACATGGAATATTCTTCCTTCCCGCTAATTTGGGGTCGCATTTTTGTTCTTCCGCTAGTTGGGGGTCGCATTTTCGTTCTTCCTTCTAGTCGCATTTTTGTTCTTTCCGCTAGTTGGGGGTCGCATTTTCGTTCTTCCCGCTAATGATGGCTCACTGCTACCTTAAAAGGAAGTATTTTATTCTGTTTCCTGATAGTTACGATGTTACCAAACTAATTAGCCTGCCACCAAAAGGGACAACTTATAACCAAGATTACCACCTCAACCAATATTGAAAACAAAACAAGGCTTAAAAGCGGCACAATAATATTGTTTACTAACCATTTATAAGATCGCATTATTGGATTAATATCTTGTAAATAAATATAAAACTACGACATAAATAACTTACTAATCTTCAGTAAACTGAGAGCTTTCCAATGAATGGTGAACGATTTCTGCGCGATGAACACTGCGGAAGTTCCATTTCCCTACCAACGGCTTGGTTGTACGTGAAACTCATAAGAAAATTTGTGACAGTTTTTCGTGAGATAAAAACGGGACACTGTTGGCCAGTCAGGTGATGGCTAATGCTAAAATAAATCAGTGAATTTAGTGTTTACTGCGGACGTGCGCAAAAATTTAATTGTTTATATCTTGGTTACAATGCACCAAACCTTCCATAATTCGCTAACAATGACTATTGAATCAGACGATAATTATCATTATTTACCTTTACAATCATTAAAAAACTATTACACACCAGCGGAACCGGATGATGGTTCTATCCTATATGTCCCGATGTGGGCTATCAGCAAACGAATGCAACTCTACCTCTTGAAGAGACGATTGAGCTTGGCTTGACCACCTTGATTGCCAGGTGTTTTTCTCAACAAGGTTATTGGGTTTCAGAGTCCAAGCATGATTTGTTGTGAGGCCTATTGCAGGCTTCCAGTCCTTCAATCAACTGATAGAGGATAGTTAGACGGTTGGAACGTAGGAGCACCCTCAGCTGGTCAACCTCTGAAGTTGATGGGAATCGATGAAACAGGAGACAATAAAGCCGCTCGAGAAATTAATTAGGACTGCGAAAATTTGAGACGAAATTCCAAATAGTTGCCCGCAGAAATATATGTTCATGTGAGTGCCTAGTTTAACATTAGTGCGTCATCTTAATAATTGAATCCATAACTGTAATTCACAATAATTGTATCCAAAACCCAAAGGATTCTGAATTGAAACTGTGGGCATTAAAGCGTAGCGCGGTGTGGTATTCAAAGATTCATCGATGTTTGTCGACTATTCAACATAGAGGAGATAGGTGTTGGTACATTGGAATTGACAAAGATTTTCTACATTTTTATTGAGTAAAACCCTCATTGCTTTTAATATGTTGATTGGGATGCCGAAACGATAACTGAGGAGTTCAGATCTTTCTAGAAATATCACAGCTAAAAGTTTTACACCGCGGTTTCCGATTGATGTAGCATAATTTGTTATCTAGGTTTTATTACGGATCATAAAACACTGTGAATCATAACACAACATATTATTTCTGTATTAGATAGCCTTTCTACGCAGATCATTGGTCTACAAATATTATTAAACCCCATATATTATAGTAAATGATAACAAAAATTTTAAATCTAAGCTCCCACAATTTTAAATTTAAGCATTTTATGCTATTTTCATGAAATTATTTAGCACATATTACTAGAATTCAAGAACAGTTTTCAGCTTAAATTTGTGCTCAGATTATTTTTTATCGTTCGAGTTCATGGTTGATACACTTCTTTCGAGTATTATTCTGCTAAAATTATGAATTTTCATGGTTTTCATCCGTTCTTTTGCAATATTTAGTGAGTTATTGAGCATATTATGTATATATTCTTTTTTCAATATACTGCCTTAAAAAAGGGCTGTCTAACAAACTCACTTCCCCTTTTGGAATTCTTGATTTTTTGGCGAAAGAACGGAATTCTTATCTCAATCCTAAACTGAAAGTGGAGAGGAAAGCGGGAAATCGGATTTTTTATCTCAATTCTAAAAGGAGATGAATCGTCAGGAATGGTAAACACATACACACAAACACACATTTTATCATTTGCTAATGATTAAAAGTACGTTTCCATTTATTTTCGTCACGTCATGAGCGTCACGGGCGTGAGGTTTTTGAGCGTCACATCACGATCGAAATTATATCACGTTACCTACTATGTTGGTTGCGTGCGTCACAAAACGATATAAAGAGGCTTGGAAAATAGTTTCGTTATGCCTGCAGATATAAGTGAAGTGCGGGAAAACGCAAAACTTTACGACGCTACAGCTGCCGAGAGAGACAAACGATATCGAGAAATCAAGAGAAATTCTGCAACTCCCGATACGACCTCTTCGAATGTATATATAATAACAATTAGTAATATATATCTATCAATATATATATATATATTATTAACGATAGTATAATATTGATCCCATAATAACATTGACGGGAGGTGAAACAATAACGTATTTCAACTTTAATGAGCTGCAAAGTTTTGATTGACGGAAATTTTGGCGAAACAAACGTTAATCGTTATTAAAGATCTGACTGTAGAACCGTAGGTCTACCGTCCGTTTTTTTCTTTTTTTAAAAGTAAAATTCCCCTTAAAGGGGCTCTCCATTAAATCAAGACAGAGAAAACTATGAAAAAATGAGGGGGGCGTCCAGATGTACCGGACACCGGCCTCGGTGATCAAGAAAATTGCAGAGGGAGGCGGAGGTAGAAAGAGATAAGGGAGGGATGTGCCCCTGTAAAATGACCACCGGTAAGATCCCTAGGACGCGGGTGGTGATACCACGGAACACTCCTGCCGAGTTGCGAAATTCAACCAAGTCCGTGGCACTTTTCCCACATCGCGCCGCGCGTCATGACACGGTTGCGAACATGACATTCACAATCACATATCTTAGCCCTCCAGGTCTACTCCATAATCGCGTAGACACTGACAACCTGGGCGCGCGCACACACACACCCACACTTTAAACTTGCAGTTTTTCCTCTCTCCGATGGTCGACAGAACGTATAATGTCTAAATTGGAGAGGATTGGCTTCTACCTACACAAGGACGGAACGATTTAACCCTTCAACGACTTTATAACTGACTGACGGAGTGATGGGTTTCGGAGGGAGTGTATGGTACCGCGGACGGGAAATCGCTAAACCCGACGTTCAGCCAGGAAATCCTCGCAATTTCCAGATATTCAATTATCAGTTGATTTCAATTATGTCTTGTCTGTAGCCCGACAATCAATTTTTTATCGGCACTGTCCAGTTTGAGATTGTAGGTGTTGGAAATAAGAAGGAAAGTAGGGGTAGTACTTTGATTATTGAGAATTACATTACATTCAACATGCTCAGGTTCATCTCAGGCAAGACCGAAAATTTGAAACTTCCAAGGTTGCATAACTGGACTAGAATCGAGATCGGAAAAACAATTTAAAAAAAAGATCTGTTGCACATTTAGGGAAGTAGTAAAGAAACACCGCCAATGAAACTTAGGAAGTCTTTCATTTCAAACTTCAAGTACCTAACTAAACAACTCGTTAACGAGTTCCACTATCTGCTTTACAAGCAGATACCATGTTACATGGATATGTCTTTGATTGGGGATTTCATAACGGTTGTCCTCGAGAGTTGTAAACAAATCCTTTAACTTTAAACAAATCCCTGGGCCGCATCCCGACTAATTCCAACAAAACAACGGTTTACTTATAGAAATGTTGAAAATAAAACGATGCTTATTTCTGTTCTAGAACCAAAAATTTCAACCATGTATCATGTTTTCTCCTCGATTCCAAGCGGTTGCAATCATGTTCACAATATCAATTATTGAGAATGATCTCCTGTGTGTAAACAATTATTTATATAACCATGCTCATAACTCAGTTTGTTGGACACGCACTTCGCAGTAGTTAACATAATATTGTTGGATAAATCGAGAGCTTTCGAACGAATGGTCAACGAATTTTGTGGGATGAAAAACGACGAAGTACCATTTCCCTAGCAACGACTCGGTTGTAGGCGGAAATCACTGTAACACTATATGTTTCGTGCGCGGAAAAAAATTGACTCGCAAAAATTGCTAGGACCCCAGGGCTAAAACATGATACATGTTAATAACTGTGGAGAGAAGCCACTACAATGAGTTGTTGTTAACAGTCGACTGTTGTCAAGAGGATGAAAATGTTTCCTATGGAGTGGAGTAAATGATGCTATTGCTTTACGTTAAGAATATTGTAGCCGGCTTATTAAAATTGTTTATAGTCCAATCAACTTAGTTTAGGAATGTAGCCAGGTACGTAAGGAGGGGGAAATTGGTAGATGTGAACATTTATTACATAAATCAAGCGCTTTCCAACGAGTGGCGAACGGAAGTTCCATTCCCCTAGCAACGGATGGGTTGTAAGTGAAAAACACTGAAATTGTGACACAAATTTTGCATCACGAAAATTTTTGGTTGAGAGCAAAGACATATCCATGTCAAAAAAATAATACAAATATTAAATAAATTAAAGATTAATAAATATTAAATAAATGAAATAAAAAATAACTCCTCTCAAAGGCGGAGGGGGTATACCATTTGAATCCATCAATTTGAAATGAAACATGTGTTACGAATCACATTTTGGGTCTAGATGGTCTTAGTTCGTTTCTAAGTAACAGTTATAATTGTTTGCTTGTCAATGATAAATTTAATCCCAAACAATCGATTAAAACTACCCCCAACGCTGTACGTTGAATAGTTCGCTTTCCCGAAAGGCTTGAACATCGATAAAAAATACCTTCGAATTTCTAACTGCAAAAACATAGAGAAATCACGCTCTGCTAGCGGATCTACTGATTTGCCGATCAAGCTCGAAATTCCATTAAAAACCGCTTGATAGTGATACTGGTATACATAAAAATTGCCTAGTAAATATCAGCTGATATAATGTCAATATTGGAATTATCAGGTGATATATAGTCTTAATGGAATTATTATAAAGTTGCGAAATCGAGTTTATTAACTATCCTCTAGTTATATATAAAGTCCGCTAAGTTCTTCAGTTTCAATTTCTTCGTTCAGAAATAACTCTCCTAGATGTTAGTAACTACCTACTACACTACGTTTCTTACTGACCGTGAATCGATGGCAACTGTTGTTACCGCCACAGCCTAATAAACAACTCTCGTTGATAAGGATCGCCTAGAACACGATCAAGGCGGGTATAGAGACGAACGGCGACACTTTTGCAACAAACTTGGGGCCGTGCTGATTCGAATGAGCCGTCTAACACTGAAATCGGACCGCGAAGTTCTTCACTATTTCAAAGACCGTTTGGAATGATATATAAAGATTATCCGTAAGATGTACTAGTGAACCATTGGTACTTACTTAAATGCTAAATTTCATCTCTTAAATTGCTCCTATTTTGAACAACTTTCATTCTGCGTCTTTCGCGTGTGTGTATGTCCGCAAATCCTTGTTACAAGCTTAATTTCTACAATATTCAAGCGGTTCTTATGTTCTTATGCATTTTTTGTGTGGGTTAGGTGAAGATGGTCCCCAATGAGTTTTGTTATTCCCAAATCAATATTTCACTTGGCGCTTGCACAAACGTAAATTCCATCAACCATCATTTACTTAAGAAGAGGGTAATTTGAGCATTCCCTATCAAGTTCAATATAATCCTTTCATTAGCAGCTACTGCGCAGGCGGGAATATGAATTCATTTTTAAACGAGCTTAATTTCAACAGTTTTCATCTGATATTGATGACATTTTCAGGCAATGTTCGGGTTAGGCTGTAAATGGTCCTCTATTAATTCCATACATCTCAAATTATTACTCCATTTCGCGCATGGGCAAACGCAAAATTCCTCCAAGCATACGTTTTTTACGCCCTAGTCATCCAATCCCTCGCAAATTTGGTGCATAGTTGAGGGACAATGGTTTAATTATTCCATGTTAATTTACACCTGATTGCATCATTATTAGCTCCTGCGTACGTGCGAAAGTGTACTCCAAGGAACAAGGTCTAGTTTTCATCAGATTTAGATTACGTTTTCTGGGAATTAGTGGGTTAGGCTGTAGATTATACCCTACCAATTTCATTTTCCTCAAATCATTGCTCCATTCTGCGCATGGAATCACGTAAATTACTTCAAGCATCATTTCTGATTGCTGTCCATAGTGTTTTGTAGAATTTCAGTTTATTAGGAAGCCATGCAATCGCATGTTACCATCTTCTTTGAATATATTTTTTTATTTACTGTATCCTCAAATATTGGATAGTTAGAATGTAGTGAGATTCTCTCCGAAACATATGCCTAGCGGCAATTGATACCTTTTGTGGGGATTGGGCCGCAACTGCCTGAGACCGCCCTGCGGAATGCCCAGATCGCTGGGGAGACCAAGCATGTAAAATATGACTGAGGCTGAGGACCTACGAGGATCGCAGATAAACAGGTTTTGAGGGGTATTTGATAAAGATAAAAAAGTAGTTGTAGCCCACCAAACATAAAACCAATTAGTGACGATAAATTCGCCCTCAATTATTTCCAAGAGGTGCCGCGCCGGCCGTCAGACCCACTGACTCGGAATAACTAAGGGACGATATTGGGCGAGAGTTCAGGCCGCACAAAACACTGGGGGCGATCAAACGACGTGATTGGAATTTCAATTAAACAGTACCCCAGGCCCAGTAGGCGGTCAATTAAGCTGCATTAAGTCCCGATTGTGTACAGTGCACTTACTTGAGGTCACCTGGCGAACCCCGGTCGTGGTGGTTGACGCTTTACGAAGCGCTCTATCATCGCCTGACTCAATGATCGATAGAATTCAATGGAAATGTAATAATACGAAAAATAGATGGTACTGCCTGGCACACCTCTATTGCAATACAAATAAGGAACTGCGGGATAACTGTGGACGAATTTCATTGTTGACTTGAATATAATATATTGTCGGTAATCTATCAGAAATACAGGAACGACTCGTAGATCTAATTTTCTCTATTTGTTATCTTCCAGTTTTCGTCCATAGCTTTTGAATATTTTAATGATAGTGTCAGAATATTCATCAGAATATTCACAGTAATTATAAATTGGGTAATTTTCATGCATTTTAAACTAAAGCCTCTCTGAACCTCTATAAATATTTGATCGAGAGAGTAATGAGATTATAGATGCTTAAATAATGTCGAGCTCATTTTTTGTTCCCAAAATCAGCTGTGCCCAAATACGCTAATTACCATTATCCGTACGACACACAAAGTGAGCAAAATCGCAGCAAAAATTAACCAAAACTTCGAAAGTACCGTACTTGATGTTTTTTAAGATGCTAGACTCGGAAAAAATAGTAAATAAACAAATTTAGTCCTTAGCACTAAATCTTGATAGAACTTGGAACATGTTCCTTGGGAGAACAGGAGAAAAATTAGGTCACTTAGCTGATTAGGAAAGAGCCCTTCCAAGTTTCATTCCAATCTTATAGTGGTTGCAGTCATGTTTACAAATTAGCTGAGAAGGATCATCTGTATGTAAACAATTAGTCAGACAACCACGCTCATACCTCAGATTGTTGGCCACGCACTGTGCAGTGGTTAACATAAATAGGGTTAGGTAAATTGAGAGGTTTCCAATGACTGGCGAACGATTTTTGTACGAGGATAAATGCCCAGGATACTGATACAGTTCCGTAGCAACGTTTGGTTGTAAGCGAGGAGGTTAGAAAACTTGACGAGCTCCCTTTCTTCCAATTCCTGTCAATTTTGCTGCCGAGTGTACCTAAAGTTAGCATTGTTCGGGCGAGCGGTCGGGCGGACAGGAAACTCATTAAAAAAATCGTAGAACCCCATTTTTGATCAGTTTTCCACGTGGGGTAAAAACTTGTCAAATCTTCATGAACGAGCGACTCATCAAAAAATGGAATCCAATAAATTTATCCGTTTAATTCAGTTATGAATCAGTATAAATTTTTTTCGACTAGAATCCAGCACTGTCGAGACACTCCTCAAAAACTACCTTGAAGGAAACTCATCGAAAAGGAGCTGACGGGAAACTCGTCGAAAATGGTGGTAGTAGTAGATGGATATTGGTCTACTTTGGGTCAACTACCTGCAACTGTTACTGCCACCATGAATAACTACCTGTTCAAAAACCTTATAACGGTTGTGTCAGGCACACGGTGAAGTCTTCCAAAGGTTAGGTTTGATGACTTTCCCTTCTATCAGTTTCCCCTTAGGAGCGTTTGACCAGTTTCCACAGGGGACAGGATACTCATCAAAAATAATTGTCAACTACATTTCATCTACCAAATTTATATCCGATTTCTATTTGAAATTCTTTTTGACGACTTTACCTTCCATTCAGTTTTGACCAGTGTTCCACCCAAAGGGGAATCTCCTCAAAAAGCCTCGACCTCAGGTTTTTGATGAATTTTCGTTTGATGAGTTTGTAGGGACCCCCCTATCAGTTTCATTGTTGCCAAATCAATACCTCACTCTGCGCATGCGCAAAAATAAATTCTACCAAGTATCATTTTCTCACGCCCAAGTAGTCCGATCTCGCTCAAATTTGGATGATAGTTCGGGGATGACAATTTTATCATCTTATATCAATTTCAACATGATTGTATCTTTATTAGCTACTGCGCATGGGCCAATAAGAAATCCTTGTAACGAGTTTATTTTCCACAGTTTTCGTCCGATCTAGATGACATTTTCAGGGAATGTGCGAGCTAGGGGGAAGACAGTCCTCTGTAGGTTTCATTGTTGCCAAATCAATACTTCACTCTGCGTATGCGCAAACGTAAATTCCATTATGCTCCATTTTTTCACGCTTAAGTCGTTCGATTTCGCTTATATTTGGATGATAGTTTGAAGAAGATGACTTGATTACCAGTATCATTAGTAGCTGCAGCTTAATTAATTTCCTTATTTTATGCAAATATTAATTAATCACCTTAATTTCCACAGTTTTCATCCAATTTTGATGAAATTGTCAGGAAATGCGCGGTTTACGTTGTATATGGTCTCGTTGGTATTTCATTGTTTTCAATTCATCAATTCATTCTGCGCTTGCACCAATTTAAATTACATTGAGTATAATTTGTTCGTTTCTTACAACACATTTGGACATCTATTGGTAATATAAATTTATTGGAAAACACTATTTTAGTGTCATATTTAGCAATAATTTCATCGGGGCCTCCAAACATGGCGACCGATTACGATCAGCCGTTCAATGATAATATTAAGTTGATACATAATGTTCTGAGAACAACTAGTAATTTACGGAATGATTTGAAAGAAAAGCTTACAGATTCTATTGAAGGTCTAACCTTGGTGTTCAATAACACGAAAGCTGAGTTGATTGAATTGAATGGAAAAGTTACGAACGTAAGTGCATCGCCCCATTTGCTTCCTTCTGTTTGGGGTGGCTCACGAAAAGTAGTTTACGAACCTGTTCCCCCATTAAAACCAGACCCAAAACCGGCATTTTGTATCGTTGTTGAGCCAAAATGTAATGATCAAAATTCGGATGAGACTCGAAAAGTAATAAAGGAGAAAATTAATCCAGCAAAACTAAAAGTTGGTGTAACAAAAATGACCGGTATTAGAGGCGATATTGATATTGATCGTTGATATTGATATTGATCGTAGTTCAAGCAACGTCTCGGGAGGATAGTGATAAATTACGAGCAGAATTGTCAAAATCCTGTGGTCAGGAATTGGTTGTAGAGACAGGAAGAAAATTTCGGCCACGCATTAAATAAGCGTAGTCGGCGTTGTGTTCGACATACCGGATGCAACAAATAAGGATAACATTTGTGAAATAATAAAGGAACAAAACGCTGAGGCCTTCACCAACACATCTCATATTGAATGTCGTACTGTACTCACCAACAGATTTAACAAGAAACGGCGTAATGCGATTCTTGAACTTGATGGAAAGATGCGTAAACACTTTCAGGAAAAGGGAATTAAAATAATGTGGTCACTGTGTCGTATTGAAGATTATTTGCATGTCCGTCGTTGTTATAAATGTTCCCGATTTCACCCAGGCCTGGCTTCCGACTGTATAGGTGAAGAAACATGTCCTAAATGTGCTGGAAATCATAGTTTGAAAGATTGTTCCGCGGAGGCACGTAATTTCAAATGCATAAATTGTGAATCGTATAATTCGCGCGCACGGACGGTAAACAAACTCGAAACTAATCATGCTGTCTTCGATAAGAGCTGTGCTTGTTATCAGATGAATCTGAGCCGTCTTCGTAACTTGATAGATTACGATGGTGAATAGTTTTATCTGTGACCGCCCGGGGCCAATAGTCCAGGACTCCCGCGTGAATATGAAATGTGTCCAAATAAACTTGAATCATTCAAAGACAGCGACATGTAGTATAAATGAATTGATAAGTCGAAAACAATTGGATATAATTCTAGCTCAAGAACCCTACTGTCTGAGAGGGAAAGTGAAAGGTATTCATAAGAGTTGGCGTGTTTTCACGGCAGGGAACGGAAATAAAAGAGCGGCGATTTTTGTCTCTAATGCGGATCTAGATTTTGTGTTACATTCTATGTACTCCGATGAGGACATGGTGGTAGTCGAGACCAATAACATTGATGAAACTCCAACTATTTTCATTTCTGCGTATTTTGATAGACTGCGTAATTTAGAACAGGATCTAGAAAAATTATCAAGGGTCATTGAAGCATACGGGAGAGATAAAAAGATCATAATTGGTGTCGATAGTAACTGCAGGTCAGGTACTTGGTATGATGTTAAGACTAATGCTCGTGGAGTGGATTTGGATCTGTACTTGGCAACCAATTCATTGATTGTGATGAATGAAGAGGATGGTGGTCCAACGTTTGAAAAGGGGAACAAAAGAAGCTGGATTGATCTCACGATAGCTTCTTCAAATTCAGCATCGCTCGTTAATGACTGGGGAGTTTTAGAGGATGAGTCGTGCTCGGACCATAGATACATATTCTTCACGGTTATTCGTAGGGGACTTAGATCTGCGGTGAATACTACTACTCGGAAATACAAGACGGTTGACGCTGACTGGGACAAGTTTACGAAATGTTTGCTTGCGGATACATCTCGTTTATTGAATGAACTCGATCGCAATAGAGGATTTATCGGACCCTACTCAGAAGATAAGCAACTTGAGCTCTTGATTGATACCTGTCCGGATATTGAAGTGATGGCAACGACGTTTTCATCGCTAGTGACATCAGTGTGCGACAAAACGCTGACTCGCTATGTCAGGCAACCCAAATGTCGTTCAGAAAACTCTGTTCCGTGGTGGTCGGAAGGCATTACTACTAAACGTAAGTTTACTCGGCGATTGCGACGTAGATATCAACGTACAAAAGATGTGAGACTTCGTGAGTCGAGGAGACAGGAGTACTTGCAAGCTAAGGTGGATTATGAGGGCACCGTCTGGATATCAAAATGCAGCTCCTGGAGGGCTTATTGCGGCACTGATGGTGGAGGCAATCCATGGGGAACCATATACAGAGCGGCGATGGGCCGATTGCGTCACCCCATGACATTTTCGACTTTACGGCAGAAAGATGGGTCCTATACAGAGAATATAGATCAAACAATTGATGTAATTCTAGAAAAATGTGTACCTAGAGTGGAGAGGTCGTTGGAGGACCATATTGATCAATTTAATGAGGAGGAAATTGGATATGATGCGGCCGATGATGTTCCGTTTTCATTAGCAGAGATCAGGAAGGCTCTTCTTGAAATGCCTAAAAGTAAAGCTCCTGGCAGGATGGACTGACAAGAGAAATTTTGGAATATGTTCTGAATGCACTGCTACTGTCGATAACAGCAATCTGCAACCAGTGCCTGAAAAGAGGTGTTTTTCCTAAGAATTGGAAGCTGGCTGATTTGATTTTATTGGAAAAGCCTGGGGCCCAGTACCGGGAAGATGCATCTAAGTATAGGCCCATTAGCCTCCTTCCCCTGTTGGGAAAGCTGTTGGAGAAGATTTTGATTGGCCGAATCATGCACTTTTTCTGGTCGAACGGCGCTTTCCAACCGTCAGTTTGGGTTTACCCCGGGTAAAGGAACGGTTGATGCACTATTTGAAGTCAGACGTCATATTGAGGAAAGATTGGAGTACTGTGAGCATATAATCATGATTTCGCTCGATGTGTGTGGTGCATTCGATGCTGCTCTGTGGCCGGTAGTTCTCCGTGCTCTTCGTTTTGGGGGTTGTCCTGGGAACCTTTACCATTTGTCTCCGTCATATTTTAGTGATCGCAAGGTGCGATTATCAACTTCCGGCAAGGAGTATTGGAGAACACAAGAGAACCCAGGGCAGTTGTTGTGGTCCAGGATTTTGGGTTATATTGTATAGCTCACTTTTGAAGCTGCCATACCCGGATGGGGTTTAGGTTAGTGCTTTTACCGATGATTTGATGCTTGTTGTTTCGGCTGGTACAAGTTTTGATGCATCTGTTGTGGCGAATTACTCTCTGTATATGGTTGAGGCGTGGGCAAAGGAGAACCAAATGTGTTTCAGTGCCGAGAAATCCAAGGTGTTGCATGTATCACGTTGGGTAGTGCAACCAGAGTATAATGTTTATCTGATGGGGTAATCTCTCACCGTTTCGGACGACTTAAATACCTCGGGGTCATATTTGATTCCCGCTTAACTTGGCGTAAACACATAGACTATATGTGCGAAAAGGCAAGCCAGCTGACCAATGCTTTGGCTCGTTCGGCAAGGGTTTACTGGGGCTTAAGTGGAGAGGCATTGACTATTATTTATAAAGGCGCACTATTACCGTTATTAAAGTACGCTTCTCCTGTATGGTACAAAGGCCTGCAGCTTGCTGAAAATGCAAGCAAAATTAAATCTGCACAACGGAAGATGCTTCTTCGAATCATTAAAGGGTTCCGTACCATCTCATATGAGGCCTCCACAGTGATGTCTGGAGAGGTTCCCATTGTGATAAAGATTAGAGAATTGGCAGACGTTTATCTTGAAATGCACGACGTTGAAGAGTATTGTGGCAGAGTTGATCTCAAGACTGCAGTTGTAGACAGATTGCATCCTGCTACACGAGCCATTTGCTGGGATGAAGGAGAGAATTGGGATGCAGACAAGGCGTATTATCAGATATTCACAGATGGGAGTAAAATCGACGGTCATGTGGGATGTGCATTTGTGGCTTACTGTGGAGGTGGTGATGTTCCTGTTGTGACCTGTGGATTTAGACTTGATGACTGCTGTACGAATAACCAAGCCGAGTTATTTGCCATCCTTGAGGCACTTGAGTGGCTTAGTACACAGACCATAACAGAAAGTCAGAAATCAGCTCAATTGCTGACAGATAGCATGGTTTCACTCGATGTTATGCAGTGTGGCCGTGGACAGAATTCTCATGGCGGTATCTTTGCTGAAAGAAAGTTCTTGGAGTTTGAAGATTGGATAGACGCAGGCGCATATTGGAACAGTGGGAAATCAGCGAGCTGATGAGGCCGCCAAGGAGGCTGCCTTGAATATGGAATTGGTGGAAGTCTTTGGTTTGCTACCACCAACATACTTCAAACATCTAGCTAGGCAGCAAGCATTAGCTACATGGGAAGATGAATGGGCAAGAACTGCTAATGGGTCCCAGCTCAAAAAGTTTTTCCCAACAGTCCATGACCGCTTAAAAGTTTCATTTAATGCTCACCGGGCATGGACGTAACAAGGCGTACTTACGAAGATTTGCCATCAGGGATGACGACTGCTGCAGCTGTTCAATGGGAGTCAGCCAGACGTGGGACCACCTCATCCTAGTTTGTGAATTGACTGAGGCACCGAGGGCGAGGTTGATAAGGAAGATTGTGCTTTCGGGTGGTGTGTGGCCAATTGACTTCGGTTTGTTAATCAGTGATTATTTAAGTGATTTTGTTATTTTTGTGAATTCGATTGACTTCAACATTTTCGATGAGAACTAATTTTTCTTTTATGTTAAAATGATTCAATACCTATAATGAACATTTTGAGTTATCTTTGATTGCTGTATTTATAAAACACCTGTAATCGTAATAGGGTGCAGGTGGAAATATAATCCTTCATTGCAGGGTGTACTGCAGTGGAGAAAAAAAAAAAAAAAACTCGGCGCTCCGCGCCTCGCCAGGGGGCAAGCCCCCTGGAGCCTGGACCCCCGGTTACCTCTATTTACATACTTCGGACGAAATTATTGAAACACAGAATGTGTTTGCGTTGTCGCGCAACCAAGTGACAACCAAACAAGCGTCATTGTTTACTATTCATTTATAACATCAATTTATATAGTTATAGTATGAAACTACGAAAATTGCGTTGTTAAAAAATCAAGCCTGGCTGGGATTCAAACCCACAACCTTCGTCTCACGAAAAAAAAAAAAAAAAAAAAAAAAAAAAAAAATTCAGGCCTGGCCGGGATTTGAACCCACGACCTTCGTCTCACGAGAAAAAAAATTTTTTTTTCAGGCCTGGCCGGGATTCGAACCCACGACCTTCGTCTCACGAGAAAAAAAAAAAAAAAAAAAAAAAAAATTTTCAGGCCTGGCCGGGATTCGAACTCACGACCTCTCGCTTCCCGTCACACATTTCGTTCCCATCCCGCATTCCATTTTCGGCTAGTTAGTCCATGGCTAAAACACATTCTGTGTTAAAACACACACACACACACACACACACACACACACACACACACACACACACACACACACACATATATATATATATATATATATATATATATATATATATATATATATATATATATACACGAATGAATGAATAGTTTTATTCAACACTTGGTTCTTACAAGATAGGAATAGCATTCACTACCTATTGCCAAACTATTAAGTAAGGACGTTATACCAACACACTACCAGAATACTTGATTAAAACATTGCACTGGACTCACACAAACACTTGCTGATTGTGGTAGCTAGGGTACTTAATATTTAACTTACAGACAAATTATATATTATTAGGTAGTTCTTTTGATACAGATAGCAACAATCAAAATACCGTGCTCGAATTTCATAACAACGTAACTTAATACAATACGATAATTTACGAAAATTCGCTCATACGGCCATACTGTATGGCTTTTTATACTTTCTTCAGTAAAATTTATACTAATTTCTGAAGTAATTTTTCTTTTAAATATAAGATGTGTAATCCGTTTTGTATTCAAGTAGATTCTAAATACAGATGAGAGGACACATATCACTCATCTGTCTGTGTAAAAGCAGGAAATGAAGAAGTTGGATTCGAATTAATAAACAAGGATGAGCAGTACTAAATATAGTGAAGATTGCGAAGTACGTATTAAATCTCAAATAGCGTCATGAAGAAGAAAATTATGTCAGGGAGAACTTGGTGGTTTGGCTCTCCTAAGTTGCGGAGCAAAACCTGCTGAGGTGAACTTGTGTTGAGGTTTCCCCGCCGCCCGACCGCTACAGCTCCCGACTGTTCTTCTACCGCCGACCCCTTGACCTTCCCTTTTTCAAAAGACTTGATCCGTCGTGAACATTTTCGGTTAGTTGGACACGGGCTTGGGCTCCACCCAATATATATATACGAGAGGAAGCTCGTTCACATGTACGGACTGTTGGGATTGGGAGCAGGAACAAAGCTACACGCAGAATGAAAATGTCATCCTATTTCCAGGTCGTAGACAACTCTATTGAGGTAACTCGTGGCTGTATCGTAAACGAAGACTTTTCCCGTTCCAGAACCAGATCAAACGGTTTCTCTTTTCTGATCGATTTTTCACAATCATCAGAGAGTATTTTCTGAGAACCACTGGGCCAATGGTGATGGAACTTAGGTGAAACTTGAACAATTGATCAGCAGATGGAGCTTCACGATGGAACGAGGGTCAATAGACTTCCGAGGGAGGCAAAGTGTGTAGTGGTCCGATGGACAGGTCCAACCGACTCCCTAAGCGGGCCAGCGTCAGGAGAAACTAAAAATCCAACTCTCCCAACCGACGCCCCCGACAAGTAATTGTCTACAAAAGATGTTATGATGAAACGAGATGCAAGGTGAAAGTGGTAAATGTAACGTTTGAGGTGCTGGGCCGCCCTCATATCTCAAAATTCTAGTGACACGAGAAATGTGGGTATGTACGGAGAAAAATACATATCTGTGGAAGACTAACCAATTTATAAATATGTTAAAAAGTTGTGTTCCAAACTCCAGTCATGTTGGGGCGAATCAAGTGAAGAACAGACAGAAAAATACTCTGCCCAGGAAATGGCACATGAGCTTCCTCGTGACCTTCACAGTACGTCACCGTTGAATTCCAGAAAACTGGAAACGACCGGTTCTGGCAGCAGGGAATTAATAAGGTGGTAAATTGGAAGCCGAATGGTACATATAATAAATGAAATTAATAAGGACAATTTTGATTTTAATATGGGACCATCCAGGATGTAGTCCGCATGTTCCCTGAAATTACGGCTGTTGCAAGGACCGTAACAAGAATATTTCGTTCACGCATGCGCAGAGCGTACCGCTAATGCAATTATGATGATTGTCTTATGGGACCTCAAGGGACCTTACCCACATCATCCCTGAAAATCTGACCGAAATCCGTTCAACATTGACCGAGTTATGACCGTCACAAGGAATTCACGTTAGCGCCTGCGCAAAAGCTACCGTTGATTCGATCATGATGAAGTTGATAGGGGATCATCTAGAGCTTAATCCGCACGATCCCTGAAAATTTGGTTAAAATCGGATCAAAATTGTGGAAGTTATGGCTGTTACAAGGAAATGTGGACGGACAGACAGACAGACACGGAACCAAATTTGTTCAGGAGGCTCTGAAACGCAAAATGCGAGTAGAAATTTTGATTTTGGAGCAAACAAATTTTTTTCATTTCGAAAGTGAAAACAAAGCTTCCGCTGCCTTGCAGTCTCGGAAGCAATAATTTGTTTTTGTGGAATCGTTTACACTCAAATGACAAGATGGTTCCTAAGATCGGCAATAACTATTTCTGTGTATCGGTTTGTCTATTAATACGATAATATCTTCGCCTCAATAAATTTATTTCGTTCTAGTTGATTGAGTTTATTCCCCAGAGAGTCAGTTTATTACACTTTTCTAATTTCAGTTGGGTGGGAGTCGGTTGTCCCACTCCTTTCCCTCGGGAGTCGGATGACCATTCCAATTCTTTCTCTCCCGGGAGTAAGTTGTAGGTTGAGCTTGCAAAGTCAACTCGGGAGTCGGTTTGGAATCCCCGGATGAAACTGTGGAAGGAATCATCACGAAAACTTTCGAAATATCAACGATTGGTGGTAAGGACTAAAAACAAGTAGGTAGGTAGATCAGTGCTCACGAAGTGAGTCACAAGATGTAGCATTTTCTTGTAAGGAGACCCTCGTGAAATAAACGCTTCCTACGTTGAATAGGAGACAAAATGACTTTGGAGTTTACTCCTCTGACCTCTCATGCGTCAGTGGCTCCTGACACATCTTTATCCTCGCCATATTACAGATTACATCCATACCAAGTTTCATAACAATCAGACGTCAGGAAGTGGCATTTAAAAAGATTTTAAGAGGACATACATATACATACATTCATCAACGGATAAAGTCAACACAATAGCACATTTTTCCTTTTTTTAAAGAAAATGCGCTAAAAGTCACTCTCTATGAAGTTGTAGAAACCCATTTCAATGAAAAACAAAAGTTAAAGAAGAACGTTGTCCAATTCCACAAAAATAAATAGTTACAATGTTAAATAGATTTCGGTGGCGAGTCAACATCAGTCACAAACACTAACTGAACTTACGTTAGAAAGGACACAGCTTATATAGTCGAGGTGAAAGGAGATTGAATATCGTTGGTCGAGAGAAAGGAAAGGGCACGAGGTACGAACAGTTAAGTGTATAAAAAGTGAAGGGGATTTAGCAAATGGGATGAAGTGAGGGGAGGGGGAAGGATTATTCAATCTGTTTTCAACAGGGGATAATTCCAAGTTTTACAGAAATGGATCAGTCAATATACTGAGGGATATTCTTGTTTAGACATTTACCAGACCCGTCACTTTTGATAATTTCGAAATTTTCCAATACATTCAATCTGGTCGCTTCGGATAAAAATTAAGAAATTCTACAAACTGTATATTTGCCAAATCAAAATTGTAACTACGATTGGATTCCCTAAGATGATTTGCAAATTCAGATTTACCTGTATTTTCCTTGTTAACCTTTTCAAGTTCGTCCATTCTTTCCCTTAATTTCCTACCAGTTTACCCCTGACAAGAATACTCATGGCCGCAATAAAACATTAATTGATAAATCCCCCACTTTCATCCTGAACACTGATTTCGTTTTTAACGGACCCTAGTAATGCTTTACGACTATTTTTAATTTTGAAGCTAAAATTAAAATAAGAAATAAAATTTAATTTATTTATTTTTAACTTCTGGTGGTAAGTGAAAAGCATCCGAAATTTCGAGAAAGTTATTACAAAAAAATCCTGGCGTACAATTCCATAGCATAGTGATACATTTTCATGCTTCCATGGAAATATCGTTTAGGAATGAACATTGTCGCCGCTTTCATGGCAAGACAATTGAATAATGAATATTATGTGTTTGGGTAACTGAAAGACGAATTCATGATTCAATGTGTTTTTCCGTGATAACATTGGAAGATGTTGAAAATCTCATTTTTGTATACTTGAATACTCTAACGCTCACCAAAGAAGTTGTTGAAATCGAAATCGTAGCAAGGAACACATGAAGCAGTAACTGTAAGCATTTAATTTTTTAGCGACCAGGCACGCTTTGTTTATCGGTTGCCTATCGAGATCTCCTGATGCCCAGTTTTGTGACGTTTTTCGAGTAAAGGCCAAAGCGTAGACATGAATGTCAAAATCACATGGTCTTGAATCGTCTGCATTACTGTCATTCTACTGTAAAGCGTAAAATAGAAGATCAGAAATATAAAAAATCAGGATTTTAAAAACTTTTGGAATAAGACTAATGTTTTTAAGGGTTCCAATGGTAAGTATCATTCCAAAGAACTGAATAATGAACGCACCAGGATGTAGATTCATCAGTTCGTTTTCCCTAATGACAGTGAAAAAGAAAAAACATCTTCATGAGTCTACATCTATATCTTCATTCCTATGAGTATGTTTTGTTATAAACCTTGCCTAATTTCTTAACACTAGAATATTGCTTTGAAGAAACTCCAAACGAGCCATAGAGTTGTTTGTTAGTTGTTAGTGTCTAATATCACGTTTCGTAACTTACTTAGTTTATTGACCTGTACTTCTACACCAAGTTGAAGCGTTAATATTTTGCCGGCTATTGTGGTCAGTAAGTCCTTAAGAGGCTACCAGAAGGCTTTGGACATTTTAAGCTTTGAATTACGTAACGTTTCAAATACTAACCAGGTATAAATCGCCTCTCAACCACAATACAACAAGGTTACAGTGTCATTTAGTAACCAGAGAATTCAAGCCATCCCCGAGTTTCTGGAAGAAGATTAATATTAAAGTTACGGTTGTTCAATGGGCTGCAATGTAGAAGCCAATCCCCTCTAATCTCCCTCTCAACGATGTTGTACAAGCGCCAGCTTTCTGTCACGTTGGCGAAATCGTGTTTGTGATAGTTCCCGCGAGATCCAAGGGAATGCGCTGCCGTCGTTCCGTTGTTTCCCAACGGGCGTCGCGCGCCTGGTCTCGTGTTCTTGAAAGACTGCGTTTGGCGATGAATGGGTGATCCTAGAACTGTAAAACAAATCTTCACCGAACGTAGCATATATGCTATTAGTACAAGTTGTACCTCTTATGGTACTGTCACTCTCCTCTCTCTCTCTATGAGTGTGGATTTAGGGCACCTAGGGGCGTCTAAGTTCATTACATGTTGTTGTAGAAGCGCGCCATGTATTGCAAAGTTCCAAGTGTAAACTCGAGAGTCCGTTTAGGTGGAGATGATATCATAAGTGAGGGCAATCGAGACGAAAGTAGGCTGTTTAGTAGTTCGGTGAACCCAGTCGTGGTTACTACTATTAACTATGTTTCGCGTCATGTACACTAATAAAGGCGTGTTGTGCCCCGTCATGCAACATTTTTTTTTTAATGACAGTTTCGGCAATACGCGGACGGCGGAATACGGTTTCGGTATACAAATAAAAGTTGTGCGGCTTTCTTAGTGACTAACAGTGTTGTCAATCAGATTTTTGCTCATAATGGGGAGCATAATCATTGTGAGAATGCAGATCGTTTTGTCATACATTAAGATGAACAACCTATCAGTTGGCAGACGGCCGGCAAAAAAAAAAAAAAAAAAAAAAAAAAAAAAAAAAAAAAAAAAAAAAAAAAAAAAAAAAAAAAACAGCCTGAAAGAGATGAAAAAATTCATGAACTTTGGAGGCAATTTCGTGACGCAAGAATTTTGCGTGCTGAAAATGTCAGACGGGTCGGGCGTTTGAAGAAGTTTGTAGATCCCAAGAAATACTGAAAATTCAAAAACAATGACAACCTTAGAACGTGCAATTGTACGATTGTGAAATCTTTAAGCTGCATGCTGACGAGGTGACAAGAAGAAGAAGTTACACCAAGGTGAGTCTGATTATGTCTGAAATAATGTCCTGGGAACTCCCAGTCCGGCATTTTTACAATAGTGGCGTTAAGGCGATTTCAAAATATGAGCGCTTTTACAACAGTCGCGTTAAGCCAATTTGATATGTTTGTGCACTTTGCATCATTTTTGCCCCCATTGGCGCTTTTGCATGTTGCCGGTTCAATGTTACCAAGTTACTTGAACCCGAATGAAGAATCGATTGATCTACCACCGAAAGCGAGAAAACATTCTAGTTATTAAAAATTAACAATTGCATAGTTCATAAATTATCAGGAAAAAAGAAAAAATGATACTTATTTTGAGCAACATCGCCGTTTTTATTCGAGGTAACGAAGTAAAACGTCTAGTTAACAAGTGGAAAGAAGTTTTGGGAGAATAATTAATGAAAAGAGGAAGAGCTCGTGAGGTGAATTCTTAAGTTGACCTCTTCGAGAACGAAAACACAGTACTAAGCTACGGAAAAACACAACAGAAAGCATTGCTTTCCATTTCATTTCCCCCGGCACAGAAGAAATCGATACTTCTTATCTGCTATCTTCCGCCGTATAAATCTTTCGTCCATCGAACTGAGATGTCAGAAATATACGAAGTTCGGTGGGAGAAAGAGAGGAACGGTATCCGGTGATTTGAAAAGTTGCTTTGAGAATACGAGGATACATAGTAATGGAACGATGTTATTTTTCATCGTGAAATACAGGAGCGGAGTTGGTTGTAAGCGTTGCTGTATACTGAGAGAGCGGTAGTAATTTCTTCAGTTGGTACATTTATATTTGAGTTCTTTATAACGAACAGGAAGAATCAGAAAATCCCCTAAATCTAAGGTGCCGTTAAAAGCGATTTCGGACACAATATTGATCACAAATTGAATTATAAAGTAGGTAATAAAAGGTCATGAAAAAAAAAGAAAAAAAAGTGAAAGAAATTAAAGAGTGGATGATTACAAAAAAAGGAAAAACTCTGTTACCAACAGTAGGCAGGTACTTATGGTGAATCGTGTTTTCAGTGAAAGAAAAACTTGATTTCTTGAGCAATAAATTTTAATAGGTTAAGATCAACATAACACGGATCACCAAAAAAATGTGAACCAACAAGTATGACTAGTAAGTAAAATAGGAAAAAATACAAGTACACCCACTGTACAAGATGTAGAAAGATCCATTTTTTCCCCTCCGAAATTTTGGAGAAAATCATTTTTCTTGGGGTTCAAACTCCTTCCCTTTCCTACATCTTCCTTAACTCTCGTCTGATTTGGTTTGGCTAACGGACATTCGTGCCTGACACTGTCCGTGTGTGTCATTTGTCGTTGTTCCAAGAACGATCTAGTGGAGGGATCATTTTTTCATTGGTATTTAAGTATGATGAAATTCACCTTTGATTCATGTCAAGTTCCTTTGTCAGTCAAGTTCTCGCAAGCTCGCATCCCAAAAATGAAAAATATTCTAGATCAATCCTTTTAGTAAAATACAGGTTAGTTGGCCAAATTTATCGTCGGCACAAAGCTGAAACCGCGAATCTGCAATTTTGGACGTTTTCACATTAATGCGTCATTGAACTTGGTATCGGTCCCTCTATTCACTGCGTGAACCCCAATCCTGCATCTGTTGCCCGTTTCACAAATTTCCAAAATTTCCCAATCTAGCAAAGCCAAAACCACGAATGTGTACTTCCGCGGTTTCGGCATTGCATAGCAACGTAGCACTGTGCGTTTCGTGAAACAGTGAAGACAACCCAGCTGTTTACAAATAAACATCGTTCGGCCTATTTAGACAGCTGGAAAAATTTCCCCGCCCAGGTCATTGTTTCGACGGCTCATTCGACCTGATTCACCCGCAATTTTTGTTTACATCCAGAGAGTCATTCTGTATTTTTTCACTATACCTACTTACGTTAGTTCTCATCTTTGTTGTTGAGGTCTTCTATTTGGCGAAGAAAATATCTCAGTGAATGATGTGTATAGATCTCTTAATGAGAAAATGTGAGGACTTCGCATTCTGTGTAGACACTTCATGAAGCGACTCATTCCACAATATGTAACATTAGGGTGGTTCAAAAAAAAAAAAAAAAGTTCTGGGATTTCTCGTCCCTATTGTCGGTATGTCAGGATGACCATCCTAAATTTTTAGCAAAAAATATTAATCCTAACCACTTTACTTGGGTCGATTTTGGCCAGTTATCGACCGCTATCGTAAACCTCTAAATTGGTGCCGAGGTGATGATTTGAAGGACGGATTTCAATTTTTTGGGTCAATTTATGGGTTTTTGCATACGCTAAACAAGATGAACTTATTTATTTTACGCTCCGTCCACTAGTTATCCGGTAAACTGGCAGAGGGCGCTGCTTGAAGATAAGTAAAAATCGAAAAATTCATGCTGTCGCCTGGTTAAGAATTGTACTAGAAACGTGCTATTATGGTCGGATAATGTGCTTTGGCATGCTCTAAACATGATTCCATTTTTTACTATACTTTTCCGCCGATGATTGCTTCGTTTATCGCCATAAACCTAAAATTAATTGTAGGGTAATTGACAAATTCACAATAATTTCACCGGAAATTATGTCGCGTTGATAATTTAAGGCCCCGAAATACCTTGCGCCGATAAAATTTGGTATTTTCCAGGATACTCGGTACAAGCTGTTGGTAATTTGGCAAGGACTTGAACCGGAATTGTACTTATTTGCCAAATATAGCGGCAAAATGGAGAAAATAGCTAAATTTTCCCATTTTTCTGTAAAATTCCTTAGTTTCTATCGGTTTTCCGGGGTCAAATTCGTAGTTCTGAATTGTCTGAACTGTGATTGGATCGTTTGAGCGTAGGGTTAGCTATTGTCAGCGGTATCGGTCACGTGTAAAAGCTTGTACAATGGTATCAGGTCGTTAAGCGAATAAGTACAATGCCGGTTCAAGTCCTTGCCAAATTACCAACGGCTTTGTACCGAGTATCCTGGAAAACACCAAATTTTATCGACTCAAGGTATTTCGGGACCTTAAATTATCAACGCGACATAATTTCCGGTGAAATTATTGTGAATTTGTCTATTACCCTACAATTAATTTGAGGTTTATGGCGATAAACGAAGCAATCATCGGCGGAAAAGTATAGTAAAAAACGGAATCATGTTTAGAACATGCCAAAGCACATTATCCGACCACAATAGCATGTTTCTAGTACAATTCATAACCAGGCGACAGCATTTTCGGTGAATTTTTCGATTTTTACTTATCTTCAAGCAGCGCCCTCTGCCAGTTTACCGGATAACTAGTGGACGGAGCGTAAAATAAATAAGTTCATCGTGTTCAGCGCATAAGAAAACATATAAATTGACCCAAAAAAATTGAAGTCCGTCCTTCAAATCATCATCTCGGCACCAATTTAGAGGTTGGGTTTACGATAGCGGTCGATAACTGGCAAAAATCGACCCAGGTAAAGTGGTTAGGATTAATATTTTTTTGCTACAAATTTAGGAGGGTCATCCTGACATATCGAGGAAGCAAAAAACAATGGGGAAAAGGAATCCCAGAACTTTTTTTTTTTTTTTTTTTTTTTTTTTTTGAACCACCCTAATGTAACATACATATATACTTAATATATATAATACAATGTATAATATACATAACGTCAAGTAGTAAATCCCCAAGTAAAAGTTTAGCTAAGTAGGACACGGCGGGCAACCGGAGGGCCTCCAATGTTTGCTGACTTACATAAATATAACCGACTAGATCTGTCAAAACTGAAATTTTTTTCACAAGTACCCGTGAGCATGTTTCTATTCATTCAATCTCTTGGCTTCTCAACAATCATTCATGATCGTCACAGTACAATCACCACGTTAACGTCAAGATTCATCCATTTTGACAGTCAGGATTCCCAAGACGAAGTCAATTCCCGAGGTCTCCGCCCCTATTTGCTTAAGTCAACGAGGTTTGTTTGAGTTGAGGCCGTTGTGGAGCCGTTTTTAGAAAATGGCCGAGGGCTCAGAGTTCCCCTCCTCGCCACGTTGCGGTGAATGACACCGCCAGAGATAGAAGAGAAGTTGGCCAACTGTGAGGGCGCCGCGCGAGTCGAGTTCACTTTTGTGCGTCGAGAGCGACATTTCTGATGGAGCGATTTAATTCTGACCTCTAACTAAAACAAAATCACGTAACTCCACTAGCCAATACTTGTCATCGAAACTCAGCAAATTATTAATCGAAGGTTTATTATTTCTGTATTAGAAAGCCATTATACGCAAATCTCAGGCCTTTTAATTAACGTAGTACATGGGACACAATTTAAGTATAAGAGGATATACGTTAGAACCGGCCAAGAGGAAATTAATAATCCTAAGCAATTATTTACTGAAAATTATTGAGGTAAGATAAAACGCCTACCTACGCTAAGGCTAAACTAGTCCATAATTAGGTTATTAACATTGTTGTGATTCAAACTAACTGTTGTGAATTTAGCAATGTGAGCCTAGCGGGTAGAATTGGACATTGAAGCAATAAGTGTTCAGAACTTGACAACCTTGACTGAAAAGTAACCTAGTTGACTTCGGATTTATCGAAAGAGAGTAAGGACCGAATTTTACAACGGACTGATGTCAAACCAATGAGATGTTGAGAGGAAAGTGACCCGGAATACACCTGAAGTACACGAAGGATAGGTAAATTTGCCCCGGACTGTGTAATCCCGTGAAACAAATTTAGGAAGATTCTGCACGTGGAACGCGAAGCCCCGTTGCGTTGGTTTAGATAAAAAATGGTCAGGAATATGTGGGAATGATTTCTAGCTGAAGTTTGGCTGTAGATTGAAGCGGGGGTCTGCCGGTATTAATATAGTTATCTATCTGTGACAGGACCACCTCTCCCAAGTGGCGTGTTTGCATGCACGGGCACCTGCTTGAAAATTATTTTCTGTCTGGTCAACCGATCTAACTCCTGCTACACTTGCTTGTAGAAAAAAAAGTAGTAGGTATATAGCATTCGCACTTTGAATTAAACCTTTCGCGAATTGAATTAAACTTTCCGCGAATTGAATTAGACTTTCCGCAAAATGAATTAAACTTTTCGCAAATTGAATTAAACTTTTCGCAAATTGAATTAAACTTTTCGCAAATTGAATTAAACTTTCCGCAAATTGAATTAAACCTACATACGTGAAAAGATCAATAACATTAAGAAACCCTTCCGGTTGAGACGCGGCTTAAATTTAAAAGAAAAAAGAAAAAACAGCAAAAAAGGAACACTGATCCCTCCCTGTTGCTAGGTACCAAAGCTATCCTCATAGGACGCCTCAGTATTTGTGCAAAAGTGATGGATATGTTTCTGCTGCTCCCAACTGCTGCTCTTGGACGACCTCTTCATTAACTTTTGCTTTTAGAATTCTTCTTGCTAATGCCTATAAATTATATAAAATGTCAACTATAGATGGATACGTTGCAAGCTCAGTTTGCTATTAATTAATAAATAATTTACCTTCAGATTAACTTCATGAGGTGCTGGATTATGTTTAAATCTACAATTTTTGTGCTCGTTCCATCACTTGCACGATTTGTTACAATATATAAATTTTGTTGAAGTTTTACATTTTGTCTTGATTAAAACAACAGATTCGCCTAAGGTTAATTTGCAGAAAGTTTAATTCAATTCGGGGAAAGTTTAATTCAATTCGCGAAAGGTTTAATTCAAATTGCGAATGCTAGGTATATATAGCGACAAACATGATCAGTGGCGTATCGGGTCTCCGAACCTGGGTATTAGCAAAATGTTCCAGATATGCAGCATTGTACTTATTATATTTTGGTAATGTTGTATTAGATGGCCCTTCTTCGAAGATCACTGGTCTATAATTATTATTATACGTAGTAATTCAAACGTATTATTATTAAAGACTATTAATCCGTACCTCCCAATAGCTGATATCTAGATAGGTTCATCTATAAGTGGTAAAAGTTATGATTAACTCGATTTCGTCAAGTGAAATTCTGTTGGAAGTACATCAGCTGATACGATCATCGTATATTTTATAAGATGATTTTTATAATTTCTCACAAGTTGCGCTACACTCCCCTGTTGAAAATCTATTTCAAAATCGTTCAATCCCCCCCTCCCAGAACTTTAGTTAGATGAATTTTATTAACGATGCATTAAAACATTACATAATTTATGAACGAATTCATGTTGTTATACATATTTACTCCAATTTACTCAATATCCCGGACACTCTGAATTAGGAGTACAAGAACCATTTGCTGGTGGTCTTAAATTCGTTAACCAGGACAGCCAAATTTATTCGAAACTGCAGCACTCAGTACGGCCAAGGTGTAACAGTACATGAATATACGGTAACAGCCCTGGATGTAGGTCAGTGCCGCACATCGTGTAAACTCCAATCTCTCTGTAAACACCGAATCTGTGCCGCACAGCATCAGTACTCCAATAAATTCAAACGCCGATTCTCTTCAGGGCGGGCTTGTGCTCTACAGCGTCTAAACTACAATCACTTCACAATCATTGAATCTCCTCAGGGCAAGCTAGTGCCGCACATCATATAAACTCGAATCTCTTCAGAACAAGCTTGTGCCGCACAATGTCTTGACTCTAATCAGTTCAGAACTACCGAATGTATCCAGAGCAGGTCTTTGCCACACAATGTCTCATCCCCGTTCAGTTCACAACCACCGACTATCTCCAGGGAAGGCCTTTGCGCACAGCGTCTCAACTCCTATCAATTCAGGAACACCGAATCTCTTCAGGGCGACCTTGTGCCGCAAAGCCTCTGAACTCCAATCACTTCACTAATATTGAATCCCCTAAGGGTAGGTCAGTGCCACACAGCATCTGAACTGCAATCAATTCACAAACACCAATTCTCTTCGTAAGAAGTTAGACTAAATTCTTCAATGATTTCAAACCCCTACCAATTTGGGTGCCGTATGTTCAATCTGCTTAATGAGGAGACTAAAGAGCTTTCTTTCAAACTTTTCAAGCGCACTGTACAACACGAACTCATTAAGCAAGAACTATACCACACTAGTGATTTTTTCAAGATGAAATGTGCCATTTTTAAATAGTGGATAGTCAATTTTTCATGCGAACAAAAATCAAGCAATATATATATTTTTTGACTAGTTGGACGTTTTACTCCACTTATTCACCTTTAAATAGTTTTTATCTTGTAGCCATTGTTAATTTTATGTCAGCAACCGAGGAATTTTATAAAAGTACTCGAGTTAGCTTCTTAAAAATTTTTATGACTGTAATAACTTGTTAACTGTTGAATACTTTTATTTTTATTTTTTTAGATTTATATAAGTTGTATGAGTTATTGTTTTTAGTGTGATTGTAATTTATTTGAGTGTATGGCTTTATTGCGAGCAAATTATTTGGGTTCGGGGCTCTCGATCGGCTCGGGGGCGGTCTCGCCTGGTGTTTTTTTCGGTTGTGCGATTTATGAATCGTAGCAACGGGTACTTACCTAGAAATAGGTGGGCGCCCCCCGGGAGGCCGCCATGGTGGGTCGGGTCCGGGCTCGGTCGGGAAGCCCCGGCCGAGCCGCCTTTTAGGCGGGTTAATGACCTGCCTACACTCTTTTGTTTCATTTTATTATTATTGTTTTAATCAATCTGTTTTTTCCCCCTCTTTATTGGCTACATGAATGTTAATTTACATTGTACAACAATATTTACATTGACAATTGTCCTACATAATAACATGTTTCGACAAAATATATGATTCTGATTCTGATTCTTCAGGGAAGCTTGTGCCGCACATTTTATCAACTCGAATCTCTTCAGGACAAGCCTGTGCCGCACAGCATCTAAACTGCAATCAATTCACAACTACCGAATACTTATCTTCTTGGAAGGCACACAGCTTCTAAACTCTTATCAATTCAGGAACACCGAATCTCTTCAGGGCGACCTTGTGCTGCAAAGCCTCTGAACTCCAATCAATTCACTAACATTGAATCCTCTAAGGGTAGGTCAGTGCCACACATGGTTTCACCTCAACCTCATTTCAAACGACTGAATCGCCCCAGGTCTGTTCTCTTCTCCTTCGACAGACTTGGTTAATTAACCACCTCCCTCATCCACAAGTATTGTTAATAGTGCACTCTAATAAACTCCCTAATAACAAAAAGGTCCCCTTAGATGTCAAATTTCTTATTGTTCGTCTATAATATGGACGTAAACGAGCTTCAACGAACGATTAAGACGTCAAACGGTCTTTTCAAAATTAAAATTGACTGAAAAGAAGCCCAATTAACCGTGAATTGAACCCCCAACCCCTTTTCGCCGGTATTTCCTCGAGGGAATTCCGACATTTCCATACAACCAAAAAAAGGGTATTGATTTCCTCGAAGAAGTCGTTTTTAAAGAGATGCGAATGAAAAGACAGGGCTTTTAGTGGAATGGCGACTTTTCGTGTTTTAAGGAGGCAAGTTGGGGATTGCCCCCTCCCATCACCCCCTCGTCGTCATTAATGGCTTAAACTGCCTTCGCCACTTGTTGTTGAGTTAGGTTGTTGGGTTGCTCAACAAGTCGTTTTAAAACCCGGTGAGATGGGGGGAAAACGAATGAGGTCTCTTGTCTCTCCTCAAAACAACGCAGAAAATACAAATTCCTCAACAAATGTTTCAGGTTAATGACGGAGAGAGAGGGAAAAGTTTGGCGGTTCTTTTTTTATCAGCGTTTCGAGATGTGAATACCGTCGTGGTGAGGGGGAAGGTGGTCACTGGCATGCGCCGCTGGAGTAACCGGGGAGGATGTAAAAGGGGGTGATTGGAGGCGCCGGGGGCGGCGAGGGGGCGCCGGGGGCGGTAGACGCTCCGCGCTCCTCAGCCACTGAGCCCAGAGGTCCCGACGGACTCGGACGTCACAGCTTTGGCAGGCCCAGTGCGAACGGAACTGACGTCATTATCTGCCATTAACATTTTTTTCAATTTTTTCCAAAGTACCTCGTTATTTTAGTTCACATTTTCATTTCATATCGTTTTTTTCAATTCGTCAATATTTCCGACGAACACAAAATATCGGCGATTTTTGTTTATTTTCCGGCTGCCCGGTCGGCGAGACCCGCCGTCGTCATCATGTCGTTTCGTCTGACTTTTGGTGAGTTCAAAAAAATCGAAAGAAAAAAAAGAATACAGAAAAACCCCCATTTACGGAACACTCTGCACCACGCATAGTCACTTAAGCACCTATAATATAATATTTTAGCAGTACAATTTCTTCATAAAATGGAATATGCAGACCATATATGAAACACGGCTACCATCACATGCTTTAGCACGCATATACACAGCTGGTAAGCTCACCCTGGCTGCACATAGAAAATTTATAGAGAAAGTACATAAAACTACTTTCCTTCAGTATGTAATTATAGTCCGTACACAATAACGTACTGAAATTACTGTCAAGCATCTATATGGCCACTCTATGAATGACTGGTCAGATCAAGGCTGCCTCTTATTAATGCGGTTGCTAACAAGTAGTAAAAATAGGGAAATCAAGTAAATTTCATATCTGTCCTTAATTCAGCTTTTTAAAAATTTTCTCCAGCGTTTCTTCCCAGGAACTGGGGCTTTTTCAGGTAGATACTGAAAAGAAGATTTTGAAAAATCAAAATTAAAATTATAAAATCTCTAAAAATATCTCTTTATGTTAATGATGAAGAAGAACAAATTCAAAGATTTCCTTAGGTATGAATCAAGTTTAAGGTTGTTTGTTCATCTTTACGTAGGTAAACACCAGACAACTACATAGAACACACGGACAAACATTGTTACTTAAGAACTGTCGAACAAACAACTTTAAATTTGATTCTTACTAAAAGACAATTTTAAACTCGTTCTGCATCAACAACATTAAGAAAATACCTATTATTAGAGGTTTTATCATTTTAAATTTGTTATTTCAAAATCTACGTTAGTCCGTGGGGAGAAACGTTAGAGGAAAATAATAAACTAAATTAAGGACAGACGGGCCTTTTAGAGAATTTTCGTAGAAAATGAAGCTATTGCAATGGCTACAAAAATTATAAAATAAAAATTTCTGAAAAATTCATTTAAGGGAATCCGTTTCGAGGCATTCTGAAGCAATTTCTGAAGGTTGCGGTTTACCATATATATATATATATATATATATATATATATATATATATATATATATATAAAGATATATATCCATATATATATATATATATATATATATATATATGGTTGTGCGTGCGTGTGTGTGCGTGTGTGTGTTTGTGTCATTCCTGACGATAACTCTCCTTTGGATTGAGATAAAAATTCCGTTGCTGTTCTAAAAAAGCAAGCTGAGTTCGTTGGCTAGCACTTTTTGAGTACATTAAATAGGCCAAATTTCAAAAAATGTGCTCAAAAATCATTAACAATAGCTGAAATCGGCTAAAAATCGTTGTTTATTTTTTCAGCCTAAATTCAGTCAAAAAAAGTTTATCAACAATGGACTAGAACATTTAAAAATATCTACACAAATTTATGCTGAAAAATGTAATTAAATCTCATTAATATTTGGTGGAAAATCGATAAAACTGTCAAAATAAGTAAAAAAACCCAAAATTGCCGTAAAATTGGTAGTTATAAATTTCTACACACTCAAAGTGCTCAAATTTCAAAACAATGTTATGGAAATTAGAATATACGGTAATTATGAAATTTCGCTCACACCATCATGTTGCATGACTGAAATTTTATTAAAATTGTTCAATAATTTGAACTTTACAAATTAAGGAACGCAGGAATCAAGTAAACTCAGGATAAGTAAACTCAGTAAGAAGAAGAAAAGTAAATTCTAGTCTCAAGATTTATTTTTTATCGACACAAATGACAACTAAATAGAAAAAGGATTATATATTGGAAAATAAAACAAATACTGATTATTTGTGCCCACAGAGGCTTAAGTTTGGGAACTTGTATCTTCTGTGGAGTTACCAAGAATAACCTCTTGCCTAGCTTGTTACAAGAATTTGCGGACATACATACACAGATACACACAGAGATAGAGAGAGAAAGACACGGAACGAAAGTTGTTCAGAATAGTCTAAAACGTAAAATGCGAGTGGAAATTTTACCACCGTAAAAAAACAACAGCCATTTGATTTTAGTGGAGACCACAACTTTTAAATCTCTCAAAAGTGAAAATAATGCTTCCGCTACCTATAGGTAAGCTCGGGAGCAATTTAAAAGATGCAATTTTGTATTTAGGTTGCAACGTTAGAATAATTTCCATTGGAACTATATCACCTGGTAAATCCAATATTGGCATTATATCAGCTGATATTTACAAGGCAATTTTTATGTATTCCACTATCACTAACGATCTTTGATGGAATTTATTCCTTGATCAGCAAATCAAAAATCCACTTGCAGCGCGTGATTTCTCTATCTTCTGGCGCTAAGAAATTAGAAGCAGGGAACACAATGCTTCCGGTTTTTTTGCCAGTGGGAAGGAAGTGGGGGGATCGGGTTTCTTGATTTTTTAAAGAATTTTTGAGTTGTTCAGACTCAAACACTGAAATCTCACCAGTCAGGATCCAAAATGTTCAGAAAAGGAAGACACAAGTTGAAATTATGTCGACATTGTCCACACAAAAAGGAAACAACTCAAACGAGACACAGACTGCATGAACTCAACTGAGTTGTGTCTTTCTTCCTAGGACGTGAATTGGTCACTCCATCCATAGAAGAAAGACACACGCACTCTCTAGCGGAATTAGAGTGCCCTTCATTTATCTCCACCTTCTACAGACAAACTAGACCGTTTCTACTTCTCAAAACCACAACTAACTCAAAAATCGCGATTTTTGAGTTGTACCCTTATTCTAGGACTGGTGCGAATAATTAAAAACTCGATTTCGCTATGTTAGAATATATTCATTGGAACTATAACACCTGATATTTCCATTATTGGCATAACATCAGCTGATATTTATAAGGCAATTTCTTTGTATATCGGTCTCACTATCTAGCGATCGTTCATGGGATTTAATGCTTGATCGTCTAATCAATAGATCCGCTAGCATCACGTGATTTCTCTATGTTTTTGCGGTTAGAAGTTCGAAGGTTTTTTTTCTTTTTTTTTCTCGAATCTCGATGTTCAAGCCTTCAGGGAAAGCGAACTATTCAACGTACAGCGTTGGGGATGGTTTAAATCGATTCTTTGAGATTAAATTTATCATTGATAAGCAAAAAATTGTTACTGTTACTGTTAGTAAAGTTTTCGAGATCTCGATTTTTGAATGTTTAGCCCTTTAATACGATCCTTTAGGGTTGATAAAAATTGATGGTAGCGTCTAGGACCATCTAGACCCCAAATGTGATTTTTAACACAAGTTTCATATACTCGTAGTATGGCCTAGTTGGTATTTTCGGAGAAAAGTCGCGGACGGCGGAATGAGAACGGACGGATTTTTTACTGACATGGATATGTCTTTGCTCTGGGGCCCTCTGGGGGGTCAACCAAAAATTTCCGTGACGCAAAATTTGTGTCAAAATTTCAATGTTTTTCATGTACAACCCAGCCGTTGCTAGGGGAATGGAACTTCCTCAGTTTTCATCGCACAGAAATCGTTTGCCCCTCGTTGGAAAGCGCTTGATTTATGTGATAAATGTTCATATCTCAAGCTACCAATTTCCCCCTCCTTACGTACCTGGCTACATACTAAACTAAGTTGATTGGACTATAAACAATTTTAATAAGCCGGTTACAATATTCTATCCTCTTGACAACAGTCGACTGTTAATAACAACTCATTGTAGTGGCTTCTCTCCACAGTTATTTTCAACATTTCTATAAGTAAACCGTTGTTTTGTTGGAATTAGTCAGGATGCGGCCCAGGTATTTGTTTAAAGTTAAAGGATTTGTTTACAACTCTCGAGGACAACCGTTATGAAATCCCCAATCAAAGACATATCCATGTAACATGGTATCTGCTTGTAAAGCAGATAGTGGAACTCGTTTACGAGTTGTTGACATTTTCATGTCTTTCATATGGCACATAACAAAAAAATCGTCACGAAAAAAATTGTCCCAAGTGGCCTCAACGATGATTATGACCATCAGAAATGACGTTGACCATTCATAGCTAAACACATGAAAATGTCCCAGCTCTGGTTTTCTGATGATTTCCGCTTACAACCGAGTCGTTGCTAGGGAAATGTTTTATTCGATTTTTGAATTTTGCGCATCTTGAAACGTAAACCAAAAAATTTTCAGGGTGTGTTAAAATTTTTTTTTCTTGGGTGATTACAAAAGTTCATTTTTGAAAATAATAAACCGAAACTATGCATAAAATTATGCTGAAAATTTTATCTAAAGAGCACTAGTACGTGCTAAATATTGATAAAAACAAAAGTAAGAAAAAGCTGGAAATCCGAAATCTTTGTTAAACAGAAAACGATTATTTAGAGACGTCAGCCAATGTTGGAATTTCCGTTGTGATTTTTAGCTATTTTTAAGCTCTTTTCAAATTTTAGACGCAGTCCAAGAGCGTTTTTGCTCACAAATGTGATCGCTCTGATTTATTTCTTATTTAGTACATTTTAGTGTTAGCTAGTTTTTAGTGTTATTAAATTTTGATCACTGGCCAAAAATGCGGTAGATGTACTACAAACTCAATTTCACGTTTTGCAACTCTTGATTTTTTAACGAAACAATTTTTTTTATCATATTTCTAGTGTCAAATATCTTTTGAAAGGACATAAATGTACTAACATATCTGTGTATGAAGATATTATCTTCAGAATTCGTTTCTAAATGTGCCAAAACCAATTTCAATCAGTGCAATTTTTCAAGTGTTTTGCATTGAAAATATTTGAACTCACCAGAGCTTTTTTCTTCGAAAATTCGCAAGATACTTCATTCACTAATAACAAGAGGGATTTATGGTTCGATTTTCGACATGGATATGTCTTGGCTCTGGGGGGTCAACCCAAAATTCTCGTCCCGCAAAAGTTGATGTCACGATTTTCCAAACTAATGATTTTCACGAACAACCCAGCCGTTCTAGGGTAATGGAACTTCCGCAGTTTTCATCGCACAGAAATCGTTCGCCACTCGTTGGAAAGCGCATATATATGATATGACATATATGTCATATGTGTCATATATGACATATATATGACATAAATGTAATAAATATTCACATCTCAAGCTACCAATTACCCCCTCCTTACGTACCTGGCTACATTCCTATGCTACCTAAGTTGATTGAGCAATTTTCGGAAACTAAATTTTGCGCAAACAAACTAATATCCTCTGTATTGGAGAAATAACTTTAATAGTATGTTTAGTTTGCTTTTAGTGCCTCCAAGAATATTAAAATAAATTAATGCTTTATCCTACAGTTCGACGCCCACGGTCCAAAGTTAAAGGATTTGTTTACAACTCTCGAGGACAACCGTTATGAAATCCCCAATCAAAGACATATCCATGTAACATGGTATCTGCTTGTAAAGCAGATAGTGGAACTTGTTTTCGATTTTTCCATTGATTATATACTATTTTAATTATTGATATGAAAATTAATTCAGCATCTTCAAAAAATGAGTTTTACGAAGTGTCGGTGAACTGACATAAATGCTTCTAAATGCCCAGGCTGCGAAGGCTACAGAAAAGCGATGCATTTTCATAAACTGCAATATCCTACGGACAAAATCCCGCCAAAAATTTGCTGGAGAAAGCTGGCGGTCATCTGAAACTGTGTATATTAATCTTCAATAAAAATACTCTAACTTCCCACTACTATTCTGGTTGAAAAAATTTCAAATTAAAATCAGAAACAACTGAAAACCGTCTATTTACTCGTCTAGTTGACGTTGATGTTGTCGACCCGGAGGCGACAGCATCTCTTGGATTACAGAATCAATATCAGGAAGGATAAATCTGCACTTCTGTAATCCGGGACATACAGTCGTGAACAGTATGACAACCTGAAAGGTGAAAAGTATAAAAATGTATTTTATTGCTGTAATTCATTTATAGCAAGAAGCTCATATAAATTTAATAATAAACGCAATTATTTGTAAATAGTTATATGTTGCTTAGTTCAAACTAATTCATACTTAAGAGTTAACTAAGTACTATCTACTCCTAGTCGTAAAAATGAACCAACAATTATTGGTAATTCGTTATGGGAAGCGTTCTCACAATATTCGAGCAAATATGATGGGAAGTGAAGGTGCGTAATAATCCAGGGTGGTTCAAGGTGCGTTACTAAATGATAAAGGCGAACCCCTTGCGGTTCAGTCAAATGAGGGTTGACGCACATAACACATAGTGTATGTCAATACATAAATCGATAATGAGCTAACCAACCACCTCCTTCCAGATTGATAGGCAAACCACAACTTGCTGTTCACCTTGAGAGAAGGGGAATGTACGTTTCTCCACATCCGAGATAACCTAATTTAATACTGACACATACCTAGCCACGTACTGATGAAACCTACACGTACGTTAATAGAGATTACGTACAGTTCACCAGAAACTATTATGCGCGAATTCTTTCATCGCAATGTGCGTGAGTTAAAGATTATTTATCGATACAAGATACTGATATAGGCGATTACCCACATAAGATACGAGTTAAAAAACGCTGCAAACACACAAAGATTCACACAGGGGTGCCCCCCCCCCCCCTCCGTTCCCACCTATTTCCCACATTTTCGACATATCGATATGAAACTTGATGAGCGTTTTTTTGGGTGCCTTGATACTAAGTTTTGATAAAATAAAAACTAGGAAAAACATTCAAAATTGTTTGGTCTATCCATACCTACCGGGGGGTTTTGGGTACTCCAAAACACATTTTTCCAATTTTTTACTGCGTGACACTTCATTTTAAATATTTTTTAGTGCTGAACACAACGGTGAAACCAGAATTGTGATATCTTTCAGGATACTATACGCCGAGCGTTATGTGAGCGTCCTCAGTTAGCGGTGTGTTGAGCAAAATATTTAGGAAATAGAAAGCTATCACAGGAGCATTACTTTTAAGGGGAGGGAGTAAAGAATAACTCCTTTTGTTTCTCCGTTATAAAACAATATATAATTAGAATTAGGTTTATTCACCAACTACTAACGGATTTTTATTTAGTGTAAAATTATGTTTATGTTCTAAGAAATTGCAAATTTACATTGTATGCATGAAACTCCTGAAACAATATTAATAGTAATTTGATTTGATATACCTATCATAGACTAGATAACGTTTGATAGTTATAGACAAGTGTTCTGCGAAGGAGGGCTTTATAATTCAAAAACAATAGACTTCTGTGGAATACCTATACACAGGGTGAGCCAAAAGTAATCCCCCCCCCCCCTCCTAGTTTAGTATCTGATACTAAGTTTTAAGAAAATGAAAATCAGGAAAAAGTCCAAAAGTTTTTAGGCTACCCATAGGGAGGAGTATTGAGTACTTTGAAATAAATAAAAAACTTATAATACCATTCCCAAGTTTAGATTTTGAAAATATAATTTCTGAGCTGGCTAACCAGAAAGCTAGACGCGTAAAGACATTAGCCAACAAATAAATAGATTTAGTCTAATTAAAACACACATTTGTTTTGATAAAATTTTTCCAAAAAACTAAAGTTTTCAGTATTTAAAATACTTTTAATTATTAATATTACACAAAATTGGTCAGTAAAGTGAAAATACATTGAAACCGAATTGACTCAATTCTTACTTTTATTTTTATTTGGATCAAGGTGGTATTTTAGCGAATTTTTGAAGAAAAGCTATTGCAATGGATCCCAAACTTTATAGTATAGGTATATTTGTTTATTTATATATGTGTCATTTCAGACGATAACTCTCTCTTTAGGATTGAGATAAAAATTCAGTTCTCGCTCCAAAAAATTAAGCATTCTAAATTAAAGGATAGTTCGTCGGCCAGCACTTTTTGAGCACATTAAATTGGTAAAATTCAAAAAATGTGCTGAAAAATCACTAAAAAAAGGCTAAAAACAGCTGAAAATTGTTAATTTTATATTTTTTAGCGCAATATTGCTCAAATAAGGTTTATTCTATAAAATAGAACATTGAAAATTTTATGTACAAAATTATGCCGAACATTTAAATTAAATTCGATTGAAATTTGCTAAACAATCTATAAAAACTGCAAAAAGCAGATTATTATTTAGAATACGTTTTTTGCCATAAAATTAATAGTTAACAATTACTCTGCGCTCAAAAAGCTCAAATTCCACAAGAATTTAAGTTTACACAATGCGATAATTTACGAAAATTCGCTCATACAATCGTGATGCATGACTGGAACTTTTTGCTATTTGTGCTATGGAGCACAATAAGGGGGGTGGGGGAGACATGCCCATAGGCAGAGAAAACGTAACAGGGCCTGTAAGTAATGCATACATTACAGGGACGTCCCTATGTATGTGTTGTACTTGATTTTACTAATAAAGATGAATAGATCATGTTTGCTGGATGCTCTCCCCAATACAACGTGCCATGAATATGCATCATATAAATCCTCCCCTTTCTCCATCACCACAATAATAACGTATGAACCGCTTTTAAGTTGTGTGACGTTTCGGATGACTATTACGTCTACAATCGAGGGAATAGAAAGAATTCACAAATATTCAATATGTATAAGACCAGCGAATTCATGAGGCAGTTGAAAGTTGTAATGTTTACTATTCCACTTTGGTAGGTAACTTGCGTGAATGGAATGGAAATGAATACTTAGCTTGATATGTAGGTATAGTTGAAGTAATATGCAGGTGTGGTTCTGAAAATGGAATTCCGTTTTGTATCTTCGTTGAGATGTTGGTCATTTCCGAGGGGGCTTCCAATGAGAAACTGCGATACACCGATCAAGTTCTTGTCTTCACGGTTATTAATAACACGTAGATAAATAATAAGTTATTAATATAAATTCTTGCAAGAAGTATGAAGAAGGTAGATATGAGTAAGTTCAGCGAACGGAGGTAGTAGAACGGAGAGCAGATGTCCATTATGGCTATGGCCAACTTCTGGTGTTTTGGTAGTCATTTCTTGATCCCAGGTGGTTTTTGACAGTGGAGTTAAGTTTGCATGGTGACGCCAAACATGCCAGTAAGTAACTGCTGCGCGTCCGCCTCACCTCGACTAAACATTCGAGAATTCCATCAAATCTTGACTAAACATTCGAAAATTCCACCAAATACCCGTTCATTGTAGTGGGGACGTCACAGTTGTAAAATGGAACAATTTGGCCCGATTTTGATGCAATTTTCAGGAGTTATGAGAATTGGCTCCTAGATGGCTCCATATAAATTTCATTTCCAATGGGTCAATACCAGCGTGTACGCATGCGCGAATTAATTTGAGTTTCTTTAATCGTCGATCTGGTTTCTTAAAAAACACTATTATGAATGCAAATTCATACATTCTACAGCTAGGAATGATCACGAAACCCACGATCCCTATGAAACACCATTGCAGCTTTTCTCGTTGGGACCAATCAGGTGACCGTTTCGTTATTATTCGTTATTTTATATAGTTCGTAAAATGAAGGTCGCGTGTTAATCACTTTGAATCGCGTGTGCTCCAGTTTCGCGTGTGGTGTTAGTTTTGAAAGATGAAATACGGCCTTAGAATGATTTTTCAGCACACTATCCTTAGCCGGATTCAATAAATTGAGAAATCCCTTTTCGGGATAATTTCCCGGGCTACGTTGTTATTTGAGACTTAAATTGCAAAGTTACTCTGTTAAACGTCAAGATGTTCTATAAGTTTAAAAATAATACTATACCAATTGTGCAGCATGACCATTTGAGAAAATTTTCGTATATCTTTATCACGCCATTTTCAGTAGGGAGAAAACAGCAACGCTACCAGTGTCAATGGAAGAAATGCTTAGTATTCGTTAGGAAAACGAATATTTCGTTGACCACTAAAATTAAATTTCATCTGGCGTTTTGCGTTTTACAACGTTTGGACCAATTTTGTTTTCGTACCTGTTTGCAGTCAATTCCTTGTCTCCGGAGAAATAATCTAAACTACAGTCCGATTTCGATAAAACTGTACAGCATTTAGAAGATTAGTTTCGTGAAGGTCAGTTAAAAGTCTCCTCGTCAAGGGGTGTTCACATGCTCAAACATGATTCCATCACTCAAACGTGAAGTCATTGACACAAATTCATTCACATTTCTTCAGCATTAATTTTTCTCAATCCAACGGCTTATTTTCGGTCAAGATCTCAGAGCATTCGAAGGAAGGTTTCAAGGTTATTTAAGTTCATTAGTGTAAAACTTTTAATTCCATTGCAATAGCTTAATTTTATATGGAAATTCGCAAAAAGAGTTTTGTTGAAAATGTTCTTAGACAAGGTGATCCTTGCTGGAAATGGCTCGAAATTATTAGATGTAGTAATCTATACACATATTCACTGTACTACCTGTCTCACACTCTTTGGTGAAAAACAAAGAACATGAACCCATTTCCATTAAAATCTAATTGGAAATTTCATCAAAATTAACAGGATTGTTTTGGCGTTTGCTGACTTCGAATTTATGTCCATCTCAATATGGGTCACTGGGGATATACTTGCCGGTGCACAGTTTTCCATCAATGACGTCCAGATACGACTAGACAGGTTCTCGGATACCGGCCATACGTTTTGTCTCTTCTGGTTCTGTTTGCATTGTAACCGAAGCTGCTCCACATCTGTGACATTTGTTGCCGGGGAGGGGGACGCAACTCCTAATATCGTGAAAAAATATATAATACATCAATAGTTTTGTGGCTGAGAAGCTCAAATAAAATAAACCTCTGCTACTAAACCTAAATCTTTAGTGTTCATAAGTAAATTAAATACATAAACTTAGTATAAACGTAGGCAGTACATAGATAAGTAATTTAAAGTGCGAAAGTGAAGTGACCTTCCCCCTTTTTATTTAATTTTTTGACTTGGCGAAGGTTGGTCATCCATTGAAGTTTGGTATTCATAAGATAATAAAGCATCATATGATGGTTCAGCTCAAAACCTTGAACAGTTCAGTAATAATAGAAAAAAACAAATTTTTATACAGCGGCCATCTTGAAAAGGCTAAGCCGATTTGGTTGGATTTCTAACTGGTCCGAGATATCCCCAGCCGCAAGGTGTGTACCGAATTTGATCAAAATCGGAACATTGTTGCGGTCGCTACGGTGCTTACAGACCAGACAGGTATATATTATCGGCGGCTTACAAGTGTAATTCGCTAAGTCAAATATTGTAGTTTTGAGAAAATCGAATTTGAAATATTTGGTTATTGGTGTGACGTGTTTTGTGGGGAAGAAGTTGGATTGGAGGGTAGAAATTTGGTTTGTAGATCTTGTGTACTTACTTTCACGGGAACCTTGAACGGTTTACACAATTACAGGTTACTTAAAATGGTACTTGTCGTACGAAAAGACCAGACTAAAGTGACTTAATGATTCTCGCTCGACGTAAATATTTTGAGACCTGATGACCTAATGAATTTTTTAAGGAATCCATCCCTGAATTTTGATCGCATTAATTGGGGGGAAAGGGATTGGAGCTATAAGTGTAGTGATTGAACGAAAAATCGTAATTAAAAAAAAAGTTCTTAACTATGAGTATGTCATGTCATCTAGGCTCTACATGTACATTTTGTACACTTTAGGTAGGTATCTATTTCAATTGTGAAATTTTATTTGAATCAAATTATTTTGGAACATAGTGGAAATTCGTTTTGTTCACTTGTAAAATTCTTGGTCAGAATCATGTGACATTGCAGTTTCATTTTTTATTAAAATTCGCTGATACTAAATCGCCTGGTTGTAAGTATTGTTAAAGGCATTATAAGTGGAAGTAGTTAATAGACTTTTGTATCTGTGCCTTCCCAAATTAATGGTCCACACGACGCCTATGGTCATCCTTATGAGCTGACTTAGGTCTCACTCTTTCATTACTTATGTAGGGGGTTGAGTGTGAATATCTGATGACTAGAACTAAATGTGCTGGTTGAAATATGATAAATTTTATGAAAATTCCCAACGCCAAAAATATAATGTAGAGGAATTGCGAGAGCCTAGCTCCAAACTACGTTCCCTGTAAAACACCCGAATAAGTTAGCACTTTAACCATTTCAAGAAATTCCGTCTCAATTACGCTAGGGGAAAACGAGTTTGTGAAAATTACCTAGCAACTTGGGAATTTACTTAAATACAGCTGACCTTAATTTGTTTAGTGCAGACTGTCTGAAAGATATTTCGGGGGCGAGGGCTCCCAACATAATTGCATAATTGGTGAGATGACTTGCTCGTTGGAAGGAAGCAATTCCGCTCCACACTACATTATCTACTTTGCTTCTGGAAAGAGAATATATTTAATTCAGAAGTAAAAATGCTTCTAACGATTAACGAACTACTTATCAGACAAAAGCACTTCTGTAGAGATCAGTTTTCTTCCTTTATCAGTTGGACTCTTACAGTTGGAATTTATTCTCTGTACCTGTGATTAACCTAGTTCAACATAAATTTGGAGTGCGTATGGTACGAAACTATCTTAATACTTCGAACTAAAACTCTATAGAGATTAGGTCCTTCAACCTTCTAGTCCCCTCATAGGTGGAAATTATTAATATCTTTGAAGAACATTCAACAGTTTCTGGGCTCCCACAACACTTTCTGTACTGTGTAGAGCGTGATGTCAAATATGCATTGGTGGGTATTGAAATCTTTCACAAATTGTGCTGATATCAAGCTGGGTGAGCTGAAGTAACGTAATAGTATGATGGGTCCAGGCAGTCGCACGCAAACCTAGACATTTTGTTCTTTTGCGGTAAGAAATTTCTTCCCTTAACCACACTGACACTTTATCAATCAAGGGAACACCAGCCTCATGCCCATGCACTCTAATTTCCTTTCTGTCAATATAGAGATAAATTTTTATAACTCCCCCCCCCCCCCCTCAAACTTTATCACTACGTTTCAAGGTGCGTAGAATCCAAATTTGATATGTCCGTCCGCCGTTCGCCGTACGCCATTCGCCGTCCGGGCCATAAAAGGCCTAAGAATTGACTTAAAAAACCCGTTCTTTCGCACATAGACTCCATTTGGGGTCTAGTTGGTCCTAACGTTTAACCATCCTGATCGCTTTACTCGCATAGATGCTATGGGCAAAAAACGGGCGAAAAAGTGTCTTTTTCGAGACTTTGAGTGTTAGACTTACGCACGCACGCACGCCTGGCACGCTTGGCAGGGGGTCACGGTGGGTGGTGAGGGGGGTGGAGTGAGAGGAGGCGCCGCGGCACCTTGTGGTGTCTGGGGTGACCAGGGGCGTAGCAGAGGGGTGTAGGAGAATGGATATTTATTACTTTTACGTGTTATACCCATATAATACACCATGGCACCATGAGGTGGGTACGGCGTTCCTTCGAGGCATGAATATATGTTTTTTTCTAGGTCATATTTGTGTGTTAATACCAATGCTTTTCCTACGCATATTTAATAACATATCCTCTCGACTTTTCGTACGTACTTAGATAATGATATTATTAATGCAATAACTATTTGAATAGATAGGAGCTCAAATCGAGAAATATAAACATGCGTACCTATATAATTATAGAAGTATAGGTTGTGGCAACTCGAAATAGGACACGCCGAGCAGTCTGGACGGGTCTTATGACGTACGATTGCATCATTATTAGCTCCTGCGCATGCGCGAAAGTGTAGTCCCAGGAACAAGGTCTAGTTTTCATCATATTTTGATTACATTTTCTGGGAATTTGTGGGTTAGGCTGTAAATTGTTCTCTATCAATTTCATTTTTCTCAAATCATTACTCCATTCTGCGTATGCGCTAACGTAAATTACTCCAAGCTACAGTAACGTAAAAATACTAAATTTACTAACGTAAATTACTCTAATTTTCCCGTTTCCTAAATGACCGGTTTTGAAGTTGTACGTTACCTCCGTCTTGATTGAATAAATTCCACTATGGAGTTTTTAATGATTATTAAAACCATTTCAATGATCTATACTTACATTAATGTTATTTTCAATTGGATCGGTACCTACATACTTGAATATCATTATTGAGATCGGGGGACTAGTAAAATATAGAAGTTTTAATTAATTGCATTAATTTTCCCTCTGCAGTAATTAATTTGTAATATCAAGAATTCAATAGCTTTGCACAATAATCAGCTGTGGTACCTCAGAGCCCCATTTGTTTTTTTTTTTTTTTTTTTTTTCAGTTGACTTATAATCAGAGCCCTTCACAACATGGCATTTATTTTTGCCAAACGTGGCTCTAAAAAACATGGCAAAATGGCACTTATTTTGGCCAAACATGGCATTTATTCTTCAAAATCCAACTTTTTTTTCTTCTTTCTTTTGACATTTTATGTCTTTACTTTGGCACATAAACGAAAAAAGCGTTAAAAAAAGGCGTTAAGGTTGGTTTTCTAATGATTTCCGCTTACAACCGAGTCGTTGCTAGGGAAATGGTACTTCGTCGTTTTTCATCCCACAAAATTCGTTGACCATTCGTTCGAAAGCTCTCGATTTATCCAATCATATTATGTTAACTACTGCTAGATGATTTGATTCATAGCAGGTGATCCGAATATTGCGAGAACGGTTTGATCCGTGAAGAGGTGGTTAAATAATTTTAGTAGGTAATTTCTATACTTTACACTCTAGGAAGCTGTAATTTCGCGTGTAGCTCTTTGAGCTTGCATACGAGTCTGCAACCAAAGACATAAAATGTCCCAATGTGTTGCAGACTCGTATGCAAGCGTTTCTGATGATTATCGAATACAACCTTATCGTCTAATTGAAAAATGAATTCACCAAAGTCTTTAAACTTTGCATACAAATATATATAAATAAATAATAATAATTATTATTATAATAATCAATAATGTTTTTCCCTTTTTCCACCATGACCTTGCAATGACTCTTTCCTTTTCAAGCACTAATGACTGTAATCCTCGGACATTAAAGACCTTAATCCTCGGAAGGGGATTCCCGGTCGTTGACTTTTGAGCTTGCCCACATAAAAAGGCCCTAGTTAGCTTGCCTTTTTTCAAAAATTTAAAAAAAAAAATACTTGAAACCCCAACTTTTTGCGGATTTTTCCAGAAAAAAATTTTTTTTTCACACATTTTCAAGGAAATCAGGCGAAAAATGGCACAAACGTGGCATTTTTCCAGAAATTGGCAAAAAATGGCCCAAAAATTGGCCAAACATGGCACTTAAGGATGGCGCCATGGCAAAATGGCACTTGAAGGGCTCTGCTTATGATGCTGAACCCTGAAATGTAGCTAATTTTTGGAGATCTGGAATACAAAATATGTATTACGAAATATGGAGGGAACCTCCGAGGCTAACTTTCCTATTCGACTCACGGTTATTATTTAGATGGAGCTCCTCTGCGACTCCTCGGAAACAATTTGGAAGTACGGAGGCGCACTGATCAGCTGAGGGGTCTCCCTCGTGCCAGGAAAGATTTGGTGTTGGGGTGGTGGTAATTCCCTAACCTTTCATACATAAATACGCCCTTTGTACGTACATTTGTACGTACATTCACTCCGTCCTGCATGATCTCATAAAACTCTTGACACTAATTGAAGCGTCAGAAGTTATTTTCAAACACTCTGATCGTTCTGTTTCAACAGTAATTAGTGTGGACTCCATGGGATCATGCAAGTAACCCTTAGTGCTACCTTAGTAGCTGTTGATTAACTGATTACTTAATGCGATAAATAGCCCTAAAATGATGAACATTGTAAAGTGGATTTTTGAGCCAGTAAACTATTATTCTTAACATTTTATGGTTAAAAAAGAAAAACATTTTATCGTTGAGTTTGGTTATGTGGTTTTCATGCTCCACTATGGATAACGGTCAATAGGTACTTTTGAAGAACTAATGGAAATTACTTTTCTACGGGGTGTAGAAGAGGGGTCGCAGGAAATATATGTTGAAGTCGGAATTTAGTTATATAGGTCAAATTGACATGGAATTAAGAATTTATCCTGGCTGGTCCATTTCGCAGTAGGTACCTGAATAGCCGAGACGATTCCTGCCACTCTAGATTATTGTTTGTATTGTTAATACAACATATAAGAATTTAGTCAAAATCAGACCAGCGGTTTCGGAGGAGTAGTGAACTCAAAATTTTGTTCGTGTATATATATATATATATATAGTATATATATATATATATATAGTTTTGATGAAAGATGAAAACACTCGCGTGTAATATTAATTTGAGTTGTTACAGAAGGTTGGAAAAGATAGGAAACACTTAAATAAACTTACAAAATTGAGAGAATATTTCGCTGTGTCAGCGTCGTCAGCTCTAGTCGCTGTCTAGACGCTGACACAGCGAAATATTCTCTCAATTTTGTAAGTTTATTTAAGTGTTTCCTATCTTTTCCAACCTTCTGTAACAACTCAAATTAATATATATATATATATATATATATATATATATATATATATATATATATATATATATATATATATATATATATATATATATATATATATATATATATATCAAGAATTGACTAAAAGGATCAGGAGTGAGGATGAAATAAAGTAAAACTTGTTTAAGAAATGAAAAGAAAGTTTAAATAATATTGCGACATGAATCGTAAGAAGGTTTTAACCGAATTGAAGCCACATATCGACCTTTTTTAAAAAGATGATTACTGTGAAGCGTAAAATTGCAGGGTCCTGGAGCTGTAAAAGTGTGAACGGGGTTTAACAATTGTAGAAAAATAATCTGCGTAAAAGGGCTATCTTATAAGGAATTTAGGTGCCCCGTGCCCCCCCCCCCCCCCCCCCCAGTGGTGCAATGGGGGCCTAAATCCTCATAAAAAGGTAGAGGAGAGTAACAGGCATCCCGTCAGAGAGATACCACCCCTACTAATAGCTTTTAATGAGCCATGTTCGGGGAAGGTTGATTTTCCTGTCACCAGGAATCCATCCAACGCCAAACCAGCTGCCAAAAATGATCGAGGACAGCGCGTGGTTCCCATTGATTCCTCAACGGGACGCCGACAGCGCTATCTCTGGTGCTCTGACGGGAGCTTGAAGGACCTCTCAGGAGGTAACTCTGTTACACTCCTCCCCTTAAAGACATACTTGATTGGAGATCAATTATGGTAATTGGGTGGAATAGTGAATAGCTGAGAACTGATGCTCATTCGTTCATAAATAGCTGCATTGGCGTTTTGGATGGGGAAATTGAAATTACAACTGGATTGTCAATGAAGCTTCATGAGAAGTATCTTCATTGAGCAATTGGGACAAAACGGATGCTCAACTATGGAGACTTATTCCTTAGGAAATTAAAATATATATAGAAATTGAATGAATGAAAATCAAAGAATGACGACTGGCTTATTAGGCACAGACACTGGCTGACTAGGCACAGTAAAATTAAATGGCCCAACTGTGGGGACTTAAATTAAATTGCCCAACTATGGGGACTTAAATGGTGAACTGGCTGCCTTGGCACAGATCTCTGGCTGACTAGGTACAGAAAAAATATAATATTAAATGAAATTTAAATAATATAAAATATAAATGGGGAATAAAAGAGAGAAATTATAAGTCAAAGACCAATGAAATTATTTATATACCAAAGGGTGATAATGGGAATTCCTTCTGGAACCCTGGGCCATGTTTCTTCTGAAACATTAACGCCCCAAAAAATAGTGGATTGGACTACTAGGCGTCAGCCGTGCATAATCCAAACCACGCTCTGCTACCATATAAGGAATTTAGGTGCCCCCCCCCCCCCCCCCAGAGGTGCAATGGGGGCCTAAATCCTCATAAAAAGGCAGAGGAGAGTAACAGGCATCCCGTCAGAGAGATACCACCCCTACTAATAGCTTTTAATGAGCCATGTTCGGGGAGGGTTGATTTTCCTGTCACCAGGAATCCATCCAACTCCCAAACCAGCTGCCAAAAATGATCGAGAACAGCGCGTGGTTCCCATTGATTCCTCAACGGGACGCCGACAGCGCTATCTCTGGTGCTCTGACGGGAGCTTGAAGGACCTCTCAGGAGGTAACTCTGTTACAATCTAACTCAGAAATAAAAAACAAAACATTGTTTAATAATTTGCAGCGCTTTTCACTATCTTTTCAGATACGTCCAGCACTTCTGACTGAAGACTACTGATATGGCTAGGTTCATTTTAAAACGGATTTGCTAAAAAATGTTCAACTGCTCTCACTGGTGATGGGAAAAGTATCTTATTATTAATAATTATTGCTTCCTATGAAAAGTGGAAGTATTGTTTTCCCTTTTCGGAAATTACAAATAATTTTCACCAAAATCAAGTTTTCCACTCACACCTTTCGTTTAGACCATTTTGAACAACTATTGTTTCATGTCGACTTTTTTGTCTGTTTGAGTGTGACAGTTGTCAGCTAGAAAATAGCGCAAAAAAGATATCCGCTAGTGATTTCCTATATAGCAAGTGTTATTTTGGGGGCATTCCCACAGTTTTGTTATTGGCTCATCGTTAGAAATTGCTGAAAAACGTAAGTTTTCGGATCCTGAAGACATTACATCCATGTTGGAACAGTTTGAAGAAGAAGATGTATATTTCGGCGGAGAAAATTCAAACACGGATGATAATGTCAAGTTACAAGAAGTTGCCTCCGATGAAGAAGCGTCAAAAGTGACAGTTTTAGAGAAACTAGTTCGATGTTCCTTCTGTGAACATCATAGATCTTCAAAGTGTTGAGAATATGGATCCTATTGCTTGGTGCCAATTTTATGTTACCTTTTCATTCTAGTTCTTGGGTTTTTAATGTGTATGGTATCAAACTAATCCCAGAAAATTGTTTTGTAGATTTTATTTATTTATTTATTTTTGTTTTTAAATGAAAATGAGCTAATTTTATATTGAAATTTTGTTACAATGAGGTAACTTTCTGCTATTATTTTTTTTCTTCAGAGCGTGAGGTTTGCCTTACTATTACATTTTTCGTCACGAGTTTAGGTACCTACTTCATGTTTCTTTACACGCTTGATAACAGAATAAAAATAAAATTTGATTCAAGTGTAAGTTATTTTTGAATTTCTAACATTTTTCAAAGTTGGGTTTTGACACACCCCATCGGGGAGTTAAATGTTGGAAATTTAGCCGGGGCATTCCAGGGTTAAATACACCTCTTTCCTCTGCTGGTGCCTATATCTACGCAGCCAAATTGATGTCAACCTTCGGATCTGTGATTTGAATTGAACCTCCCTTGACCTATTAGGACTAAATTCAGTATCAGTGCACACTGATCAGCTGTGGGGCTTCTGAGCCTTATCTGTCTTTTAATTGGCTTATGATGCTGAAACCTGAAATGTGGCCCCTTTTTGGAGACCTGGAATACATTTACGAAACAAGGAGGAACTCAGATCAGCTTCGGAGCCTCCAAGGCTTAATTCCTACTCGACCCACGGTGTTTTTATTTAGATGGAGCTCCTTTAAGACTCCTCAAACAATTACGAGGTACACACATGAACACATTTTAATATTTCGGTTAAACATTTTTACTGTGAAGCGAAAAATTGCGGTGTCTGGGAACTGTAAAATGTTTCTTGGAGTCACGATGTGCCATATTATGATCATATATTACATACGGGGTTTAATAATAAATTATAGGCCAACGATCTGCGAAGAAGGGCTATCTAACACAGAAATATTAAACCGCCATTGCGTAATAATTTGCAGCGTTTTTGGCTTCTTTTTTTTCCTTCACGATCACATACAACCAATCGTCTTGAAAAATGTTTCGGGTAAAGTTAGTAAAGTAAATCGGTCTGTTCACAAAGGAAATGGAAGTGGTGGTGACGACAGGAGGGGGGTGGAGGAAGGTAAATACAAACCCAGTCGATATCCGGAGCCCCCAGACAGGGGAAAGTGAAATCATCTTTCGAATAATTCCCTCTTCCCGTAAGTCGAAATGAGTTTCACTTTTTGAAACAACTTTCCTATTTCCTTTTTTTGCGGAGTCATTTACCAAGCTCAGCAGAACTTCCAGTATTGGGCGACTCTTTTGAATATTTGGATATATCGGTTAGGCTTTCGTTTTCCCGAGTTTTTCATATAGGTATGTTCTGGACGGAGAGAGAATACATTTAGCTTATGTATTTAGTATTAAATTATAGTACATGATGTTTATTTTCAAAATTGCACGTATTACGCTGAGTTTAAAGAGATTCATAGGCCTACCTATGTACAAACAGATGTTAAATTTCGTTAATTAAAATCAATAATTCAAATAGGTCCGCTTACCTCAAGCAACAGCTGGTTGAACAAGAATCTGACATTCGACGACCAATTTTCCCATTCTGGAAAAGAACGGCTGTTACCTCGGAAACTATTCGTCCAACAATAGAACTCATTGGTTCTAAAATTATAGGGAATTAAATCCTCCAGATACAAGTTTTGAGTTTGTCAAAATCCGTAAAATTGTAAATTTTAGAGGTTAGGTATTAGCCGATTACCCGGGTGTTTCCCCGGTCACTGTGCATAAATGACTTGGTGTAAAGTAAGCTAACTTCGTGCCGCCTACTAAACTTCGAACTGTAGCTGAACATGATGTGAGATTTAATTAACGTCATAAAATGAATAATAAAAATTTATTGAGTTCAATACTTTATTTGGATAAAATAAGCTTTATCATGTATAAGCTAATTCAGCTGATCAGATAAGAGCTCATGATACCATTTGTCTCCTAAGGTCTCAGAGAGTCTCCGTTTCCCATTTTCAGGACAGTTTTAAGCTCACTCAGCTGATCAAGACGGACCCATCATTTCATCCGTCTACTGATATCCCCCAGATATTTCCTCTCAGAATGGAAGAGAATATTGCTTAATATGCTAATCAGGGACAAGCCCATCATTTCAATCATCCAATGTTCTGCGACTCATAATATCAAATTTCTCTTTCTAGGATGAGCGAAAGAGATTTTAGTTTACTCAGCTGATCAGGATGGAACCTTTCATTCCATTCATTTTCTGACGTCGATGAGAATTGCCGTATAAAAATGTAGCTTCCTACGGTAAAATTACTCACTTTGCTGATCAGAGCGGAGTCCATAATTTCATTTATTTAGTAATGTCCCAGAGGGTCTCATTATACTCGTAAAATTTGTAACAGCTATCGAAAACTGTTGCGGTGATCCGTTTAATGCCTCAACGTGCACGGGTCTGCTGGCTCTTAATCGTTGTCAAACCTTCAGAACCTCTCTCTTTCACTTGCGTTAATAGCAATTAATATTATATAAACTCCCATCGTTTATACTAATATCTAATCCATTGCTATCCCACATACCTCTCTCTTCCCTGCGGTATTTCTCTCATCTTTAAAACAACTGAATATAAGAAACTAATCAGCAGAACAGGCTAGATAGAAAACCCCCCAGATTACCTTTCTTTTGGAGCGGCAAGAAGAAAAGCATAATAAATTATCCCAGTGATTGAATTCTTGTTCTACTTATTTCACCTGATTCCCAAAATTACATCAAAAGATTTAAATATACTATTTAACCTAAGAATTTTGATCACGAAAATCGGTAGATTGTCAAAATTTTCAACTTCTTAGTGTGACCAGGAGAGAATTCAGCTCACTCAGTTACTCGATTTTAATGTAGTCAATGTTACAATCCAAGTTATAAACTAAATTTGTGCCGAATTTCATACAAACCCGTTCACCTGTTTTTCAGTTGTACATTCTGTAACATCAAATCCGGGTTTGTTTTATGTATAATTTTTTTATGAGTTGTTTCCATCACTTCCACGATGTTTACAACACTGTATCAAGCCGATTTTAATCTCACATCGGTTTTCAATACGTCAGCATTCGTTAAATATCGGAGAATCCATTCAGAATATTCTTTGAAATTCTTGAGATATATACGAGTACTATATGAATTTATGTAGCGAGTTTGCGAGTTAAACATTTATCTTCCAATATTCAAGAGCCGGAAAGTTCAGTAGTCTTCCCTGAAATCGCTAGATTTACATTTCATTTAGTTAAATAAATTCGAGTTAGAACGTATCGTCGCTGACTGCCGTGTTTATCAAGGCGCTTCAAGCGGTATTATTATACGTAGGTAATCTGACGGACAATATAACCGGATTTAAATGCTAATGCCGCTCACCGACAAATTAAATCGCCAACTCGTTTAAATATTGTTTGGTTTCACAAATTCAAATTAATACCTGAAGAGATACGATAGCGATGATTAATCTGCGATTTATTCCAAGTGAGGAATCCTTTTTAGACAATTTTCTATTAAAATATGATAATTTCGCAAAGCTATTCTTCCGTTGGAAAAAAAAAAAAAAAAAACCCTAGTGACAAGAGAAAACAATTTTTTAGCCCACAATTATCGGGATTTTGAAACATGACTGGTGGATTTTTCGTTTGTTATTGATTTTTTTAATTGATTGAGTCGAGGGAGACCACTTGAATTGCTGTATATGTTCATCTATTCGATCCTATGATATTATGTTACATTGTTTTGAAATTGGTGCACTTGGTGCAAAGAAATTTTGAACTACCATGTAAATGGAAAAAAAAACTCGATCTGAATAATATTATGCGATTTAAAAAGATTTCGGATGTACAGTTTACAGTTTAATGTGCTCAGGAGAAGAAGAAAGGAACAAAACGCTGCAAATTATTTCACAAAGGTTTATTATTTTTTCAATTGAGTTTGATCGTAGTTTTAGTTGGCTTGCATACGTCATAAGGCCCGTCCAGACTCCTCGGCGCGTAATATTTCGAGTTGCCACAACCTATACTTCTTTAATTATATACGTTCGTTTATATTTCTCGATTTGAGCTCCTATCTATTCAAATAGGTATTGCCTTAATAATATCATTATCTAAGTACGTACGAAAAGTCGAGAGGATATGTTGAGAGGTCATGTATGTACACACAAATATGATCTAGAAAAAAACATATAATCATGCCTCTAAGAAACGCTGTACCCACCTTATGGTGCCGCGGTGTATTATATGGGTATAACACGTAAAAGTCATAAATATCCATTCTCCTACACCCCTCTGCTACGCCCCTGGTCACTCCAGCCACCACAAGGTGCCGCGGCGCCTCCTCTCACTCCACCCCCCGCTCACCCCCCTCACCACCCACCGTGACCCCCTGCCAAGCGTGCCAGGCGGCGTGCGTCTAACACGTCTAACACTCAAAGCTTCGAAAAAGACACTTTTTCGCCCGTTTTTGGCCCATAGCATCTTTGCGAGTATAACGATGGGGATGCTTAAACGTAAGGACCAACTAGACCCCAAATGGAGTCTATGTGCAAAAGAACGGGTTTTTAAAGTAAATTCTTAGGCCTTTTATGGTCCGGACGGGGAACGGCGAACGGCGGACGGACATTTAAAATTTGGATTCTACGCACCTTGAAACGTAAAGTGACAATGTTTGAGGGGGGGTTATGAAAATTTTTTGCTACAAAAAAAAAAAAAAAAAATTACGGAGGGAAATATTTTTGTAGGTATTTGTGCTTGAGTGTGTTTATTTACATTTTAATAACTATATATTTGTTTCAAATTAGTTATTAGGTTAAAAAATTTTATTCAGCTGCAGAGAAATATTCTGGTACTCATGCTAGTAATTACGTATTTAATAGGTATTCAATATGTTGATAATCAAACTATTTGTTCTGAAGGATTGCATTTCAGAATATGTGTTATTAGTTTTGTTGTATTAATTGTTGTTTTGTTATTATTTTTATTTTATATTTTATTGTTGAATGAGAGCGATCGTTTGAATATTGTTGATTCGTTGAACATAAGCTTATGCTAATGTTCTGGCTGGGTGGTTTGGTCCGCCCAGAGACGGCTTGCCTGATTGTTTGCTCAGGGACATTGCGGAGGAACTTTGTGGTTTCCTCAAAGAATTGTCAATGTTCGGGTTGCCACCATGGTGGGTGGGCCCGGGTACGGCCGGGCCTCTCTGCTGGACCCACGCTTTTGGCGTGGTTCCACCGATACTTTGTTTTCCTTCTTATTATTTCGTTTATGTGTTTGCACCTTTTTTCTTCCAGTTACTGCCGTATGTTGATTCTATACCGACCTCATTATTATGATTTTTTAGTATTCCTTCTGTTGTTCACCATGCAGATTTTTCGGTCTTGTTTATTTTTCAACATTATTACGCACTTTGGGTGCAGCAATTAACACCTATTGAGTGGAATTTATATTAAAGTCTTCTTATTACAATCATTTTATTACTACTGGAATAATGTTGCTGGAAATTTATTTATCATAATATAAATCAGATTTAATATGACTTTTGCTACATATAGAAAGAATAGTGAAGTGTAAGATTTTATTTTAAATCAGTACCTAGTGTTTCTCTCGGTAGGATTCCCATTAAAATGTGTTTGCACGTCATGATTTATAACTTTCAAAAACTAACGTCCTTCAACACTATTTCTGATAGATACTACAAAATTCCTACACATGTTACGACCACCAGTTTCTAATAGCTGCAGAATGGCGTAGCCTAGCATACCAAACCTAATTAGTAGCATACGAACCAAACAGAAATTTGGATACCTACCTAAATATAATATTCGAAAAATCTTTTTAATGTACGCTATTCCGTTATGCTAGTAAGACTCAAATAATAGGTAATGAACAACGTCTATTCCACTTGGAAGTTGGCTTGGGTGAACCACAGGGCCGCCACACCTCCAATTCGGGCCCGGGACCAGATTCTGGCCACGGAACTCCTCCCCCCCCCCCCCCCTTTTTTTTTTTTGTCGCACAACTTTTACTAGAGATGGCTGTGATAATTGTTAAAAAAAAAAAAAAAAAAAAAAAAAAAAAAAAAAAAAAAAAAAAAAAAAAAAAAAAGTAAACCTCTAACCAATAGAAAAATCATTTATACTTCTTACCAAGGTTCAGTGTTCGAATAAGAACACTTGAGGGGCTGAACTGTTACTACTTCACTAAGTTTTATTCAACATTTAATCAAAAGTAAAGTGTAACTTAAGAATTGAAAATTCAAGTATTCATACTCTAGTAATTACCAACCAATTACAAAACCATAAAAATGCCATAAAGTACCTTGACAAAACAAAAATTCTATATCCAATCAGCCATAGGATTTTTATTTCAACTACGTTAAATACAATTGTTTGTGAATAGAGGGCGTATTCAGAGAAGTTCCAATTTACTCATTCCTCAATTGGACGATTGTGGCAGAAATTATGATTGACTAAATTTCATATAATCATTAATCAACACATACAATTAACTTTATTTTAATGTTATGGACGGATTACTTAAAAAGGAAAGTCTCTGTATACAAGATGGCTGAAGGAATTAATTGAAACAATGATTATGTTTAAAAGAATACATTTATTAATTTTGGAAAAAAAAAATCTAAAAAATATAATTGTTTTATTACACTTTATCTACTTGTAATGAAGCTGTGAAGTAAAGAATTAAATTTATAACATCAAAAGATACAAGAATTATTTAGTGAAAAACTATCAAAAATATGAATTAGTAAAATGAGAAATTTGTTTTGTTGAGTTATAATAGCATTCTGTAATTGTAATTATAATTGTGGAAAACTTTTTAAATATAGAAAACTGTAATAGGCTATAATTTCATGTTTTATAAAATGAAACATTTTAAAACTAATAAAGTGAAGTGAAGAAAAGTGTATTTGCATTTGAAAAATACAAGACAAAACACTTAAAACTTTCGTGCCTATTTAAGTGAAAATTCTTTAATAACCTTAGAAAAGTCAAGTTTGGATGCTAACTTGTGCTTAATGCTGAGAATGGCAAGGGAATTCAACCTTTCTTGGCCCATGGATGCTCTCTCCCAAGTCTTCAGTCGAGTGCCTACTGGTAAAGACGGTGAAGGGTAAAGAGTAATATTTTGGGCCATCGCAATCATCGCAACTGTTTGAAAGAAACAGTCTGGAGTAGTAAATCAAATATAACCTGATCAGGGCTCGTCAATTGTAATACACTCTGTTTTATGTAGGCCTAAAACAACTAAAATACTTTATTTACTAAATACAGGACCGGGCCAGGCCCCCCCTGGGCCCGGCCGGGGGCAACAGTAGGTACCCACTTGCCCCCCCCCCCCCCCCCCCCCATCTGGCGGCCCTGGTGAACCATGTGAAGAATTTCCTAACAAGACCGGGAGAAATGGAAGTGCAAAACTTTTTGAATGCGTGGAATCAAGCGATGATAATGATGTAAATATTTCTTCATCTGTAAGTGATACGCCATATCAAACCAGTGATAAGAATCATAATATATATGGAATGATCAGCCTTAATTTTCAATCTCTTCAAAATGAAATAACTACCAAGTTAGGATCGAGTACCTCGGAAAACCTTGTTTTTCATCGATTATGTCGTGTATTTCTGTATTCAGTAGAGTTGAAGACTTAATTTTAGCAAATTTTTGAAGAAAATTAAGCTATTGCTCTCGCCTCAAAATTTGAAGAATGTGAATTTTTGAAAAAGTTTTATGCAGAAATCCATTTCAGGCTATTCTGAATCATATTCTGAAGTTTAACGCATTTTTTTATGTATGTATGTATATATGTATGTGTCATTCCAGACGATAACTGTCCGTAGCATTGTGCTAGAAACTTCAAACAAATTTTAAAATGTTAAGGACACAAAACGAAAGTTCAAGTTCGTTGGCCAGCATGATCGGATTAGGTACGTCTTCGGGTTGAAATTTTCAAAAATGTAGGTAGTCAAAAATTTCAAAAAATTTCAAATTTCAAAAAAAAATTCAAATTTCAACGCCTGTTTTTTGCGATTTGTTGTGCGAAATAATTTTTTCAGCATACTAACATGTGGTATATTCGGAATCAGCGTAAAATTTCCTATAAGAATATGTATCAAGTTTTCAAAAATTTCAAAGTTGAAAAATCAGTCAAAAATCGAAATAATGCCGTTCGCTAGTTGTAAAAATCGGTACCTAATATTTGCATGAAACATTGTCCAAATTCAGATTGAACTACTCACTTCCACAATTTTGATCCGATTTTAACCAAATTTTCAGAGATCGTGTGGTTTTTTTATTTTTTTTTTTTATTTTTTTTTTTATTTATTATTATGTTACATATTCTTTATACATAAATAATGTCAAATTAAACATATCTCCCAACATTATTGTGGGCAATAGGCATAAGCCTGTGTCGCCTCACAAGAGCTGCGCCAAACTTAATTAATCTTAATTATTTACATTTCTCTTCATGAATAATAACTTAATAAACATCAATTTTCTATATATACATACTAAAAATAATATTTTCTGCCTCCGTAATGCCTATTTTCATCAACCACTCATCTATTTTCTTTTTATATACATTACGGGCGTATTGTAGTGGGGACCTAAGTGGAGAATCCACCGCACTATGAACCATATATACCATATATTGAGGGATCCTAGTCGTGATTGTCAGCGAGGGTTTCGGTGGAATAACATTTCCGTCCGATCTAAACCGAGTCAAGTGTGCATGCTGATGACTGTTATACACCACGCTCGGGTCACGATGCAACATAAGCAACAAGGACTTTAAAAATAGCTGGGTTAAGCTCTAGATGGTCCCCTATCAACTTCATCATGATCGAATCAACGGTAGCTTCTGCGCAGGCGCTAACGTGAATTCCTTGTGACGGTCATAACTCGGTCAATGTTGAACGGATTTCGGTCAGATTTTCAGCGATGATGTGGGTAAGGTCCCTTGAGGTCCCATAAGACAATCATCATAATTGCATTAGCGGTACGCTCTGCGCATGCGTGAACGAAATATTCTTGTTACGGTCCTTGCAACAGCCGTAATTTCCACAATTTTGATGCGATTTTCTTCAAATTTTTAGGGATCGTGCGGGTATAGCTCTACATGGTCCCCTATCAGTTCCGTCATGATCGAATCAACGGTAGCCTCCGCGCAGGCGCAAACAAAATTTTCTTGTTTCGGTCATAACTCAGGCAATTGTGAACGGATTTCGGTCAGATTTTCCCACCAATTTCCCACCTTATTAATTCCCTGATGCCAGAACCGGTCGTTTCTAGTTTTCTGGAATTTAATGGTGACGTACTGTGAAGGTCACGAGGAAGCTCATGTGCCATTTCCTTCCATTTCCTTCCATTAAATTCTTTTCTCAATGGTGTCTCCTAGGTTTATTGACTGACCTTGAACGAAAAGCTTGAAATAGAAATATAGCTATGATAAAAAAACGAATACTTATTTATTTATTATAAGTATTCGAACATCTAGTAGATAGTTCTTATCTTGTACTCGATCGTCTATTCGTTGCCCAAAATCCCACTCGTTGTACAGCACGAATCGGAATATTTTTCGGCATATAATATATGAATTTATAGTATTTGGGCTTGACCTGTACAAATACAAGATAAAATAAATTAACAAAAATATAGTTACGATGCTTTGTGAATGCAACATACTACTCGTTGTACTGCCATTTTCCGTGCTATGGGCTATAATCCGCAGAGTTCTGTTTCCGACAAAACCAGTTTCATCTTCCATAAAATGGTGATTTGCCTTGCTATGAAGGGAGCCCAACAGATCAATTCAGTTGAAATGAGTCGAGCTAAAAGGGACCATCGATTAAGACCACAGTCGTTAAACGTTAGATTCTTGAGTGCCCATTAACTTATACAAATTCTCGTCCTTTCTCGGGCGACCTTAATTTATTACTCCGGATCCTAATTCACTTCCGTTGCAAAAAGTGCCCAACTGAACGCCGGAGAATGATCTTTGTAAGTTTCATCTGAATGGCACTTGGGGTTTCATTCGACCTCCCTGATCCATTATGCTTCAATTCAGATCATTTATAAAAGTTCCAACTCTCTGGATTATTAGAGAGGTAATTTAAAACATACATTTATGAATTTTACCTTATCTTGCATTATGCAGGTTCATTTATTAATGTTAAGGATTAAGTTTACCGAGAAAAACTTATGATGGAAAACCAAGTCTTGCTTCGCCAATATTTTACGTTTCAAGATGCTTGGAATTCAAAAAATGATGAAAATAAACCAAATAGAAGAAAAGCTTCGGAAGGTGGATTCTATTTTTGAAATCTGCGTTTCTTGATATACGTAAACCAACAAATTTTGTGGAAGAGGAGGGTACACTTTTTTCTTGGTCGATTACATAGATTCATTATTGGAATAATTCAGCGGTACCTATGGGCGTGATAGGGAAGAAGGTGGGGAGGGGATTTTAAATGGAAGAAGACTTCATTCTAAGTAGTTTGATGTGATGAACTGGAAGGGTCAGTAATGTTGGAGTTTGAACTGAAGGATCAAAGATCAAACTGAAATGCGTGCACTTTGTACTGTTGTCACTCCCTTTCTGTACTTCCCTTAACGGATAGTTACATTGAAAGACAAGGTTCAAGGTACCGCTGTTTGGAACTGCGAGCTCTGTAGGAGTGTCCCAAACTAAAGTAGGTACTACTGTCCAGGACCTAGAGCTCCTTAGCAATATCGGAAGATCTGAAGTAGGAAGATCGGAAATATCACGGTCCAGAACTCACCTACCCCGTAGGCGTAACATGGCAGGGAGTAATATAGTATGGATCTTAGAGGCTTAGAGCCCCATAGACATAACATTGGATATAGTATTTCGGTCCGGAACTCACAGCTCTGTAGATGAAAAACTGTTGTAACTATTTTCGCCATGAACTCACAGCTTCGTAGCGGTAATAGTGAAAGAAGCAATCAAGGTTCTGAATACTATTGTCCGGAACTGAGAGAAGTGGTGGTAAATGCGTAGGTAACACTTCAGAGAGAGCTAGCAGCCATCAACACCTCTTGAGGTTCACTGAGGGATTTTGCAACCCTCATTTGGATCTCCTTCGCAAGATAAAGTGGAAGCTCATCATGTGGGCTTATTCACAGTCATATCCTCAGGATTCCCCAAGGAATCCATGTGGGCACACTCAAACTGGGCACCAGCCCACAAGGGTTCACTAATCCTTACCTGATCTGGACACTGGCTTGTGCTAGGGGTGGTCTGATGGAAAGCTCACAGGTAGCGGCTGGGAGTCCTGGTAGGGTATCGAACACCTCAAACTCTCACTCCTTACTTGTTGAGGTAGACCGTACGGTCAATCATGCACGCTTGATCGCACCCTTTAGAATAATATGTATAATTGGGTGGTCTGGATGCTCGCTAGCTCATTTCAAAAACACATTATCAAGTAGTCAATCCCTCAGTCAAATTTCAGATTAGTCGGACATAAAGGTCAGAATGATGAAATCATGAAATCAACCGACCTTCTGAGCGCGAAAATTGAAAAAGTTCCAGTCAATCTATTAGTAAACATTCAGATTAGTAAGTTGGACATGTGGGTCAGAATGCTATTTATAGTTTAGTGGTCTGGATGCTCGCAAGCTCGCATCTAAAAAATACATAACATCAAGTAATCAATCCCTTAGTAAAAATTCACATTAGTTGGACATGTAGGTCAGAATGATGTGTATAGTTTGGTGGTCTGGATGTTCTCAAGCTCGCACCTCAAAAATACGTAACCAAGTAGTCAATCTCTTAGAAAAGAATGTCGTCTGGTTGCAAAACCGGCCAACTCCTCAATTTTCGGAAAATCGCTGTTTTTGTTTATTAAGTTCTTTACTAACATCCCCACCCATTGGCAACGAGAAACCATAGCAAAGCGTTTTGGGGGTTAGAAAATTCCAATGTGCTGCAAAATCGGCCACATCCACTGGCCAGTGTTTTTCAAAACCGGTCATCTCCAAATCCACCAGGTAGCGCTAGCGTTCCCGCTTATCTTATCACGTCTTCACGATAGTGTTGTTTACATCTTTTGTTGCCGACGTGCGTGTGGTGATTTTATCTCGAAAAAATGGAGAAATTCGTTGATTTAGTGCCTGCAAATCAAGCAAGAAAGAGGCAGGTGTGAAGTGTGAAGTTTCGTTTCTTCTATTTAAGTTTTTTTTAAATATAACCAGTCAACCTGAAATAAAGTTAAGTTACACAGAAACATTGTGAATGATTTTTCTTGGCTAAAACCCCACTATTTAACGTCAATTTTGTTGATTTTTTAGCTTTAGTTTGTTGCAACGTCGGACAAATCCAAAACGGGTTGCAAAACCGGCCAAATCCTTTAACATTTTGAATTTCCCCCTCCCTGCACGTTCCCCCAGATTCTCTTATGGTGCTTCAAAACCCACTATCCTAGTGATACATTAACAACAAAAGATTTGGATCCCATCTCAATTTACCTAGGCGTGACAGAAAATCGGCTCTCCTGAAAAATTTTCTTTTATGGAGATGTCCGGTTTTGCAACCACTGATTCAGGTTAGATGGACATGTAGGTCAGAATTTAATAACCATCGGACCTTGTAAATTCTCGCACCGGCCATCGGACCAGTTTAATAGCTTCGACCAGTTCTCCAGTTCTCTACCTGGAGCAGACCCGCCTACCTATGATTTGGAAAGTGCCCAGTTCAGGTGGTTTAATTGCCGCTGGTGCCCAGTTCAAGTGAGCCCATCCAAGCTAGCAGTGGGTGGGTACTATCTCCCGTCCTCACGTACTCAAAATGATTGAGCTGTGGTATTCCTCACGTGAGGGCAATAGGCGCCGAGAAACCTCCTCTGTGTTGGACTAGCTACCATTTCGGCCTTGATGGGGTGAGGGGAGGAGGGTAGCAATAGCTTCATTTTCGACGAAAATACGCTATAACCCTAAACAGAAAAATGTATACTCGCCACATTAGTTTTCAACTTCCAACTTTGATTTTACGTATCACCTAATGCGTGGGGCTCCTGGTGAGCGGACCCTCTAGTTTAGAACAATTTTTCTTTTTTGCCATTAAATTTATAATTAACAAGTTCTCTCCATTCTTAAACGTTCAAATTCTAAAACAATAGACGGAATTCCTTAATGATATCAGTAAAAGGCTTATGTGAATATGAATGCATTCCGCCGATCAATACATCAGACATCTAGCCTCTCACATAGCCTCTCGTACCCACTCAAAGAGTCCAAACAACCTCGAAACCCCCTTTTAAATTCACCGTACGCTTCGTAAAACCTTTCACCATATTTCAAAAGGCGATTAATCAATATTTAAATCGTGGAGACTGCGGGAACTCCATTACGCCCCAAGTATCCTTCCCAGCTACGGACTTTCAGGATGAAGTTGAACCTTTATTTTGAACTTCTTGCTCTTGATCGATCGGGGTCATCACTGACGGGCCCTGCATACCAAATTTTCTTTTCAACTCGGTTCGCAGTGGATAATTAAAGTGCTTGGAGGTTGGTTGACAGGTTCTTTTCCCCTCCTCCAGTCTATTTTTCCCTCTTTTTCTTTGTTCTGCTCCTTCGTCCTCTGTTGAAAAGGAAGAAGGAGCTCGACGAGTGTTGACGTGAAAAATATTCTTTCCCTGTTCTTCGTCTTCCGGCTCAAGTCGAAAATGCGAAATTATGTGCATTATTTCTCAAGAGGAGATATACCTAATGAGACTGTATCAAGTTCTATTTTCTTATACCATGTTCTAATAGTTGGATTCCGGATCTACAAGAATACCTCCTTCAGTTTCAGTATTAAAAAAACGGATGATAGACCTAAGGTTCAACAGTCGGATCATTTTATAATGATTAATTTTGCACATTATTAATTCATTATGGTTACTTAGCAATATTAGTTTATAACTTATCGTAATCAACCAGCTTTCCTTAACACTACAAAGGCTTAGCGAACATGAGATCTTGTGAGTAAACATTCCAAAAAGTGGCGAACGATTTCGTTAAAATTTGCTATAAAATCGATAAAAATTACAAAAAAGCTAAAAATCCATAATTTGTTTTGAATAACAGATTGTTTTTTTAGAATAATTTTTTGGCCATAAATTCAATAGTTAACAATTTCTTCGCACTCAATAAACTCAAATTTTAAAGCAATTAAACATTATGCAATAGGATAATAAACAAGAATTCGCTCATACGATTATGTTGCATGACTGGAACTTTTTTCTTAACCGATTACAAGGGCTCATTATTGAAAAAAATAAACCAAAAGTAAAAAGTTCTCAGCAAGATTTTTTAGCTGGTGGAATAAAATAAGAAAGATGAAATTTCCCATTCGCAAGTTGTGTTGGGTAATAATTTGTGCTCAATTAGGACCTGTTTATCAATCACATTTATCCAATGGATAAGGGGGATTTATCTGAGGGATAGTGTTTTCCGCCAGATAACACAATAGGGGGTGTTTAACCATCCCTAGTTAAACCCTATCTGGCGTTTTAATTTATCTGGTCCCTGGACGGCTGGATAACAATTATAACTGGAGGTTAATGAGGTATCCAAAGTTTTCTAACCTCGAAGAAATTAATTCGTTTACAAAAATCTTATTTGAATCTCAACTTGAATCTTTATTTTTGTACCTTACAATGGATGTATTTGGGGATTTGTCTTCAAATATAGCAACGGCGAAGATTCTATCGTAGCATAATTCGTTGAATGGAAAAGAAGACCGTTTATACTTAAAAAGACCCCGTGTGGATCACCTACTAATATGGGATGAGCGCGTATTTTTATTGAGGTTTCGGTAGGACAAAGATACCGTTCTTTACATTCTAACACAGATCGAAGATGAAATTAATGACCACAACTTACTGATCACAACAATTCATTCATAATAATTCAGGTTGGAATTCGTAGATGTATTTCTCTCTCTAGAAATGAAGCAAATAGCAAACGGCACAAATGTGGTGGTTTCTTATTTGCCGAGCTTGATAACATGATGGATACTGTTGTGGAAATAACATCAGACCCGGTTTTTGGTTTATTATTTCCAATAATAAGCCTATGTGATCGTATAGGAAAAACATTTTATAACCCCCCCCCCCCCCCCCCCCCCCCCCCTTTGTCACTTTACGTTCTAAGGTGTGTAGAATCCAAATTTGAAATGTCCGTCCGCTGTACGCCTTTCGCCATCCGGGCCATAAAAGGCCTAAGAATTGACTTTAAAAATCCGTTCTTTCGCACATAGACTCCATTTGGGGTCTAGTTGGCCTTAACGTTTAACCATCCCGATCGCTTTACTCGCATAGATGCTATGGGCCGTTGTTATGTGTCTTTTTCGAGATTTTGAGTGTTAGACTTACGCACGCGCGTACGCTTGACACGCTTGGCAGGGGGTCACGGTGTGTGGTGAGCGGGGTGAGCGGGGGGTGGAGTGAGAGGAGGCGCTGTGGCACCTTGTGGTGGCTGGAGTGACCAGGGGCGTAGCAGAGGGGTGTAGGAGAATGGATATTTATTACTTTTACGTGTTATACCCATATAATACGCCGCGCCAACCTGAGGGGGGTACGGCATTAGGGGCATAGTGGAGTAGCAGAAAGGCGTCCGGGGCGTATCAGAACAGAAAGATATAATATATATTTTATATTATACTTTATTACATTTACCCCATATAACATTTAGTATATTATATCATACTATAGTATGTTACAAAAATAATTGATCCAGCCCATCTAAAATCCTTCGTTCTTCTTCTTCCCAAAATCTTCTCAGATAGTTCGAAGCAAATCGATTTTAAATTAAAATTGCATTACATGGGCAGGTTGGAGTCTAAACCCTCTGGACGAATAGCTGTTTACTTATATTTCTGCAATAGGTAAGTGTGGTGTCGTCACCCGAATAATTTCGGACGCAGAATCGACTGGGATAGGTCCCAGATGCTTTTGGAATCCAGTGTACCTACGGTTTTAGTTTGATTCCTATAGAAGTTAGCACCGTGGATTGAATGGGACCGCTCAGGTGGCTGTACGATCATCCATTTGCTCCCCATTTGAGCGTTTCAAGTCGCTAGGCAACCGGATCCGTATAATAATAGTAGTATTTGTGTTTTACTAATTACGTTCTTTAATTGAAGGTGTTAGGTAATGAAGTTGGAAGCGTAAAATTATCAATTTTGATTGTATCCATACAACAAAATTCTGCATCTTCTATAATTTATGGAGGGGCTCTGCCCACCCTGCCCCTCCTCAAACTACGCTACAAGGTAGAAAAATTGAGTGAAAATCTCCAACATAACTGCTTATTATGTATATTCATTCAAGGACGTGTAAAATGTAGCTTTTCTGTTTGGTGGAATTGATTGCAAGGCGTCCGCTATTATTCTTTTGGTCCGGCAGAGCCTAAGTTTATGACCACTCAAGCCGCTGATGAGGCCGATTTTTCCCGCCCCGCGTTTTCGGGGCCAAGGGCGGTAATCAATCGGGGATCAAAGGAGCCGCGTTAGCCCTTCCGACGATTTCACGTGATGAGCGGGGAGCTGATAGGCTTCCGAGGCCTCTTGGGGGCTGACGGTCAAAACTTGGCAGGGACGGGCAGGTGGTCCAAGGGCAGATTAGTGGCCCGTGGGCCACTAGGAGGGCAGTGGCCAAAGGGTGAGTCGAAGGGAAGGCGGTCGGCAGGAGGTGGCCCTTACCTAATAACTACGGTCTATCTTTTCCCCTAACACAACGTCGGGGACTCTCTGGCCCGAGGGAGTTGATTAGGAGGCGCTGCAGCCTCGCTCCTAAAGATATCCGTGTTCCAGAAACCAGGGCACACTCCGCCAAGTCCCCTCTAGCGCTCGAACGACCGTGTTCTAGGACATTACATAATAGAGATAAAGATGATCGACCACAATATATATGTTGTCAAATTATCAGGAATTCAATATAAAAGTATAACATAAAAGTTCTTATCTTAAAGAAAGATATAAAAGTTCTTATCGCTGAGCTTTCGGTTTATATAAAACCATCATCAGGGCACAGAAACAATAATAAAATAATAAAAATAGCACAGAATGAACTCGAAGAAAAAATATATACCTATCAGGGCAACATAACAACAACCACTACCACTTAAGACAACTTACTCAAGAATCTTCTATAGTGTCAAAATATAGGACACGGTCATGGATTTTGAGTTAAATGTCATAACTAAAAAAAGGAACCCATAAAAACAAGTTTCTAATGTAACTCTTTCTTTTTCTCATGTTCTCGGTTAATTTTATTGTTGTTTCAATATTTGGTTGTTTCTTGGCAACAGTAAATTGAAACAAAACCACATTTTTTCAAAATCACATAGATAATAACTTAAATTAAATTGACAAAGAAAATCATTTAATATTTTATTGACCCTGGATTCGTTGTCATTTTATGCAGACGTTCAATAGTATATACCTAGTATATTTAGTGGGATATAAGATAAGACATGTACTTAGACACGTACTTAGATAGTGATATTATTAAGGCAATAACTATTTTAATAGATAGGAGCTCAAATCGAGAAAAATAAACATGCGTATATAATTATAGAAGTATAGGTTGTGGCAACTCGAAATACTTCTTGGCAACAGTAAATTGAAACAAAATCACATTGTTTCAAAATCACATTAATAATAACTTAAATTAAATTGACAAGGAAAATCATTTGTTTGGAATATTTGGAAAAATATTTTATTGACCCTGGATTCGTTGTCATTTTATGCAGACGTTCAATAGAATCCTTCTCCTCCCTCCTCCTCCTCCCTCCTCCTCCTCCCTCCTCCTCCTCCTCCCTCCTCCTCCTCCTCATCCTCCTCCTCCCTCACTCCTCCTCCCTCCCTCACTCCTCCTCCCTACAATACACAACACTTGTAAGGTTTCCCATATTCAATTTAAAATTTTCGAAAATTTATAGTATAACTAACTTTTTCTTCGCGAAAATTTGATAAATTAAAATGTACGACAGCATGAACACGTGTGCAAAATTTCAGATCGATTGGATATCGGGAAGTGGGTTAAAAATCGATCTGAAATTTTGTCTCAAGAGCTCAAGAAGAGAATCGAAGTTAGAAGAAATAGTTAAAAAATAACAAGTTACAATAATTCAACAACAACATCCAGCTTGCTCAAATAAAATCATGTGAACAACTATCATAGAAACATTTCTATACATACCAAAAACAAGAATAGGTTGCAGTTGAGGCTGACAACGGTTGGCACATGAAAAGGACTCAAAAACTAATTATAAAGGCAACTTCTGATATGTAAATAAAGATCTCCCTATAATTGGCGTTCTGGAAAAGTAAAAATACTTAGTCATGCAACATGACTAATAGAGCAAATTTTAAAAGGAAAGTTTCGGGTAAAATTAAATTAGAGACTTAAATTCTGATCATTCAGGCCTACCGTGTCCTGATTAAGCTGATGGGACAGCCGTGAGACGAGATCGCAAAGAAATTTTTAGGACACGCAGCCAAACTCAAAAATTTGATCAATTTTGGGATCTGGACATGAATTTTTGCCCTCACTTCATTAACATCACTGAGTTATAGCTCACCCAATAGGTAATCAAGGATTCCGTTTTTTCTCGTCGGAGTCCGTCTTCAAACTCCATTTATCGAACAAGGTCCAGTTTGTAGGAGTTCGACCTCAAAGATTCAAAAAATTCAAAATCAATCTCCGCGCCTCGCTAGGGGGCAAGTCCCATGTCCCCCGGTTACCTCTATTTATATACTTCGAATGAAATTATTGAAACACAGAATGTGTTTTAGCTCACGCGTTTCATATAAACCCGTCAAGCCCGCCTATAAGAATGACTCAGATTTTATAGTGTATCCTATTACTACTAAGTTGTTTTATTTATTTATCACCAGCGTAACGACTCACCACCAGCTTAATGAAACATCAGAAATTAAGAAGCGGTTGCAATCATGTTCACAATATCAATTATTGAGACTGATCACCTGTGACGCATTTTCATGACTCATAAACTTTCGATTTTGGATGGAGATGCCAAGGCCAAAACACGTTCTGTGTTAAAAGTTAGTTACAGCTAATTGCGACAGGAACTTGTGGACTAGACGGTCAACAGCTCGCCCAACCCCCCATCACCAGTGCCATCTAGATCCAATTCTTCTTCATATTCGATCTCCGTAACATCATTTTAGGCGTAAATCTGATCTGTTTGTCCAACTAATCTGTATTTCGCCAGAAGGATTGATTAAGGATATTTTTTATATTTGAGATGCGAGCTTGCGAGCTCCAGACCACTAAACTATAAAAATCAGTCTTATCTATTACGTAGGCCTGTTTCATTATACGGAGGCTGACTATTAAACGGCGGCCGATTATGTTTTATAAGGAGGTCGGTTTATTATGCGGAAGCTGGTGGTGGGGGGTAAGACTGTGCTCTTGGACGCCAGGTAACTTGTGGTATTGGAATGAGGAATAGTTGTAGAAACGGATCTGAAATGATCTAAAATACTATTTCGGACCTCTCTGGAAAATTTACTTGGCATATAAAATAGAATTTAGAGAATTTTGTGAGCACCAGTAGGTATACCGCAGAATCGAGGAAAATTTACCTACTCCCAAAAAACTATGGGTACTCACTTCTGCTGCATGAGTGGAACTTTCATCAAGTGAATTTTTCGGCTAACGCAAGTCAACGCTTGACGCTAAAGGTATCCGTGGTCCACCAGTTATGAAGTCGAATAATCGAATCGTAACAACGTCCGACGGATTCCAATGCGTCAGGTCATTAAGGCCGCTTCGATTTATGATGGGCTGAAGCCTTAAAAAGTCAAGTTTTGACGTTAAGTCATTGGAAAGTAGCCACTATCCTACCGGCTGATTAGCAGAACATCCTCATCAAGAAAACTGCAATTGTCATTCTCGTTATTCAGATCTACTAACGCGCCAATTTCGTTATCCCTAGAGTACACAATGAATTTAGATGGAGTACTAACCACAGTTGTGATATTTACCGACTCGGAGAGCGTTCTGAAAGCTATTTCCAGTCCGCACTTGGCAAAATTTAAAAACCACATTATAGCACGTACCTATTATACATTTAGTGGCAAATCTTAGTACTAGGAGCATCACTGTCAACTTAATGTGGGTTAAAGAGCACATGGGGCTAATTTGTAATGAGAAGGTGAATAGAGCGGCTAAAATTGCTGCAATTTCGGGAGATTATACCGACATCTCGCTACCTAGAGTTGAATTTTACGCGGTGTTTTTACAAGAAGCTACTCTCTCAATGGCAGCATAGATTTGAATCAAGTGAAAAGGGAAGGTTTTACAAGAACATACATCCCGTGATCAAAATAAAGCCCTGGTTCAAACATGAATATGGTAGAACATTCATAAGATCAATCTGCAGAATCAGGAGCAACCATGCGCTATACCCTTCGTATATGTTAGCAATAGGAGAGTCAAGGATAGAGAACGCGGATGGATTATGTGAGCACTGTGGAGGGAATGGAGACATGGAACTCATCATAATAGAATGTGAAAGATATCGTGTACCGAGAGATATGCTTTTTAACCAGCTATGTAGCATAATAGCAACACCGTTTAATTGACATTTTATGTCTTTGCCATGGCACATAAACTAAAAAACGTCACGGAAAATTGCTCACGAAAATATTTTGATGATTTCCGCATACAACCGAGTCGTTGCTAGGGAAATGGTACTTCATCGTTTTTCATCCAACAAAATTCGTTAACCATTCGTTCAAAAGCTCTCTATTTATCCAACCATATTATGTTAACTACTGCGAAGTGCGTGGCCAACAAGCTGAGTTATGAGCAAGGTTATTTGAATAATTGTGTACACTCAGGTGATCATTCTCAATAATTGATATTGTGAACATGATTGCCACCGCTTGTTAATTTCTGATGGTTTCATTGAGCTGGTGTTTCGATGATTTGATTCATAGCAGGTGATCCAAATATTGCGAGAACGGTTTGATTTGTGAAGCGGTGGCTAAATCATTTTAATAGGTAATTTCTATACTTTACACTCTAGGAAGCTGTAATTTCGTATGCAGCCTCTTTAGGACATTTACTTGACGATGCCCAGGGTCCGGATCAGATGAGTGGCTCTTAAAGCTAATTTCTATGTTTTACACTCTAGGAAGCTGTAATTTCGTATGTAGTCTCTTTAGCACATTTACGTGACGATGCCCAGGGTCCGGATCAGCTGAGTGGCTCTTAGAGCTTGCATACGAGTCTGCAACACATACTTGTCTTCAACTAAAGACATAAAATGTCCCAATGTGTTGCAGACTCGTATGCAAGCGTTTGGTTATAAATCCGTAGATCTAGTCAGTGCTCCAATAACTTCGTATCGTAGAGCATTGAAAATTAAGGTTTGAGCACACGTTCTTAACTACGTTCTTAAATGTAATACAAAGACATTTTTATATTAGTATTTCGCAGAGAGAATTACCTTATTACAAAGTTTTATTTAAATTCATAGAGGATTGTGATATTAAGTTGTAAGTTTAAATTGTAAGAAATTTCACTATTTTGGTTGTGCTTTTTGTGTGTTTTTGTAATATACTGTAATTTGATGAATATGTTCTAAAACTTTTAGGGCTGTATGAATTTTCAAGGCCAACAATTAAAAAAAAAAAAAAAAAAAAAAAAAATACACTGCCAAGGAAATGGCACATGAGCTTCCTCGTGACCTTCACAGTACGTCACCATTAAATTCCAGAAAACTAGAAACGACCGGTTCTGGTATCAGGGAATTAATAAGGTGGGAAATTGGAAGCTTAATGGAACACATAATAAATGAAATTAATAAGGAAAATTTTGATTTTAATATGGGACCATCCAGGATGTAGTCCGCATGTTCTCTGAAAATTTCGTCTAAATCGGATCAAAACTGAAGGAGTTTTTAATTGATTTACAGGATTTCATTAATATTTTGATCTAAATTCATGATTAAAACATCCTTGGGGATATTTTTGGCAACTTTGAGTATGATGGACCACTCGATTTGTTCATTTTCCCAACTTACCCTGTGTTCCTGGTCCACCCTGCTACCGCCGTCATCCGCGCCGTTCATCCGCTAGAGCGCATTCAGAGCGTTCGGGCTCAAAGAGGATGGCCCGGGCATTCACGCTTGTACGTAAAGAGGCTTGCCGTCTGGGAGGCTACTGCCTCTGCTAATTGTTACACCATGAAATGCCACAAAAATTAGAAACGACCTTTCCGGGCATCAGGGAGGTGGCAATATAAAGCACATTGGTACGTAATAAATAAAATTGTAATTGCTCGACCGTCACAAGGAATTCACGTTAGCGCCTGCGCAGAAGCTACCGTTGATTCGATCATGATGAAGTTGATAGGGGGCTTAACCCGCACGATTCCTGAAAATTTGGTTAAAATCGGATCAAAATTGTGGAAGTTAAGGCTCTTACAAGGAAATGTGGACGGACAGACAGACAGACAGGAACCAAATTTGTTCAGGAGGCTCTGAAACGCAAAATGCGAGTGGAAATTTTGATTTTGGAGCAAAAAATTATTTTTCATTTCGAAAGTGAAAACAAAGCTTCCGCTGCCTTGCAGTCTCGGAAGCAAAAAAAAAAAAAAAAAAAAAGCCAATAAAATTCTTTAAATTCTTGAGTTTTAAGTTTATAGATACCTATCTAAGTTTTACGTTAATAGTTTTACAAATAATTTCATCATTTACTATTTGTGAAACCTAACAAGGAGGTAACCTGTACTGATTCGGCTTCTACCAATTCCACATAGACTCCAAAAATTAGGGCCGGGCCGGTTGGCGTTTTGCACGGTTAACCCTGGAATGACCCGTGGGGTTTGTCAAACCCCAATCGCGATTTAAAGTCAGTTTATCATGTTGAATCCCGCACGTCTGGCTCTTCTCGCCCCCTTCTATATCACCCCCCAGTTCTTCCCTAAAGGCTTCAGCCTTTTTCCAGTTTAGTACGTTCAAGGCTTCTGTGTAGTGTAGTACTTTCTTGTGCCTGGGGTTTGACAAACCCCACCGGGGAGTTAACCGCTAGTGATTTTCTCTATAACAAGTGTTATTTTTGTGGGCGTTCCCACAGTTTTGTTATTGGCTCATCGTTAGAAATGGCTGAAAAACGCAAGTTTTCGGATCCTGAAGACATTAGATCCATTTTGGAACAGTTGGAGGAAGAAGATGTATATTTTGGCGGAGAAAATTCAAACACGGGAGATAATGTCGAGTTACAAGAAGTTGCCTCCGATGAAGAAGCGTCAAAAGTGACAGTTTTGGAGAAACTAGTTTGATGTTCCTTCTGTGAACATCATAGATCTTCAAAGTGTTGAGAATGTTGATCCTATTGCTTGGTGCCAATTTTATGTTACCTTTTCATTCTAGTTCTTGGGTTTTGTATGTGGTATCAAACTAATCTCAGAAAATTCTTTTGCAGATTTTATTTATTTATTTTTGTTTTTAAATGGAAATGTGCTAATTTTATATTGAAATTTTGTTACAATGAGGTACCTTTCTGCCATTATTTTTTCTTCAGAGCGTGAGGTTTGCCTTACTATTACTTTTTTTTCATGAGCTTAGGTACCTACTTCATGTTTCTTTACAGTCTTGATAACAGAATAAAAATAAAATTTGATACTATTGTAACTTCTTTTTGAATTTTCTAACATTTTTCATAGTTGGGGTTTGACACACCCCACCGGAGAGTTAAGTATTGGAAATTTAGCCGGGACATTCCAGGGTTAATACGAAGTGTTTTGCCATTTTTTTGTACGATACGACGATATTTAATTTCAGGTGGGTAAATCAAAACCTGACTTCCAGCGTTAGATTTCATTTACGATTCCAAGGGGAAATTAGTTTCATGGTAGGCATGTAGATTGCCTTAGTTTCCTTCAAAATGAACCGACGAAAAGGACCGGGAAATCGAAAGAACGGATGAGGAAGAACAAAAATAACCGTTTCAAGTGAAGAGGTGAGACCGAGTAGAAAGTGAATGAGGTTTAGCGGACTGTTAATGATTTAAACGCCTTTAAACATCCGGGACGGGAAAAGCCCGTCAGAAAGGGGGGAAGGTTGCCTTTGTGACGTGTTATAACCCCAACCCCCTTCGCAGCGCCACCACCACCACCACATAATAGGTATTAGGTTCCGGTCCGGTATTTACATGGAGAAGGGAATCTCCCTCTTCTACCCCCGTGGATATTTACACCTTTGGCAACACTCTCGAGGAAATGGGAACCCACGCCGCTGCTCTTCCTTCGGGAAACCTTGTCAATATCTGTAACCTCCCTCCTCTCTGCTGCCTCCTCTTGGATATCGCTCGAATTGATTGATCCCCCATTTTCCCAGGGTTTTCAAGGGCTCTAGTCATTCATCCGCCGTCACAGGGCATGATGAAGCGATGCAAAAACAAAGCCCCCCCCACCCCTATCATCACCCTCTCTCGCGATTCTCCTATACAAGCGGGTAACACCATCACTAAATTTCGCCGCGTCAAAACTGTATTGTTGAAGATCAAAAGGCACATCAACCTAATTTTCCGGCGTAATTCCCAATGGAAACATGACTAACTTATCTCAATAATGTTACATAACACTGATTTATAACGTTCTTTTTAGCACGTTTTCCTCTAAAAAAGTTGAAATGAGCTATTGTGTTCACTTTATCCGTGATGTATGTATGTACTATTAAAATCGTTTTAAATGCCACTTCCCGACGTCTGATTTTGATGAAACTTGGTATGGTTGTAATCTGTAACATGGCGTTGATAAAGATGTATCAGGGGCCGCTGACGCATGAGAGGTCATTTATTCGACGCAAGAAGCTGAAATTTTAGAGGAAGGCTGAAGGCAGAATGCTGAAGATGACTGAGAGGTAATTGATCAGCTGATTGAGCTCCAAAGTCATTTTGTCTACTATTCGACGCAGGAAGCTGGGATTTGAGAGGGAGGCTCAAGAGAGAATACTGAAGACGCATGAGAGGCCATCAATCATCTTAGTGAGCTCCAAAGCCTTTTTTTCTACTATTCGACGCAGGAAGCTGAAATTTTAGAGGAAGGCTGAAGGCAGCATGCTGAAGACGCCTGAGAGGGCATCGATCATCTGAGTGAGCTCCAAAGCCATTTTGTCTACTATTCAACGCAGGAAGCTGAGATTTGAGAGGGAGGCTCAAGGGAGAATACTGAAGACGCATGAGACGGCATCGATCATCTGAGTGAGCATCAAAGCCATTTTTTCTACTATTTGACGCAGGGAGCTGAGATTTGAGAGGGAGGTTAAAGGGAGAATACTGAAGACGACTGAGAGGGCATCAATCATCTGAGTGAGCTCCAAAGCCATTTTGTCTGCTATTCAACTCAGGAAGCTGTGATTTCAGAGGGGGGGTCAAGAGAGAATACTGAAGCTGCATGAGACGGCATCAATCATCTGAGTGAGCTCCAAAGCCATTTTGTCTACTATTCGACGCAGGAAGCTGAGATTTGAGAGGGAGGCTCAAGGGAGAATACTGAAGACGACTGAGAGGGCGTCGATCATCTGAGTGAGCTCCAAAGCCATTTTGTCTACTATTCAACTCAGGAAGCTGTGATTTCAGAGGGGGGGTCAAGGGAGAATACTGAAGCTGCATGAGACGACATCAATCATCTGAGTGAGCTCCAACGCCATTTTGTCTCCTATTCAACGAAGAAAGCTGTGATTTGAGAGGGAGGCTCAAGGGAGAATACTGAAGATGCATGAGAGGGCATCGATCATCTGAGTGAGCTTCAAAGTTACTTTGTTTCCTAGTCGACGCAGGAAGCTGAAATTTTAGAGGAAAGCTGAAGGCAGAATGCTGAAGACGTTTGAGAGGGCATTGATAATCTGAGTGAGCTCCAAAACCATTTTGTCTACTATTCGACGCAGGAAGATGGGATTTCAGATGGAGGCTCAAGGGAGAATACTGAAGACGACTGAGAGGGCATCGATCATCTGAGTGAGCTCCAAAGCCATTTTGTCTGCTATTCAACTCAGGAAGCTGTGATTTGAGAGGGGGGCTCAAGAGAGAATACTGAAGCTGCATGAGACGGCATCGATCATCTGAGTGAGCATCAAAGCCATTTTTTCTACTATTTGACGCAGGGAGCTGAGATTTGAGAGGGAGGTTAAAGGGAGAATACAGAAGACGCATGAGAGGTCATCAATCATCTGAGTGAGCTCCAAAGCCATTTTGTCTACTATTCGACGCAGGAAGCTGCGATTTGAGAGGGAGGCTCAAGGGAGAATACTGAAGACGACTGAGAGGGCATCGATCATCTGAGTGAGCTCCAAAGCCATTTTGTCTACTATTCAACGCAGGAAGCTGAGATTTGAGAGGGAGGCTCAAGGGAGAATACTGAAGACGACTGAGAGGGCATCGATCATCTGAGTGAGCTCCAAAGCCATTTTGTCTACTATTCAACGCAGGAAGATGAGATTTGAGAGGGAGGCTCAAGGGAGAATACTGAAGACGCATGACAGGTCATCAATCAGCTGATTGAGCTCCAAAGCCATTTTGTCTACTATTTAACGCAGGAAGCGTATATTTCACGCGGATCTCCTCACAAGAAAATGCGCTATCATGTGACTCACTTCGTGAGCACTGATCTACTTGTTGTTCTATTTATTAATTTTTTGTTCCATAATGAAATTTGTAATCGAACTAGAGTAAAACATCCCTCCCTCCCCACCCATAAAAAAACCCAAAGTATTTAGTGTTTAATTTTCAATGTATTTTTGCAAGATGAATCGAATAAGACCAACTGCTTAAAGACTCTTGAAGAGATCTGACGAGTTTCAAGTTTTAGTAATCTCTACTTTTGATATATATTTTTGCATTAACAATTTTTTAACAAAAAAATCGTGCTAGGAGTGGAGAAAACTTTTGTCTGACCAAATCAAAATGTGCACTTGTGAATTTCTCATAACGTCTATTCCTCGTCATCTATTGATCCGATTCCGTTCAAACTAAGGGGGTAGTAATGTATATGTTCTAAACAGATGTCTTATGAATTACATTGCGATTGATTTAGCCATATCAATTGCTCATCCGCAAAAATAAAATTGATTGACACAGGCAAAACTCCAAGTTTAATCGACAGATTTGTATTAAATTTGTGAGGATTGTGCGGGTTAGCTTCTGAATGATGTCGCATAAATTGGACGACCGTTCGATTAATTGTCGTCCGTTCGCATGCGCACACATGAATTTCCTAAAACGTCCATTTCTCATGATCTATCAGACTGATTTTGTACAAACTCGAGGGTTGTTGGGTATATGTACAGGAAAATGCCCCATAAATTAAATCGGGATTGGTTAATTACTATTAGGCACGAGCGGAACTAATATTGGTTGACACTCCGAGACTTATGGAGCGATTTAGATGACATTTTCAAGGATTGTGTGGATTAACCTCTAGGCTATATCGTACCAAATCTATCGTCTAATTTTTACTTCATATGGTGAATTTCTTTGGATTAATGGCACGGTATGCGCATGCACACACATATTTAACTGTTTTATGTTGCATTCAATCATTTAGACTCATTCTTTGTTCTGCAACTAATTTTATTATACGCCCATGTTGTAATATGTGAGGAAGCAATGCTGCCCTCCCGACTGGGCAGATGATTTTTGCTTACGAAGTGCTCTTATATCTGACAAATTACCTGGGAATAAGAAAGTGAAGAATTACGAAAAGTCGCTCGCATAAGATCACTCTGCATTACGGGAACTTTTTATGTCTTTTCATCCATATTCTTGATGGGATCGAGCTCATTCTTCCAGGACAATCAAGAGAGAAAGATGGCAATGCACGACGTTCCTAAAGCATTGAAATACTCTTATATACAAATGCAGATGCGAGCTTTTTCAGGTTAACTACCATTCGTGGATAGTTAACAGAATGTACCTCTGCTCACTATGCAACATGAACTGCAATGAGGATATTTTTCACTTTATTGCCAATTGCAGGATCCTACCGTACATCCGCATCAAACATTTTGGTCAGGGGACTCTTTCTGAGACGGTCTTTAGGGAGTATCTCAATGGGAACTGTTGGGCGTCTCTTTGTTCTTACATCAGAGAGGCCTGGTCTTACCGTTGTTTACTGGTTGCAGAATTTAACTATAACCACGAATCATGAGCCCTGAGGTGAAAAATAATAATAATCAGACAAATGATTACAGAAATGAAGATGCACATAAACGAAAATGAAGATGACAAGGTTTCCTTGCATGTTTATTTAAATTGATGAACAAAATCTGAGTTGTATTTAAGGTAATTAATTTGATGTATTCTATTTATGTATCGGACATAATGTGTTGTAATTAAATGAGTTGTAGGATCTTCATGTTTTTTGTTATGCTTCTTTGTATCAAATTGTCTTCTTACCCTTACGAACTTTGTCCTAATCAAATCGAAAGTTTAACCCAATACAATGTAATACCCACTAATAAATCATTTTAATAATATTTACTAATATGGAATAACTTATGTATGGCCACTCTGGCAGACGGTAATATCATACCATGCCATTCATGCTATTATTGCCAACTTCCAGCACTATTAACATTATTATTGAATCTTATTTGGCATAAGAGCTAACTGGAATGTAATAACGTTAACAATCAAAAGCCATGTTATTTGTTAAACAATTTCTTAAATAAAGCATGTCTCTCTCTCTCTCTCTCTCTCTCTCTCTCTCTCTTTCTCATCTATGTCATTGATATTGATGTTGTATTCATTGAGAAATAAGACTTCTTTTGTTCTTTCCCTCCTTAATTATAGTGTGGCGCAGATGGCACGAATATGTTTTTCTTTTAGGGTTTTACCAAGCCGTAGATTTCTGTTAAAGAAATTTTTAAGAAAATTAAGCTATTGCTCTCGTCTCAAAGTTTGTAGAATGTGAATTTTTGAAAAAATTTTATGCAGAAATCCGTTTCAGGCTATTCTGAATCATATTCTGAAGTTTAACGCATTTTTTTTTTTTTTTTTTTTTTTTTTTTTGTATGTATGTATGTATGTATATATCTATGTGTCATTCCAGACGATAACTGTCTGTAGAATTGCTTCAAACAAATTTTAAAATGTTGAGGACAGAAAACGAAAGTTCAAGTTCGTTGGCCAGCACGATCGGATTACATCTTCGGGTTAAAATTTTCAAAAATGTAGTCAAAAATTTCAAAATAGCCTGTTTTTTGCGATTTGTTGTGCGAAATAATTTTTTCAGCATACTAACATGTGGTATATTCGGAATCAGCGTAGAATTTCCTATAAGAATATGTATCATGTTTTCAAAAATTTCAAAGTTGAAAAATCAGTCAAAAATCGAAATAATGCCGTTCGCTAGTTGTAAAAATCGGTAATATTTGCATGAAACATTGCCCAAATTCAAATTGAACTACTCTTATAGAAGTATCCCTAGAACCAATCCTACCTTATAACCAATCCTAGAACTGTCATATGACGTCGGTATGTTATTTTATTTTATGTCAAGATAAGATGATATTATGATAGGATACTGTTAAGATTTCAACTGCCTTCAATACTGACCACATTGGACATCGAAATCTATGGATATTTACCTACATTTGTCTTTAAATCTACAAGATTAGTTTAATAATAATAAAGTATGAGTACCTCCTAATTATTTTTAATAATTTCATTCCATGTTTGTCTATCAAAATCATAAACTAAAATTTCTCTACACGATCAATAGCGACTGAAATGTCGAAGATTTCTTCAAAAATTTGCTCATGGGGTCATGCTGCATGACTGGACTTTTTTCTGTTAGTCTATATTTATCTCGTTAGATGTAAGAATGGTCGTGCACGACCAAATCTTGCGAGATTCATAAATAAAGCGATAATCAATTCAATTCAATTCATTGAAATGCATTGCAATGTTTCTGAGGAGGCAGTAGGAGAGTCCAGGTACGACATTTCAAAAGACATTTTGAAGAACATATCTTTTGTAACGTCTCACAACCATACTTCATACTTTCATTTCATACTAAGTATGTTCATTTCAAGTCAACAATAAGCGAATACAATAGTTAATAATCTGCATCGTCGGGTGTAGGTTCTGGTGAAAAGGCGTAGATGGGGGCAATTCTTCTGGGGAGAGAACTGCAGCGCCATTGAAGGAGACGGAGGCTGCCGCTGGTTGCTCCCCAACATTCCTCCGTTGCCTCTTTGATCTGCGGGAGCCTCGAGCATTAAAATGACCGCACCAACTCGAGTTTTCCAATTTAAATTCATAGGAGAGGAAAGCGGTGGTGGTGGAAAAGGGGAGGGTGGTGATGTGGAGGGGTGTCCTCAAAAGGAAAGGAGCTGGTTTTGGAGTGGATGAGGCCGGAGATTGCTTCATCTTGCGAAACAAAAGAAAAAGCCCACCCCCCTTGGACGGCGTTAAAGCAAACAGCGGCTTCTCTCTCACTATTCACTCGTTAATACAAACATTCCCCGGGTTTACCCTTCCCAGTCTTCCAGCTCTTAGCCGCAGAGGACCTCTCTCGACCCACTATCTGACTTTCTCGTTTCCGCCGCTCGGAGCGCTCCCACACTCCTTTGCACTGCACCCCTTCGGAAACCTTGGAAATCACCTTTCGTAATGAGCCTGAGGGAGGGGGGGGAATGGGAGCTTTATGTTAGTTTCAACTCCAGCGTGTTGTGGAGGACCCGGGGTGTTCACAAACCCTCGGAAATTATAGCGGTCGTGAATTTCCCGGCTCCGCGAGTCAACTGGTTCATTTCTGGTTGCGAAACGTGCTCTATTGTTCGCCGAAGATTGCCCCCGTAATTTTTCTTTATTCTCGCACTGTCTTATGTAAGCTGACATAAAAACACACAATAGAACCAAGTGCAAAAGAAGAAAAAAAAATCACAGAATAGCGACCAACTTGTGTTTTAAACAAAGAAAGAAAGAAGAATAACTACATTTAAGGGAAATTTCCATACTGTAGGATTAAAAGGAAATAAAAAAAGCAGCAAATTATTACACAAAGGTTTACTATATTTCTGTATTAGATCGATTCTGTGTAGATCACTGGAATATAGATGTAACTCCGGCGTGAACAAGTCTCCAGCATGAATGATTGATCGCACAATGCTCCAAGGAAAACTCATTCGATTCGTTGAACTGAGTTCTGCCTAAAAATACCGGGGATACCCATTCATTCCAAACATTTACGAGATCTAGATTCTTTATTATTTCAACCCTTGAATTTGACTTCTTGGGGTTGATTAAGGGTAATGCATAGAATTACTGGCACATTCTCAGCAAAAGTATGAGTTGTGAGCCAAATTTTATAAAATTCGGTCAAGTAGTTTTGGATAAAAGCATCAGACGAGGGACGGCGGCGGATTTTTCAATACTCGATTATCGAATAATATGTGTCTTGGAAAGTTAACAAAAAAAACATTGCGGGGAGAGAGGTTTGGGGGGGGGGGGGATTTTTAATCTATAGCAATTACAAGGGTTCAGTAATGAAAATTATAAACCAAAATACCGTGTTTCACATTACCTGCACCCTGTTCTCACACATGCGTCGACCACCAGATGGTTCAGATAGGAAAACTAGACCAGACTTGAGCCGCCTCTTGTATTTATTCAGGAAATCATATCTAACTTATGAGAATTCGTAGCACATATATTTCACTAATTCTGCTTTCATAGTAATATAAGGTAGAAAATCAAAAATACACTGATGTTCCATGTTATGTCATTTTAGCCGTTAGAATTCAGCACCAAAGGAGGATGAGAGGTGGAGCAATTAGTTTCTTCAAAATTATCATCAAAACTATTGTTATTATTATAGTTTGAGGTACTGAGAAAACAGTGTTCGTCTTTCGTTGTCTTCGCATGGAAATAGTTCTTCGTCATTAGTACAAAATATATAGAATTACATATTACTAATATAAATAATCTTAATGCTGGTCGATGAATGCCATAAGCCGTACAAGTGATTAATCTAATTGGTATTTATGTTCAACGCAGTAGATCGTAATTAACGAACTTGTTATTCATTTTGCTATAATTAGCGAGAATTACGGTAATATTAAAAAAATAGTGTTGAAAGTTTCAACTGTTTTTGGTGTTTCGTGCGTTCTTGGATGAGCAATATCACCTGGTTAGAAATAGAAGACAGATTCGGTACCAGAAATGTTAGGTAGGCACCTATCAGTTGATTTAGGAGAGCGGAATTCGAAACCCATAACTTCCAAAGGTTTGTAAACCCTCGTCCGGTCAAGACCCATTAGGAAGGTTCGAAGGTCAAATAGGGAGCGAGGAAGAAGGTTCAAGGGAACACGTAAGCGCCAGCGCCCCAAACGACGGAAACTGGTAAAGTCAGATAAGCGTGAGAAGGGTTTGGCATTTTCCGGCTGCCCGCGAACGTCCTATTTATTATTGGCATGCCGACAGAGGAGCCATAACAGCTAACTGTATTAATCAACCCGACCCAACAAGCTATTGTGCTAATGTGTGTATGGTTTAATTGGTTAAAGCTGCATCAATAAATTTAAGATGTACACATCAACCGCTACAAGTTATACCTCAAAGGTTTATTATTTCCTGCCTTCTACTCGAATCACTTGTCTATTATTATCAAACCCAGAATATTAATATAGTAGAATTATTGTATATTAGTAAAATAAATTAACCTCAGATGTCCCTCAGTTGATCGTTGCACCTCCGTACTTGCCTTCTAATCGTTTTCTAAGTGTCCTGATAGAGCTCCATATTGAATTTCAGCTGTTAATTAAAGGGGGTAACTAACTTCAGAGATCTGCCATTTCATAAGAGCGCCTCTATAAAAAAGGGGGTAAAGGGGGTCCGAACTAACAAGGTCTGCCACTAGGAGAGGTAGGGGGTGGAGGACCTAAGGAACATAGTGGTTGTCATGTCTTTCCCTTTGTTGATAACTTGCGTCACCCCTTTTTCGCTCTACAATTCGTTCCGAGCACCATCAATATCACATTTTACCGGTCAAAAATTAGAATTATATTATCAATAAATAAATTATTATAATAAAGAAACACATAAACAAACAAAAAACCGAGAAAAAGACATGTGTTTGCCACGACTTGCCTTTATAAGCAACAAAAGAGCAGGCAATCGGTAAGGTCATTGTTTACGTGATGCGCTCAATCTCGAGCTTCCCATGGTCGGAACCCCATTGTATTCTAAATGGTCCAAAAGAACTGTATTTTAGGTTTCCCTACCATAGGTCGATTAAGAAACAAATTCGGCTCGGAGGTCTCTCAGCTAATAATTGTGTCTCCGTGCACTATAAGGCCACTTTTCAACACGGGGGACAAATTGACTCAAGAAAATTTTTTCAAACCAATGTAATTAAAATCTGCTGGATTAACTTTTTTTCGTTCAAGAAAACGTTTGGGAACCCATCCCTAAAACGGCCGAGCTGAATTTTGAGTTTTTCAATTTTTTTCTCCAAGTAGAAGCTCTAAAAGTTGTTGCGAAGTGTCAGTCCTGTCACGCCTGTATTTGATGATGAAGTCACTCTGAAGTTCTCGTTGTTGGTTTTTCGCTTAAGTCTGTTATTACTTGCGGCAATGTCTGCTGAGCATAATTTTTCAATTAAAGAATTTTTCAGTTTTTTACGGTTTTGATGGTCAATTTCATTCTCACATATCTTATATTACATATAGAGTACAATTAAAGAAGATGACATTTCATTCAAAGACGGTAGCTACAAAAGAAGATCTTTTGGAAGAAGATGTGATAGGGGATCATTTGAAATTTCATTTTATAGAATACTTATGAGTGTTTTATGCAGTGTGACAGAACTGACTAACATGTGACAGAAATGACCGGATCTGAACTAAAGAGGGTGTCCAGCATAATTTAATGTATGCATTCACATACAATAAGACCTGAAAGGAGATCAAAGTACTCGGGAGGTTCGTAGAAAATATTTCATTTATTACAAAATTCTTTTGAACACTTAAAATATTTCAAGTATTGACGACGAAGAGAAGTTCAGTCATATAGGAAGGACAGTAGATGCGACCAACTGTAGAGATCAGTCTGAGTCTATTCTCTTGCAAAAATATAAATAACTTACCTAGGAACAAGATTTATAAAGAGATTTACTGAGAAATATGTAGGAAACTGAACTATAAAAAGGAACAAAACGCAAAAATATCAAAAATAGACAAGAAAAATTACAGGATAGCAAATTTGTTTAACATTTAAAAATTCTCACCTAATAGGTAGATCAAAAATAGAACACTTTACTGAGTATAAAGAACCAACAAAAATGTGTCATTGTCCAGTAAAACAAAGGGGAAACATCTTTTTTCGCTTCTACTTCTTATTTTTTCTGCTGTTTCTTTCTTCTTCTGAGGGGCCATTCTGAAGACTGAAAATTGTAAAAACGAGAATTAAGATGCGCAGAAAAAGGAAAACCTGGAAAATATGTAATGCCCAATTATATATCCATACCTAATATCAAAGATCTGAAGTAGAACATGGGTTACTAACAGAAAAAAAAGTTCCAGTCTTCAAGCATGATAATATGAGCGAATTTCCCATAATTATCGTATTACACTTCAGTTAAATTAAGTTGTAATTTGAGAAGTTTGTGCGCAAAGGAATTGTTACCAATTAATTTTATTGTGAAAAAACTTGTTGTAAAAAATAATCTTCTATACAAAGATTTTGAGTTTTTAGATTTTTAAAAATTTTTATCGACTTTTTAACACACTTTATGATGAAATTTGAATACAATTTTCAGCATAAGTTTGAGCTTCAATAAATTTTTAAATGACCTTGGTCATGGTTGATAAACTTTTTTTGAGTAATATTCTGCTAAAAAAATATAAATTTAACCATTTTTAGCCGGTTTTGTAATTTTAGTGATTTTTTAGTACATTTTTTGAAATTTGACCAATTTACTGTTTTCAAAAAGTGTTGTCCATCAAATTCATCCTTTCTTTTGGAATGCTTAATTTTTGGCGGAAGAACGAGGTTTTTATCTCAATCCTATCGAGACTTATCGTCTGGAATGACACATATGTACATTTATATACAAATAAAAAAGTGTTAAAATTCAGGAATCATTTCAAATGCCTCAAAACAGATTTTGATGAAGAAAATTTTTATTTTAGAATTTTCGGAGTCATTCCAATAGCATCATTTTCTAAGAAAATTCGCTAAAAGCACGTTTCCGAACAGTCGTTACTGATTTCAATAACCCGTAAAAAAAAAAAGGTTAAAAAACGGAAACCCCACTTTGAAATTAATTTTGTATTGGGAATATGAATTCTACAAAGGATTTAAAAGTTGCGAAGCTCATAATGTTTGTTGAAAGGAGCAAAAAGAATGAACGAGAGAACTGAATAAAAGTCGTCATTCCTGTCACACACTGTCAGGTCCTGTCACGTGACAGAACTGACTGTGACAGGAATGACGTTTTCGCACATTACTGTTCAGTTCGCTGCCATATTGGTTTTTACAACTGTTCTGAGTCACTGGTTGAATTCGTGCTCCATGGAAATACTACCTCTCCTGCTTAAAACGTTTTTTTGTAATGCTTAAACATTGAAAAAACAAGTGACAGGAATGATGAACAATAAAGGTACGCAACGGTTTTGCGTTTATTATACCCTGATTACGAGAAAAATCTGCTGTTGAACTTACCTACGGCATTTTTCGATGGAACTTCAAACTCAACTGAAGATGTTGATAGAAGCAGGGAGCTCTTCCGGATATTTCCCGAACCGCCACACGCGCCGCCAAAAAGGGGCTGCCCCTGAATTCAACGTTTGGGTGACAACACTTCCGAGCCTAATATAAATTGGGGAAAAAATATTCCTCGCCCACTTTCTGTTGGATTTAAGAGAGGGCATATGTAATATATTATCGGTATATCAGAAACATTCAGAAGTTCAGTGCTCAAAGTAAATATTTTAAAGTACAGTTCACCTTTGTGTCCTGGGGACACGTGACAGAACTGACGATCCGGCCTTCATCACTGAATAACTCGAAAATTTTGAGAGCTTTGAAAAAGATCATATCGGAGCGAAACAAAGAATTTTCGGGGTAGTAAATAAAAATAAAAATTTGGTGAATTCGAGCATTAGTACCAGCGTTATCGCGCAGTGACTCGATTTGTCTGCCGTGTTGAAAAGTGGCCATAACTGTATTTTAGAAATCCTTAAGGAAATATATTTCAAATTTCAGCTTCGTAGGTTATTTAAGATAGGAATTCGCCCCCTTCTCTCAGCAGAAGGCATGTCAACAACTTTATTTCTCAGGAACCCCGCACCCTAGAGCTTCCAGTGGTGGACCATTTTAGTTCGGAGACCCATTGCAGTACTTAAGGTAGATTAGGAAAGAAATTAGCCGCAGGAGAATTCGACCGTAATTCTGCTACTTTCTTTACGATTTACAATAGTTTAAAAGCTCAAGCACTTACCATACTGAAAAAAACCAGAACTTATGAAAGTGAATCGCAAAGCAACTTTCAAACGCAGGAATTGGATATATTCCATTTAATTCGAATTGCTTCTATTTGGTTTCTTCGTTCAGCCCCCATGATTGTAGGTACACACAACTAATTTACGAAAAGTAATGACGATTGTAAATAACGGAGTTTTCCCAAGTTTATGATGGTATAAAAGAGAGATTACCTTAGACGTTGCCCGGATAGGGAGCGTAAATAACAGGGTTTAGCAGGCGACCCGGAAGTTACCCAGATAGGGTGTATTGTTAAGGACTTCCCGTGCGTAGCATTCGCCAAGAGCATATACTTACTATATTATGTTTATGATGCTACTGGTGGTACTTCATTTCGGTTTAATATTTGCAATAATAAACCTTTAGAATCGACCAAGAAGAAGAAAAAAATATATCCCAATCCCCCTTCCACTAAAATTTGTTGTTTTACATTTCAAGATATCTGGATTCAAAAAAATAATAATATCAAAAAATAAAAATTCGTTTGTTCGCTGTCTACCGTACGCCGTCTGCTGATGTAATTTACGTTTGGGAATGCGTATTTTGAAGTAATAAATTAGTATGCATTGAACTCGTAGGACACCATCTACAGCCGAATTAGCATGAAAACTGTACAAACATTTTTTCAAGGGACAGAAAAAATAACACACACAGAACCATAGTTGTTAGGAATGTTGTAAAATGTAAACTGGGTGAAAATGTTGATTTTGGGGATACATTTTTTCATTTCGCGAAATTGAAAATCAATGCTTAACCTTCATATAGGTGGACATAGAAGGAAGAGACAGCTACATAGAGAGAAGGAGTGAGAGAGAGAGAGAGAGAGAGAGAGAGAGAGAGAGAGAGAGAGAGAGAGAGAGAGAGAGAGAGAGAGAGAGAGAGAGAGAGAGAGAGAGAGAGAGAGAGAGAGAGAGAGAGAGTGAATTCACAAACTAAAATTTCTGGGTTCAGTATTACTATTACATGGTATGATCTGAATTATTTGGTTATACGTCTCTTTCCAATTATAAGTTTTAATTTTAGACGAATTAGTTGCCAAGCAATGTTCAAAACTCCATTATACTAAACCCTATTTCTACGTTAAATTTCACTATAACCTAGGTAGGGGATGAGAGAGAGATGGAGAGATAGAGAAAAAGAGAGTGAGTGAGTGAATAGAGAGATACGGAGATAGAGATGGATAGAGAGAGTGAGAGAGAGGGAATGAGAGAGGTAGGGAGGGATGGGGAGAGAGAGAGAGAGAGAGAGAGAGAGACATTTGTTATACCCGATGAAACAACCATTTTCGAGAGGGATTCCCTTTCGTCCTTTTTGTCTGCTGGGAGAATATTAATAATTCAACGCCGGACATAACATCCCCCTCTCGTTTCACTTGAGGTCCGCACGATTTACTCGGTGTCAATGCAAACGGAACTTCGTGTGGGGGATGAAAGGAGGTAGTGGTGGTGGCAAAAATAAGGGTGGTGGTGAGGCTGTCGAGTGGGGGTGGGGGTCGTAACCGCTTCACGATTTACGGATATTACGGCCTATAAAACGAAATACGAGGAAGAAATAAAATGGCAAATCGAGTTATTTCACCGCCTTTGTGAAACAAATATATAGATACAGCGTTGCAAACACGATCTAGTCGTGCAAATAAATATGAGCAAAGACCTATTTTCAAAAAATTTTTTCAACCCATTTCCATGAATTTTTCTTTGTTCGATACTACAATGTAAATCGCTGAAATGTATTACACAAAGGTTTATTATTTCTGTATTAGAAAGCTCCTCAATGTAGATCATTGGTCTGCAATTATTAAACCACGTATAATATAGTATAACATCAAAACTTGACGTTTCACGCCAAAAATGGAGGAAATTAGCATCAGAGGCCCCTAAGTTGATCAGTAAGCCTCTGTACCGTGGAATTGTTTCTAAATTTCAGCACCGTAAATTGATTAGGAAAGATATTAGTAAATTCAATTCAATTCAATTTTATTGTATAACCCGTAAGTATTACAAGGAGTTCTCAAATTCACATTAAAAATAGCACATGATATCTTGCCTTCATATTTGCGTCAACAATGTTAGTCTTTCACGTATGATGAATCAAATAATTACTAATATAGGTCTACATAATTTACCTATAATAAATGAGCACTGCATAGTTAACATAGATCACAATCAATAATGCCTACACTCCGCTGCCAAATAATTTCAATAATAATCCCGAGTCATTACCGAAATTTCCAAGCGTGTTGATGTTCTTTCTATCACTAGTGGATTTTGTTTTTCATATTCTCGCCCTGTTTTCTGGAAATGTTGGGAGGGGACGGAGGAGGAGTACTCAGATTTGTCCCCACTTCGGATCCAGTAGCTGTAGAATCCTCCAATGTAGGTACTTCGTCCATAGTAAATGATAAGTTTTTTTTCTCCATCAATCAATAATTCATCTCCAATCAAGACGGCATGCTTCTCGTCTTTCTTTGCTTGAAATAACTAGAGCAAGAGATGCTTCCTAAATTCCCATGCTCGTCTGTCGTAGAAATCGGATGTATCAAATTTGGATCCCTTGAACTTGTAAATGTTCTGGCGTAATTTAGATTTAGAGAAATTATTAGCAAAATGAATGTGAACTGGCCTACTTGAAGAAGATTGGATGGTACCTAAACGTCTTACACCGATAATCTCATAATCCTCAAGAACGCAATTCACCTTCCTCTTTAGAATATCCATCTTTTCTTTCCCTTCTAGAACGTTATGAAGGATGAGATCGTCTCTGTTGTGCGTGTGCTGGTTCTGTTTAGTATCATTTTTTCAGATAATGCTAGATTTTCTTCTAAACTGTCAATTCTCTTATTAATTTTTTCTAAGAGCAAGATAATTTGTTGGCTGTTCGCAATTTCTTGTGACAGAGCATGCACCTGTGAATGCAAAACGATTGTTTGTCCCTTCAAAATACAGTCGCAGTTTTGAAGTTTGATTGGGATTTTGTCAAGGCATTGAATTACCTGTTATCTCGGAGGTCGACATTCTCGTGGTTGCAATTATTCGAAGCGACACCGGTCGGCTCTTCGAGTTTTGCTGACTAAGGGATACGGTCAAATGGATAATTCTTTCCCTTCGGTAAACAACAAATCACCAAACAAACTCGCAAGAACGACCTTTTTCCAGATATCTACTCGTTAAAAATTTATGAAAATTGTTATTGCTGAGAGTTAATCAAGGAGCAACCATGAAAAAACAGAAACTGAAACGGAATTCACAATACAACCCTGCAAAATCAATACTTAATATGGTGCTCGCAAAAACACGTGCGCTCGGCTTGGCTACCGAACAGGAACTCGAAAGAGATTAGTCCCAGGGGTTCCACAGCTGATGATCAGAACATCTCTACACTTGGTACCAATTGTATTCTAGATGTCCCAAAGGCATTCGATTTCACTTTACTATTCCCCCTGATCTAGGTGTAGAACAGGAAACTACTAATGGTGCAGTCGAGTTGAAATTGATTTAGGATGATCAAATCGTCTTCTCCCACCATACTCCGTATTGGAGAGAGATTGAACGACAAGGGCGTGGGAGAACAATATTTGATAGAATTAAAATTTGCGCATGCGCAGAGTGGAGTTATTGATTTGGGATACTGACTGATAGGAAACCCCACACATTTCCTGGTAATTTCGTCAAAAACGGATTGAAACAGTTCAGACGGACAAACTCACAGGCAGACAGAAATGGAACACGAGTTTGTCAGCATGGACTAAGGAATAAAATGCGAGTAGGAATTTAGATTTTGGAGACAAAACATGTTTCATCTCCCGAAAGTGAAAACAATGCTTTCGCTACGTATAATAGGTAGACTCCAAAAGAAAAATAACAAAAGTACGTAATTCCGCTCTAAAAGTGCAATAAATGAGTTTTTGAAGGTACTGAATTGCCATATGTAATACATGATTTTTGAGTATTTTTTCGTGCCCAACCTCATAATGATGTTCATTTATTGATATTTGCAACACCAACTTGGGGAAACACCGACAAACTGACCAGAATTACACTTTTCTAACACGTTTCCACGGAGCACATAGTACTAAAATGTTGGTTTTTCGGTGTTTTCCCAAGTTGGTGTATCAAATATCAATAAATGAATATCATTATGAAGTTCAGCATGGAAAAATACTTCAAAATCATGTATTACATGTGGCAATTGAGTACCGTCAAAAACACAGCATTTCACAGTTATTGCACCTGCAGAGCGGAATTGCGCCCTGGTGCGTGCACTTAAAAAATCGAGTGATGGGTAATTTTTTCATTAAATTTTGCGCAAAATTCAAATCTGCAATGAAAAATGGGAGTTCCCGTTCAAAACATCGAAGTTGATGTTAAATGTGCACGTTTTTGCACGTGCGCAAAGCGCAATTTTGTCATTTTTGAGATCCTACAATAAAACATTAAGATTGAAAAACTATATATATATATATTTTTAACCCATTACTTAATAACGATTTTAGCAGGGGGAGGGAGGGTGGGAACAATCTGTATATAACGTTTCTTTATTAGGACAGTTCAGATTATAACAAGCTTTATAGAAAAGGCCTTCTGTCTTTAAATTGATTTTCGAAAAACTCAAATGTTTAAATTCGATTTTTAACAAAAAAAAAAAAAAAAAAAAAACTCGGCGCTCCGCGCCTCGCCAGGGGGCAAGCCCCCTGGACCCCCGGTTACCTCTATTTACATACTTCGGACGAAATTATTGAAACACAGAATGTGTTTGCGTTGTCACGCAACCAAGTGACAACCAAACAAGCGTCATTGTTTACTATTCATTTATAACATCAATTTATATAGTTATAGTATGAAACTACGAAAAAAAAAACGAAATAAATTCGTGATAAATCAAGAGCTATTTATCAAGTAAATGTCCTAAAGACTCTACATACGAAATTACAGCTTCCTAGAGTGTAAAGTATAGAAATTAGCTTTAAAAGCCACTCATCTGATCCGGACCCTGGACATCGTCAAGTAAATGTCCTAAAGAGGCTACATACGAAATTACAGCTTCCTAGAGTGTAAAGCATAGAAATTAGCTTTAAGAGCCACACATCTGATCCGGACCCTGAGCATCGTCAAGTAAATGTCCTAAAGAGGCTACATACGAAATTACAGCTTCCTAGAGTGTAAAGCATAGAAATTAGCTTTAAGAGCCACTCATCTGATCCGGACCCTGGACATCGTCAAGTAAATGTCCTAAAGAGGCTACATACGAAATTACAGCTTCCTAGAGTGTAAAGCATAGAAATTAGCTTTAAGAGCCACACATCTGATCCGGACCCTGAGCATCGTCAAGTAAATGTCCTAAAGAGGCTACAAACGAAATTACAGCTTCCTAGAGTGTAAAGTATAGAAATTACCTATTCAAATTATTTAACCTCCGCTTCACAAATCAAACCGTTTTCGTAATACTCAGATCACCTGCTATGAATCAAATCATCGAAACACAAGCTCAATGAAATCATCAGAAATTAACAAGCGGTTGCAATCATGTTCACAATATCAATTATTGAGAATGATCACCTGTGTGTAAACAATTATTTATATAACCATGCTCATAACTCAGTTTGTTGGACACGCACTTCGCAGTAGTTAACATAATATTGTTGGATAAATCGAGAGCTTTCGAACGAATGGTCAACGAATTTTGTGGGATGAAAAACGACGAAGTACCATTTCCCTAGCAACGACTCGGTTGTACGTGAAAATCATCCGTCACACATTTCGTTACCATCCCGCGTTCCATTTTCGGCTAGTTAGTCCATGGCTAAAACACATTCTGTGTTAAAACCATAAGTAAGTAGATATTTTACACTTTTGAATATTAATCTCCCTGAAGAAGCCCCAGTTCCCTGGGAGAAACGTTGGAGTTTAATTTTAAAATACCGTTTTGAGAAAGGTGGAATTTTGAGGACCTCCACCCGAAATTCAGTTTAAAATGATCCCTGAACTGTTTCAGATTTTTGCATAAAAAAACCCTACCTACGCCGGTAGCTCGATTTTGGGTTTTGAAATTCTTTTGAAATTATTTTCGGGTTTTCGCTTCTTTTGCCAATATCGGACTTTTGAAAATAACTTTAACAAACTTCTTTGTAAAATAGTGAAGCTTCGTGTACTAACGTTTTTGGGGTGGCTGAACTCGAATATGCAGTCAAAACAAGTCGACAGCAACAACGTTTGACAGTTTGCAATCTCAAAATCATGTCAAAAAATAAAATGTTTTTCAAAATTTATTGTAAAATTATGAAAATTCGTATTCTTATGTTTTTTGAGTCGTTGAACTCGAATTTGATGTCAAAAAATCAAATTCCAACAGAAATACGTAAAAATACAAATTTTCATAATTTTACAATGAATTTTGAAAAATTATCATTTGTTGACACGATTTTAACGATTTTGAGATTCCAAACTGTCGAAAGTTATTGCTGTCGACTTGTTTTGACTGCATATTCGAGTTCAGCGACCACAAAAACGGAAGTAGGTAAACGAAGTTTCACAATTTTACAAAGAAGTTTGTAAAAGTTATATTCAAAAGTCTGATATTGGCAAAAAAAGCGTATTTCCAAAACCAAAATCGAGCTACCGGCGTAGGTTTTTGTTATGCAAAAAATCTGAAAAAATTCAGGGGTATTTTTTTTTGACATTTTAAACCCAATTTCGGGTGGAGGTCATCAACATTCCACCTTTCTCAAATAGCGGGCACCCTAACATACATAAATAGACGAAGTGAATACGATTGCGTATTTGTTGTTGAGAAAACGCGCTAAAAAACAAGCTACCTTTAAAGTTTCGAGAGGCACAGTGGATTGTGAAGAAACATTCAGTCCCATTAAAACGTCATTAAATTCGTTCTCAGTGCGCGTTCTGCCAGTTCTTGAACTCATCAAAACTGGGACGGGAAATCCCGGGGCGTTTCGGAATTTGTGGAACCACGTTCTGCATTGCGAACGATTTCATAACTTGGAAGTAGAATTACCTGAGTACTTGTCTGTAACCGTACTCAACTCGTATTACCTTCTGGTGCTCCTTTTCGAAATATTTCTAGTACCCGTGAGTATATTACTTATTATGCTCGTGAATATTACTTAACTATTACCCCACGGCATTAAAAAAAAAAATAAATAAATAAATAAATAAAAATAAAAAAATAAAAAATAAAATAAAAAAATAATAAAAATCCACGATGACTGAGGAGTATACTCGAAAAAAATTGAGTTTCGTGGATGTAGACGAGATCCAACTATAACTACGATCACGTTCTCATCATTTACAAACCTAACACCATCGTCGAAACTATTGCTTTCCGAACTTGACGAGCTAGTTGACATTTCGATCATAGAATAGGGACTTATACTAACGTATAGAGACTTGTGTATGATTAAGTACGATTTCGATAAAGAAGAGAGTTTACTCCACGAGTACCGAAAAGCTGTGAAATGCGCATGCGTTAACTACGTCCTTCGTTCGAATTCTGACAGTTCCGAAAAAAAAAAAATAAAAAAACGGGGACTGTCAGAACTGTTCGGAACTGGGTTCGCAAAACACTGCGAACGCCGAACCGACGTTCTTGGAGTTCCGGAACTGGGCGTTCTGGCACTGCGAACGACAAAACTCGACATTGCGCTTGCCGAGAACAGTTCCAAACACGCAGAACGCACAGTGAGAACGAAGTTATTGACATGCTCTCAGAACTCCACACTAGGTTCCTGGCGTCTGTACTTTGTGCACTTCCGAAGCCGTTACGAGCGTCCGGCCGACTCGCGCGCCCCACTGAATTTCAATGGGATTTATGAGGATGATGGCTAGGAGTTTGAGGGATGAACGGTGTGGTGAAAGGAGGGGAGGGGGTAGGTGATTTAGGATGGGAAAATCGTCTCGGGTTCGCGGGAGCGTTACGGCCAAAGGGCGGGAGACGTAGCGTTACGGAGCGGCGGCGGTTTGTTACGTCCCCCCTCGTGTTGACATTGCACCTCATACATACGAAATTTCCCCCGATAGAGGGCAGTTAGGGCGGCGGTTTACTTTGGACCTTCCCCTCAACCCTCCCCTAACTCCCAATATCACCCCTCCCTTCCACCCCTATTTCCCCCAATTTCACCCCTCATTTTACCCCATCCCTACACACACACACGCTCAGTATTTGGCCGTATAGCACGCCATCCCCTCGTTCAAACGGTCACGCAATTTGGTGACCCTCGACACTCCAACCGACATTTGTCGAAAATGCGGATTTCTGATTATTTATTCATTTAGTTATTTCCAAGGCAATTCAGCGTTAATACGGGTCTCCTGTTTTTCCGAATGCGGTTCAGTCACATAATAGAAAGGAAATTACAATTGTTATCCACCACAGTTTTGATTGTATTGCCGCTAACACACTCGTTTTCCTAATATACCACACTTATGGACCACTGTTAAATTTTCTACACTGGATTGAGGCAGCACTTCAGAACTGCCTGGTTCGATGGAAAATGTAGGTTTTTAAATTATTATTATTTCGTTGTTGGGTTTATTGGAGAGTTTTTGCAATTCTCGTATTGGTATTTCTCTCAAACACGAAAACAAGCTGTTGAAGCGAGCACGATGAATGCTAACTTTTTCGCATTGATTTCTCGTAGCGTTTTTCGTAAGCCCGAGAGAAAGGGAACGCTTATAGAGACATTAACGTGACTCTTGTGAATCACTATTCAAAACTCACAGTAAACAGTTTCCAAAATATAATATGAAGTAAGAAACAACGACCACTTACCTCTACAACATAGATCATACAAAAAAGATTCTGACGTGGAGAACACAAATCTTTAAATCGTGTAAAATGAATCTTGAAACGAAATCTTGAGGATGAAAAAGCTGAAATCGTCGATAAAACATCGAAAGCAAGAAGAAAATGCTTCTAATGACCCTTCTGGTTGAGGTGCAGGGAAAAAACACGAAAGAAAGACAAATAATACCATGCTTTCTCAAAGCATATAAGTATAGTTGCTAGTAGTGCGATGCGATCACTTGGATTCCTTAAAAGGCACACCCGCGAGTTTGACCTCGTGGGAGCCATAGTCATGCTCTATGTTCTACCCAGGCTGGAGTATGCGTCGTCAGTTTGGTCCCCGCTTTACGCTGTTCATAGGTATCAGCTGGAGGGAGTGCAAAACAAGTTTCTGCGTTATGTGGCGTTTAAGCTCGGGATTCCTTCGGATGACGTCGAATACCCTTCGCTGCTGAAGATATGCAAGCTCCAGTCACTTGGGGTGAGGCGTGGCATGGCCGACCTATCGCTCCTTCATAAGCTTTTGAATGGTGAGATCTACTGCCCCCTCACTTGCGGAAATTAACTTCTCAGTCCCTCGCATCTCTAGTCGTCAGTCAACAATCGTCTACATTCAGTTTTCTGCAACAAATTATCTACAAAACAGTCCATTCCACCACATCCCTCGCCCTGCGAATCTCCATCTGAACATCCATTATGATTTTGATTTTTTCACGAACTCTTTAAATACCTACAATCGTTAAACCAACAATAAAAGATGGTACAGAGAACAGTCAGGCGATTTTGTTGGGTGTTTGTGAATGTGTGTCCATGCCAACTGCAAAATAGTTGCTTATTCTAAAGTGATATCCTAGAGAAAGGTCAAGTTGTCGTCTCGTAATTACTATTCCGAAAAAGCTGATCACGAGCCGAGCACTACCCCCTCCGCTAGCAACCTCCCCCCACCTCAGACCTACAAACATTGACAGTGGCAACACGCATAAATCTGTCACGGCAAAAGGGAAAGGGGATATACACAAAGTTCGTATGGGAAACACGGTTTCCCATGTTAATTCTCCGCAAGTTTCAAAAAGGCTCCCCAAAGGATGAAGGGGCGAATAAATTAGCCTGGATGGAGGGGAAATGTAATTCCTTTTCCACCTTAACAAGGGTTTGGTGGGAGGTGGGGTAGATTTTTCAAATGAAAATGTACTCGTGCGAAGCGAGTCAAAGTCTCATTTGCGGGATCTTAATTGAAGTGCAGGAGGCATACCTACCAACTCGATGTGGTTGGAAAATTTTTTCCAACGAATCTTCAAAAACATTATTCACAACGCTGTTGAACAAGGCAAAACGAGTCGGTGGTTTCATAAAAAGTTATAGAAAAGAAGAAGGACGAAAAAATAAAATAAAATAAAATAATTAAGTAAGTAGGTAGGAAAAGCATCTGCATTACAGGGGCATTTATTTCCCCTATATTGCATATTTCCTGTGTGGCAGTAAATCTATATTATCACCATTTAAATTCATTAGAATTAGCATTCATAACTAACTAGAGGCCTGTTAGGGCTTGGGAAGCCCTAATCTAGAGAGTCTCCCTATCAAATTTCAACTTCCTACAGTGAACAGGAAAGGATTTAGCTCACTCAGCTGATCAGAAAAGACCCCATCACTTCACTCGTCTCTTAATGTCCCAGAGAGTCTACCTATCAAATTTCAACTTCCTACAGTGAACAGGAAAGAATTTAGCTCACTCAGCTGATCAGAAAAGACCCCATCACTACGTTTCTTACTTACCGACACTTTTGCAACAAACTTGAGGCCGTTCTGATTCGGAATTATATATAAAGACCGTTCGGTATTATATAATAAAGTCTGCTAAGTTCTTCAGTTTCAATTTCTTCGTTCAGAAATAACTCTCCTAGATGTTAGTAACTACACCACGTTTCTTACTTACCGTGAATTGATGGCAACTGTTGTTACCGCCACAGCCTAATAAACAACTCTCGTTGATAAGGACCGCCTAGAACACGATCAAGTCGGGTATAGTAGAGACGAACGGCGACACTTTTGCAACAAACTTGGGGCCGTGCTGATTCGAATGAGCAGTCTAACACTAAAATCGGACCGCAAAGTTCTTCACAATTTCAAAGACCGTTCGGAATTACATATATAGATACGTCGTTATTAATTATGTACCTATTATCATATTGATTGCTAACAATGAAAGATTCACAGAAACAAGTTGATAATATTGCGAAACTCGGCGCTACGCGCCTCGCCAGGGGGCAAGCCCCCTGGACCCCCGGTTACCTCTATTTACATACTTCGGACGAAATTATTGAAACACAGAATGTGTTTGCGTTGTCGCGCAACCAAGTGACAACCAAACAAGCGTCATTGTTTACTATTCATTTATAACATCAATTTATATAGTTATAGAATGAAACTACGAAAAAAAATACGAAATAAATTCGTGATAAATCAAGAGCGATTTATCAAGTAAATGTCCTAAAGAGGCTACATACGAAATTACAGCTTCCTAGAGTGTAAAGTATAGAAATTAGCTCTAAAAGCCACTCATCTGATCCGGACCCTGGACATCGTCAAGTAAATGTCCTAAAGAGGCTACATACGAAATTACAGCTTCCTAGAGTGTAAAGCATAGAAATTAGCTTTAAGAGCCACACATCTGATCCGGACCCTGAGCATCGTCAAGTAAATGTCCTAAAGAGGCTACATACGAAATTACAGCTTCCTAGAGTGTAAAGCATAGAAATTAGCTTTAAGAGCCACACGTCTGATCCGGACCCTGAGCATCGTCAAGTAAATGTCCTAAAGAGGCTACAAACGAAATTACAGCTTCCTAGAGTGTAAAGTATAGAAATTACCTATTCAAATTATTTAACCTCCGCTTCACAAATCAAACCGTTTTCGTAATACTCAGATCACCTGCTATGAATCAAATCATCGAAACACAAGCTCAATGAAATCATCAGAAATTAACAAGCGGTTGCAATCATGTTCACAATAACAATTATTGAGAATGATCACCTGTGTGTAAACAATTATTTATATAACCATGCTCATAACTCAGTTTGTTGGACACGCACTTCGCAGTAGTTAACATAATATTGTTGGATAAATCGAGAGCTTTCGAACGAATGGTCAACGAATTTTGTGGGATGAAAAACGACGAAGTACCATATCCCTAGCAACGACTCGGTTGTACGTGAAAATCATCCGTCACACATTTCGTTACCATCCCGCGTTCCATTTTCGGCTAGTTAGTCCATGGCTAAAACACATTCTGTGTTAAAATTGGTACCCTCTCCTCATATCACTATAAAATTTGAATTTAATGAAGTGAAATTGAATACAAAATTAAAACATGGCGTTGCGAGTCTCTCAAGGGGTTCTGTCCTTCGACCCCGCTGGGGAGACCCCTGGCCACCCTTTTACTTTCACCTTGAGCCTCGGCTAAACATTGTAGAAACGTAAAACACGCTCCATTTCGAATTTAACCTTCATAGTATGCTGAATAGCTGCTTGAATAGCAAAGAAATAAGCTCCGGAGCTCACCCAGCTTATCCAAAGAACTTCAGAGTTTGTACTTCGTTCCCAAATGTCCCCAGAGGCCTCCGATTCAAATTTCAGCTTCATAGTTGAATAGCAAAGAAATTATATCTGCCACTACCTTAGTCTCGAATAGAAAAGAACTTAGCTCCAGATCTCACTCAGTTGGTCGGGGGGCTGCTGTCTTATTATAAAGAGAAGTAATCAATCAAAATTAATGGTGAAAAGAATGAGAATATTATTGATTGTGCTGAAATGCGAATAGCAAGGCGAGCCTGTTTAATGAGAAGTTCATTTAGTTTCTCGGTCATTAATTCTGCGTCCATAAATCACCGCAAATTTTTTAAATTCCCATCGTTTTGTTAAACAATAATCAAAAACATTATTCGAGACATTTTCTACCCGTGAAAAGGCTTCATTCAAGCGTACCATCCTCCTCTGTAATATTGTGTTACAACGATTAATTTACTTCATTCAAGTATATTTATTATGTTATAACAATTAATTAGGTACTTATTATTTTTTAATTGGACAATAGTTTATTTAATTTAATTACATATAATAATATAGTTAAATCGATCTATCTATATCTATAAAAATGTTATGTTGGTTTGTCTATGCTTCAAGATTTCAAAAAGTTCATCACCGATTTCCATTTGGGTGGGCCCAAGTTGACGAGAAAGTTCCAGGGATGGTTTTAGGCTATGTTACAGTCCTCTAGATTTATTCTTCCATCGAAAACTCGGCTTTCCCTAAGGACATCGGACAGGTCAACAACTTCGTAATTGAGGGAAATCCGACATGCGTCGATCTTTTCAAGTCGGATGTTGATGGGGTGGGTCCAGGCGTGAAGAACTTTCGGTGTCTAATTCAACGATACCCTAACGATTTACGTGGGTTGTGTCGAGAAGTTTCTATTCGAAAAGATAGAACATCGAAAATTGATATTGAAACACCTTATTAACTGATGCAACGTTGGTTCGGGAGAGTTTTAACATAGCTAAGGTTGAAGAAACGAACACGCTATTACCAGTTAAATTTTGCTAAATAGCTAATATAGAATTGATAAAAAAAAAGAGACCAATTTTTTTATTTCTTTCCGAAAAAAAGAGCTAAATATTCCCTCCTGTTCACTCAAACGAGTTGAAATGAAAACGCTCTGGGACATCAAGAGTCTAATAAAATGATAGGCTCTTTCCTGATTTACTGAGTGAGCTAAATTCTCTCCTTTTCAACGTAGGCATGTGAGATTTGACGGGGGCCTCTCTAGGATATTAAGAGACGAAAGCTGAGACGGGTTTGTATCAGATCAGCTGATTTAGCTAATTTCCCTCCTACTTACCCTTGGAATTTGAGATTTGATTGGGAGCCTCTCTGGGAAATCTTATTAACTGATGCAATGTAGGTCGGGAAGAGTTTTAACGTTGAGCTAAGTTGATATTGAGGTTGAAGAGAGAGACACGCTTTTACCAGTACATATTGGTATTAGCTGGCTTGGTATTGGGCTTGGCTGTCTTGTTGTTGGCTTTGGTTGTGTAGAACGGCATAGAAGAATAAGGGCGTGGAAACCGGTGAAATACAAATATTTATGACGATGAACAACGGTGTCGAAAGATATCGACGTATAGAATACAGAATTAGCAAAAACAAAAAAAAAAAACAAAAAAACGAGACCAATATTTCTTTCTTGAAAAAAATGGGGTGGGGGGTGGGGGGGAGCTAGCTATTCTCTCCTGTTCCCCCAAACAAGTTGAAATTTGATAGGACGACGCTCTGGGACATCAAGAGACTAATAAAATGATGGGCTCTTTCCTGATCAGCTGAGTGAGTAAAATTCTGTCCTTTCCGACCCCAGGAATGTGAAATTTACAGGGAGCCAGTCTCTAGGAGAGTTGAGAGTCTCTAGGACACCAAGAGACGAGTGCAATGACGGGTTCCAACCAATTCATCTGACTCAGCTCAAACCTCTCTTATTTACCTCAGGAATTTGAATTTCGACAGGGAGCCTCTCCAGGAAATTATGAGACGAATGCAATGACGGGTTCCAGCCATATCAGCTGACTTAGCTGAATGGTCTCCTATTCACCCTAGTAATTTGAAAATTGATAGGGAACCTCTCTGGGACATCAAGAAACGAATAGAATGATGGGGTCTTTCCTGACTTTCCTGATCTGCTGCGAGAGGTAAATTCTCTCCTTTCCACCTTAGGAATGTGAAATATGACAGGGAACCCAGATATATATTCAACGCTCTCCTACTTAATTTTGACGTAGTGTCAAAAGTGTGTTAAGTTTTCGAAAACGTCTCACGGACCACTAGTGGGTACCTTCTGGACCACTGGTGGTCCGCATCGAGGAGTATAAGTGCACCTTTCTTGTACTTATCTCTAATATCATAAAGGTCCGTTGATAAAGCAAATACCGCATCATCTACCCCCTTATTTTTGCGGAAACCATATTGATTAAGGTTTATCAAGTTGTTTCTTTCAAGGTATGAATATAACAGATTTTTTACGAATTTTTCTAGTATTTTGGACAGAGTACTTAACATGAAGATTGGCCTATAGTTTCCGAGCTCACCTACTTTCCCACCTTCAAAAATCGGGATGACCTTGGCAGCTTACTCGTTTTTCAACGCACTCCTACTTAATTTTGACGAAGTGACAAAAGTGTGTTAAGTTTTCGAAAACGTCTCGAGGACCACTAGTGGGTAGCAGTGGCGGATCCAGGATAGGCCAAAGGGGGGGGGGGGCTAGACGTTTGAGGGGGGGGGGGGGGGTTAAAAAACCGGAGGGTCTGGGGGCCCTAAACCTGTATATACGTTTTTAGTTATTTTACCTTATAATAAGTTTCTATAATGCATTACTTATTATTCCAGATTACAAAAGGTCTAAAGCAGAAGAATTGTATGAGTTTTGTATGATGTTCGGCAATCGAAAAAAAAACAAATTACCCATTTTATCTAGCGTAAATTGGCTGCCCAAGGGGGGGGGGGGGGGCTACAGCCCCCATAGCCCCTCTCTGGATCCGCCACTGGTGGGTAGCTTCTGGTGGTCTGCGGGAAATAGGCTAAGAACTGCAGCTCTTTTGCCTTCCTCTGTGGACGAGATTTTCTTCTGTGGAAAATGTGGAGCTAGAGAAAAAATGTTCCTCCTAACGTCTTAACTACGACTAGGTGGAGGGTGTTTTGTTCCTTTCTGTATTGATGACTGGGGTGAGGGTAGGGGTGGGGGTGGATATACGAGGTTTTTTCCTTTCTTTTGCTCATTGGTGAGTGGCGGTGGTCGGGAGCCGGGTGGGAGGGGGGTTGAAGGTGGTTGTACGAGAAAACACGGAGGAGGCTTTGATGTAGCTGCCAACACCTTCCCCTCCCACACCGCTCCACCGCACCTCCCCGCATCGCCAGACAAAACGCCCCTCCGTCCCCGCGGCCCCCGGCCGCACGCTGGCTCATTCGAGTGGATGATTGCTCATGATCGATTGGCGGGGCAAGACCTTCATCTCCTGCCCCCGCGCTCTCCCGGGAGGTTTTCCCCTTTCCTCTCAACCCCCTCGCAGACCTGATTCTTCGCTCCATCCCCCTACTTATGCAAAACAATGGCAAACAAATAAACCCATTGTCCAGGAGCCCCTTTTCCCTCCGTCTTATCACCCCCCCTTCTGGATCCTGACGACCCCCTACACCGCCCCACACCGCATCCCATCGCCTCTATCAGCCCCACAACCGCCTATCGGCACCCCCTTCTATCATCAGACTCTCCATCACCACCGCAACCCCCACTCACAACCCCCCCAGGTGAGGGATTAATCGGTCTATATAAACGCCATCAGCATCAGAAGTGGACCGGAGGGGAGGGGGGCTCCAACTTTCAAGCAGCTTCGGTTCGACTGTATACAAAAACCTCCCACCCCCCACCACCCCCTATCACCCCCATTTCACCCCAACCATCCCCTTTTCGTAACCGCTCATCCAAATGCCATTATGCGACTTTCGAGATACCAAGGAATGATTTCTTTCTTTCCACCTCAGTTTTCCCTCGACTTGAGCAACAGAAATGAATAAAATATTCCGAACTTGTTGGAAACTCTGAAGTGGTATCTCAAGCAGTAAATTCTTACGAAATTAAATGGCATATTTCCAACTCAGGGAACTGGTAATTTGTGAAACTAAAGACCCGTTTCGGTACTTTTCAGTTATGGGCGATTCCACAAAAAGTTGCATTTTCTTGTTCCAAGCCATTTTAGACCTCTTGCAAACAGCCCATAGGATAGTAAGCATCTTTTTTATGATAATCCCATTAACTCAAGCAAAATATCCCATATCTTCTATGATTAAAACTGTATTTAAGGACTCATTTGTCATTCCTCTGTTTGCCCCACAAGCCCACTTCATATGTTTCCAGATGACTTTCACAACAATGTCAAGTTATTGAATATTTTAAATATACCTAAACTGTTCTTATAGATGTATGGTTACTGAAAAAAATAAACCCAAGATGAAAAGTAGATTCCCTAAGTTTTGGGATGTTAAGAAATGGTTGTCCTGGTGGTTCTGTGTCATTCATCTGGCCACCCATGTTTCCTGCTGTTTTAGGGTTAGGTAACGTGATATAAATTGTGATAATAATAAACCAATCAATAGTACCTACTTATCCTCGTTGCATTAGTTTTGGATTCGTTCAAACAACTAATTTATGTTTCACAAGTTTATGGTGACAGTTATTTTTTCCCTTTCAGTTGGTAAAGTTTCATTATTTTTGTAATTTTCTGAATCCAAGATGTTTAACATTTCATGTAGATGTTTAACATGTGATGTAGCTGGATGTTATTATTATTATTGTTATCTGGTAATTCTTCCTACAGCAAATTAATTATCATGTGTTTAGTTACCTAGGTGATTGTTTGCATGTTCTGAATTATTTCTTCGAGAGTAAGCGTTTTTATTAGTAGATACGGTTTAAAGTACACCAAAAACCATAAAGACAATGACAATCGTGTTATTTCATAACGATGTTTCACTAAGCAGCTGGTAGGATCGTAGCTATTTTTCAATGATTCGACGTCGAAACTATTGGCTTTCAAAGGGTTCTGCCCTTCGTAAATAGAATAGTCTTGAGTGAACCCCCGCATGCGCATACGTGCCAGTCGAAAATCAAGTTTTGACGATCCGATGATGCTACCTAAAAAAAAACAACTGGACCATGAAATTTAAGATTTGTAAGCCGAATTCCTAAACTTTGGTCCTGTAATTTCGGAAAAAAGCTTTGGACGGCGCTCAGTGAAACCGGAATAAGATATCGCAATGTGACTTTTATTTGCTTTAAACTTACCTATTATCAAGTACCCCAAAAACGATCTCCAAGTTTCACCCGATATCTCAATAATTTTGGGAAAAAGTTGTGGGGGGCGGGGGTTACTTTTGGGACACCTTGTATAGTTTGTATTGTATAATGACAAATCTCTGGGTAATGTTATCTTTGGGTATGATATATGTACAAAAGTGTGGTAAAACTGTTTGGTGATCTAATCCGTCTCTCTGGTTTGTTTCAGGTAAGTACTACATCCTTGGATATTTGTAATCTTACAAGCCATTCAAAAGGTAAGTTTTTGATCTCCCTGTGCAGCTCTTCCATAGGCGTTGTTAGATTCCTGACGTAAAGGCAATTTTATTCGTGAAAAACTGATATATCTGTTAGCACCTTCTTGTAGAATATGAGCTTTACGTATTTTTTGAAATTGTCGTTGTGCAACGCTTGCTTGAATTCAGCCTACCTTTTTGATTACTTAGCGTTTTATTGTGTATCTTTGGTACATTTAGACCGACTTACTGTAGTGGGTAATAATGTAATATGTATTTAATATAGTTCAGTGAAAGTTATTGAATGAAAAATCTGGAAGGCATCTACAGTAAACAAGTAATCAAGTCTGAGAGACATCAATCAGTTTTGGGATATAAGCCGCATTGGGCCTCCAATTTGTTATTACCTACCTACATCTTTGATCCTAAGGATTTAAGCAGCTGTCTGATTAGACAGAAATAGTAAAATAGTGCAAGTCATCTAAAGTTGGCACTTTGGTTCAGCTACAACACTCAACCATTTGATTAGGATTAAACTATAGACTAACCGAGTATAACGTAACATTTTCTTGTCATCCTGAAAACATTGTCCTTTATTAACGCGGGTTTTTCTCGATTTCCCCTGGAATGAGAGAGTTTTATTATTTTTTGATCTGGATTAATAACAACAATTAACATTGAGGAAAAGTTCCGGTACGTTTCTACGTTAGATTCAAGTTGGATTTTCTTAACGGCGTGAGTAAATCGTAATATTTATGGCCTAATAATAAACTTTATCTACATAATATTATGTAGAAACCAATTTTTTAATGCTGATTTTAAACATAATTCTGTAGTTTTTATAGATACATTTAATTTTAAAATATTTTTATGATATTTCAATCAAAGTTTCATCAACATTTTTTGGACGTATTCCTAAACGGATAGTTGATACATTTTTTCTAAGAGATGTCCGACTAAAATTATGAAATCACCTATTTAAAGTGATGTTCTGCCTTATGTTACCTAAGTGATTTCTTGAGCCAAAAAAAAAAAAAAAAAAAAAAAAAACCTGTCGCTGAAATCTTTTTACAACTCTAGATAAATCGAGAGAGGTCATAATGCGGTTTGTATTACAATACATTCAACTAAAGAAATATGTAATTATGAAAAATGAAAATAAAATGTGTGGAGAATAGTTAGCAGAGGAAATTGCGTCTGATTTTTACTGCATTTTGGATGAAGTTTCACCCAATGTTTATTGACAGACGGGACACCTTGTATCTATGCATCTGTATAGGTACCTGTAGATTGCATTAATGGGTACATAGGACTTCTCAGGAGAGTTAAGGAGGGGAAACTCGGTCCATTGAAATGTGGAGTGAACTATTATAATTATATAGCCCCTCGGAGCATAGATATAAACATGTCAAAACCTTCGACTTTTAATGTTGCCTCTCCATATGGAATAACGTAGCTACGTCACTGGATTTGGGCAACTTTTATTTATTACCAGTGTAGTTTTCTCGCTCGAATCGCTCACTCGGTGTGGGATGTATAGAAGCGATGGGATGTTACTGTTGAGTCCATACCGGGTTCACCGGAGAACCCCGTGAAAATCTGACGAGTGAAGACAAACAAAAAAAGGGTGGGGACGGGACGCAAAACACGGGGGTCCCACCCCAGTTAGGGGCAACCAGACTACTCGCCTTCAATACCACTCGGTCTTGCGGGTCATTGCCTAACCTTAACAAACTGATCCCACCCCCGCCCACCTTCCTTCCCTTGGTTCGGGTGGAGATAGACAATTTTAAAATCGCTTATGCACCCTTTCGGACAAACCCAAGAAGATCCCCCACTCCAGATCCCATTCCCCCCCCTCCCCGCCCCCACACAAACGTTTGGCCAGCCAAACGGATGGAGTTTCATTTTTATCAATATTTTCACTAGCTGGTTTACGCGGCGATTCCCGGGTTTTGAGCTATAAAATATGTGAGGTTCCAAGTGGGGGATGTTCCAACACCATAACAATTACCCTTAAGTCCACAGAAGCTTATGTGAAGTGTCAGTATCGATATGCTCTGCCCCATTATCCGTGGTTTATAATGTGACCCGCAGTTTGCCCAGTTATCCCGGTTTGTTCCATCAGTAACTAAGGGTGGAGCGTTCCGGGAGCAACGATACAAGGATCGGACCCGCAGTGCGATCGGAAGGGATTGGTACCCGCTCCCATTTTCACCGATCCTTAAGGATTAGAACAAGGTCAACATGATCATACTTATGGTTTGGATCTGCCCACAAAGTAAAGTAGGAGTAATTGCCTCATTTCGTCGAGGCAATCACTGAAAAATAGTTCAAGTCCTGCAGCATTATTGGATGAGCGAATTTTTCCTAAATATCGTCTTATATTATGTTAAATTCTTTTGAAGTTTTAGCACTTTGAGTGCTGAAAAATTGTTAACTACCAACTTCATGACAAAAAATCGTGATCTAAATAATGTAAGTACTCAAAAACAAAATATTCAGCCTAATTTTGTGCATAAATTTTTTAATGTTCTACTTCATTGTTCATAAACTTTCCCCTACTACAATTTTACTAAATAATATAAATGTGACCGTCCAAGGAAAAAGGGAGCTTAACTTGCAGGAGGACAAATCTGAGTTTATATTTTTTCTCCACATTATGCTGAACCCAAAAAAAAAGAAAAAAAAAAATTCTATCATTTTCCAATCAAATTTTATGATTTTTCAAAGTTTGAAAAAAAAAACAGGTCCGAAAATTGCAAATTTTCAGCAGGTTCAGCAGATTTTCAGTAGACTTGCAAAACTGTAGTTTTTCACGATTATAAATACAATGAAAAATGTAGAAAACTCCAGTTTTGATGATTATTGGGGAGAGATAGTTTTGGAACCTAAAAAGAAAATATTACGAGGAAAATTTTTTTTTTTTTTTTTTTTTACCCAGTCTTTGTTTTTTTGTTCTCTATGAAAAAAGCCTTGCCAAGTTAAGCTTTTCCCTTGCACGGTCACAAATGTACCTATCGACTTTTAGCCGTTTTTTGTGCATGATTTTTGAAATTTTACCAACTTTGTTTGCTCGAAAAGTGAACCAAAGTAATTTTTCTTTCTTCTATGGAACGAACGAAGTGTCCCGCCCCGCCGCTCGTAACGGAAAAAATACCCGATCCTGCTCTGAATCCGATCCAATTCCGATCCATGAAACCGGTGGAACGGCCCACCCCTATCAGTAACTGGTTTGTTCCGTGTCCCATATAAATGTAAATACTGGTGGTAGCTGCTGTTATGTTTTCACTAACGTAAAGCAAAAACGAGCAATATTTCAGTTCGAGGATACAGAGGAAAATATACCATTTCCGTTTTGTGACGTGTATAACCAACCACCGTACCTCGATAATCGAATGCTTTTGTTGGTCGTGATGCAGCAACCCTTTTCCTCACTTGGCTCAGCCTCTCCGCTACAATAAATGGAAACCAATATTTCCGTATCATACGTAAAGTTGCTTCAGAGCTCACTCTGGCTGATGTAATTGAAATCCAACAGTCCCGTTATGGCTCAATGTCCCAATCCAGCATCGTAAATTTAACAGGGATGAAATTAGACAATAGACAATCTAGAAATAGACGAAATCAAACGAGAAAATAGACAATTTTCGAAAATTTTGATTTTAAAAATTTTGGAACCATTGCAACAACTTCATTTCATACAAAAGTTCGCCGATAAATTAATTAGCATCATACTTCTAACGAAAATTATAAATACTCGGCGCTTCGCGCCTCGCCGGATCTTTTCTATTTTCTACTGGGTAGAAAACGAGGATAATTTGCTATGCAATTCTTAGCCTGAATCAACTTAGTTTTGGAATGTAGCCAGGTACGTAAGGAGAGGGAAATTGGTAGCTTGAAATGTGAACATTTATCACATAAATCAAGCGCTTTCCAACGAGTGGCGAACGATTTTTGTGCGATGAAAACTGCGGAAGTTTCATTCCACTAACAACGGCTGGGTTGTACGTGAAAAACACTGAAATTGTGACACAATCTATAGCAACTACTCAACTACTCGGTTGTACGTGAAAATCATCGTTAATTTCGTCACGGACGTTACATAAAAAATTTTTGGGGGCCGGTCTAAGAATTGCATAGCAATTAATATGCAGGTTAATTATCTAATATAATAAATAGATGAAAGTATAATAACTTTTCAACTATTCCAATTCACGTTAAAAATCCTGTGATGTTAATATTGAAGATGTCCACGTGAATTTACGCCTTTCTCTTAGAAATCAGGACAAACTATCATGAAATTCACAAAAGTTACTCGTTAGGTTATATTAACCTGATGAATCCTAGGGAGTGTTCACCCGGTCCCGTTAAGAGGAGTTCAGACTTGAGCGATGCAGTAAATCTCATCCAGTTTGCGGATTAACTTGATAATTTCCCCATATAAAGTTCCGGCTCGATCAGCAGAGTGAGCTCCCGATGAAGTTTGAGTTCGTGATAGGGTGGAGGGTTGCTTGACTAATAGGCCGAGAATCAGAGTGGAGAGTTCGACACCGACAGCTCCGACCTTGGGGCTCGAGATAACTCGGCCTTACAAAGAAAGTATCGATCAGCTGTGAAGTGGAAAAAAGTCCCAGTCGTGTAGCATGACCTTGTGTGCGAATCTTTCGTTTTATCGAATTTCCGGAGACAATGAAGCAATTGCAACGTCTCCAAAAATCTATACCTACGTATAAAAATTAATGAATACGTCATTGTGTGTGTCTATCACGTAGAACACCAAATATGAATGCTGGACCGATTCGGATGATGATATTTTCATAGCTATCAGCGAGTTCCTGTTATGGATATGGATTATTATTCATATTCCCTAAACCGTCTGTGACATCCTGATCGGGAAAAACCCAACTCCACACAATGTTTCGACTAAAGTGTTTCAGAAGGAAAAAGTCAAAATAAAAGTTTTTGAAAAAAGCGACTTCAGCATCCAGGGTTTTAGATAGTTTACTGAAGTTAAGGTCTCAAATCGATTATATTTACTTGAAATAGCCCTCTCTGGGGGTGAGGGAGGGCGTTGCCCACAATGGACTCGCTAAATAGAAAACTACCTTGTGGAAACCCTAAGGACATTATTCCTCTGAAATATATTATTTAATGTTTCCCCTTCATCTGATCATCTTGGTTTAACTGAAATGATTCCCTCAAAGGTTTTAGTGAATAATATTCTCAAGTTTTCATTATGATTTTCTTATCAGAAAATGGCTATTGAAAACCAGTTGTATAAATAAAGTTGTCAATTAAAAAAAGTATGAGTACCGGTTTTTAAAGTCTTGAACTAGAAGCATTATTTACAGAATTTAATGCCGAATTACAACATTTAACGCGTTTATTCTGCAAAACTCTGTAAATATCGATTTTCTTCAATTTTTAGTAGCAATATGCATAATTTGAAACTGTGTTTTTATTTAAATATGACCGTGAATCATGAAAGACAAGTGAAATGCGGTCAATTATAATTTTTCAATTTCTAAATATAACTTTGATCCGTGGGTTTTAATAAAAATTAATGCACCATTACCATCTATTAGATCAAAATCACCTTACTATTATTTTTAGCTAACTTCATCAGTGAAACGATCAGGCCTAGAAATGATTTTTCTTCTCTACTTATCTTATTCTATTAGTTTCCTCTATTAGATAGACTAGTAGAACCGCAATAGTCATTACTATCGATTTTCGTGGTTTCGGATATGTTTTCCATCTCTAGATTGAAACACTGTGCGTCGTCCGGGTAATCACTCACTACCTAATAAAAGAATTCAATATCGGTGGTAAATATTACATAATCAAATGTTTAATGTGAATGTTTAACTATTTCATCGATAAATTTTTCCATTTGTTGATTTTTTATATGAGGGGCACAAAATAGCCAAAATGGTCACCGTGTCGATATGGAATAATGATTCGGATATTTTTCATAGTAATATATAGGTATGAGAAGAAATATATTACAGTGGTTCCCAATTGTTGGGTTGTGTAGAGGTTTCAGTAGGGTCGCAATGTCCTTGAAAATAAAAGACTATGAATGATTACGTATTAATGAATGATTATTATAATGAATGATAACGGATGATTACTGATAAATGAATGGCCTATGAATGATTACGTATTAAAATAGAATAAAATCTATCTGCCATGGGTATATGATGAAACCGTCCACCACAAAACGATCTTCTACCCTCTCTACTAATCTGTTTAGTTGTCTGAACCGCTGCTTGAGTGAATTTGCGTTGTCACACCGTATCCACGTGCCAGGAATCTGATGTGGGTCAATTATGTTGAGTGTCATACAAAATGGTAGAAGGACCTGGGAACTGAAACAGAAACAGCTTCTATCCTATTTGCTAGGAATGAAAATTACATAATCCAATTACCTTTGCTGCGTTTTTCGTATACAACTGATTAAATTTAAAAAAAAAAAAAAAAAAAAAAAAAAACACCCAAATTGTTTGTCCTTCTTGTGACTAGATAATTTAGTTTGAATTATTTTTTATTACAGGCGACTAATTTTTCCTACCAAGTTATTTGATCTCAACATCACACTGTCGGTGAGAATAAATATACAGCGAGAAATGAAACTTGGAACTTGAAATATGGTAAAACCTCATATTTCACTCAATCTCTCTCATCTACCTCGCCGTAATGACCGTAATTTATGAAGTGTGGCAATTCTTCCATCGTCTCATCACGTGCATCCCCCCGTGATACGCCCGTAAAGAAAAACGCTTTCAGGAAATTACCTCAATAAACGGGAATGAGAAGGGGAGGTGGGCTAAAAAAAATTGTTTTTCGCCCCTAATTCCCCTATAATGACTCCTGAGCTCCTCAGTACTGTCTGAGGCCTACCGCTCAATTTTTACCGGAGGAAAAAACGGCGATAAGATGACCTCGCGTGGTTTGAGGTAGGTCAGGGCGCAGGAACGGAGAGCCGACGGAGGTTTTTAAAAGGGGACTCGCGTGTCTGTGATGTGCCTGAGTTACGACTGACAGTTTTCTTTCCCCTGTCTGATCGGGCCTCCGTACTCGTGAGCACTCACGTATTGGCTGGAGAGGGTCGATACGCTAGTTTGGGATTGAGAAACCGACTGAGCTTGGGAAAATTTCACAATGAAACATAACGAAATAAAAATTTATCTCCGATGATATCTCCTACATTCATAACACTAGGGAACAAATAAGTAGAAGTAATGTCTAGTAACGAAGAAAGTAACAAAACGGAAGTGAGTGAAAAAACGTTGTCTTTTTCCACGAAAAATAAAGAGTTACAATGTTAAATCGATTTCGACGGTTAGGCCATCATCAGTAACAAACAATAACTTTATTTGTTTGCATAACGTCATTGTTTGTTACTGATGATGGCCTAACCGTCGAAATCGATTTAACATAGTAAATTTTTATTTTTCGTGGAAATAGACACCTTTTTGACATTTTATGTCTTTGCTATGGCACACAACCAAATTTTCGTTATGTCACGTTACGTTACGTAACGAAATATGCTCAATTCTGATGATTTCCGCTTACAACCGAGTCGTTGCTAGGGAAATGGTACTTCGTCGTTTTTCATCCCACGAAATTCGTTGACCATTCGTTCGAAAGCTCTTGATTTATCCAACCATATTATGTTAACTACTGCGAAGTGCTTGGCCAACAAGCTGAGTTATGAGCATGGTTATATGAATAATTGTTTACACACAGGTGATCATTCTCAATAATTGATATTGTGAACATGATTGCAACCGCTTGTTAATTTCTGATGATTTCGTTGAGCTGGTGTTTCGATGATTTGATTCATGGCAGGTGATCCGAATATTGCGAGAACGGTTTGATTTGTGAAGAGGTGGTCAAATCATTTTAATAGGTAATCATTTTAATAGACGAGTCTGTAACACATACGAGTCTGAAACTAAAGACATAAAATGTCCCAATGTGTTGCAGACTCGTATGCAAGCGTTTTTTTCTAAAACGCTTGTAATGCATCCATAATTTTTTTCAAAAGCAAGCTCACCAGGTAAGATAGTGCCCGGTTCTACAGGTAAATTCATCAATCCAAACGGTTACAATTTTGCTGTTAAGTTTCAATAATGAACCGATTAAGTAATCAATGATGGGCGAAAAAAATGTAACATTTCTGAATTTCAGTTCCTCATTGCCTAGGTACCTAAACGTCTTGTCAAGGGTGAAATTTGAAGCCATAATATTAAAACATATTCTTGAAGGTACATACCGCGTTCATTACATACATGAACGATAGCGAACATTAAATGAATATTACGTTATCGCAATACTCCAAAATTTTGAAAGATTAAATTTTTTAAATCAATTACCTAAACTAAATTTTCAAATGTGTATACAACCATTTATTAGGTACTCATAATTTATTAGGAAACTGTTTTAACCGGTTTGCGTGCATTTGGAAAGGATTAATATTTTTCTCTAGCTTCCGTTTTGAAATGGGTTTCCACACCTTCGTCGCGAGTGATTTAGTTCATAAAGAAGATTATAGATGACTTGGGGAGGGGGGGGGGGGGTTTCCGAGGTCGCCGAATCACAAAATGAAAGCCGTTTTCCCAGATTGGCTCGAATTTTAAAGTTGCAGCCCATACGCCTGCTTTTCTCATGTTCAGTAGGTATGTAGCGGTTTCTGCAGTTAATTTCTTTTTTTTATCCTATTGACACCTGTTACAACTTGTTTACCTTGAAAGTTTGTTTTCCAATAAAATGTTAGTTCGGAGTTAGATATCAACGAGTCAACCTTATTTATAAAATATTATAATAAATAATTACATTAAAAATACTACAAAATTGGTGACCCCGACGTGATATGAACACGCAACCTTCTGATTCACACTACCCCCTATTGATACATCTGAAGCATCGACCATCGAACGAGGGAACGTCAGAACGAGGATGTGCAAGCATGGTGGCATTAGCTAACTCCTGCTTGCATTTGGAAAACGATGCTCTGAAAAATCACAACAAAAAGTTTTGCATTGCATTTCCAAGTCTGGAAATAACACGTATATATTTCATCAAATTCTTTTTCATAGATTCAAAAGATGATATTATGTAGGTCATATTCCACCTAGGTAGGGTTAAATGATTGGGAAGTTAGTTCTTTACTATTTAACATTTATTAATGTTAAAAACAGAGCCCTTTTATAGGATTTTTTAATGCTGAATTAAAATTTGCATCTGGATTTTTTCTATCGTTTTTCGTTTCAGAGAAAAGTAACTTTTAATGTGTTGATAAACGTTTCCCGATTTTTACTGGGTTTAAACGAGATTTGCGCCTGAACGAAGCTAGATAATTGAAATCTGTTTTCATATTCGGATTCAGGACTACTAAAACATAAAGTAAGGTGGTTAAATCTGGAAATACGGAGCAAAACTTTTAGTTGTGATTTTTCAGAACATGAGAAAAACTGGCTAATGGGCTATAACTTTAAAATTCGAGCCAATCTAAAAACCGGCTTTCATTTTCTGATTTAGCGACCTCGAAGACCCCCAAGTCCACTGTTACTTTCTTTGCTACTCGACATCACTTTTTAAGCGTGCGTACGTGTGTATCCTCGCTACAGCCCGTGATTTGGGAGCTATCAACTTGAAATTCGGTAGGCAGACTCTTTAAGCAGCCAGAATTTGGTGTAAAGGTTTTGGTGACGATCCGACATCAGGAACTGGTCGTCGCCAACTACGATTGTCGTCAAATATACCAACAATCGATTTTGGTACCATTTTTCATAGTTTTCGCCACATAGCATCGACTGAAAGTACTATAAAAGCTTTAAAATTTGATCATGACGACAATACGGCGTCGTCGACGTTGTCACTATCGTCAGTCATTGTCAAATAATTTAAAATTGAGTTTTGTAAAAGTTTTCTATAGTTTTTGCCATACAGAACCGACTGAAACCACTATAAAAGCTTCAAATATTCCCTTAATCAATTCGACTTAGTCATTGACGTCAGTAGCTGTCAAATCTTCAAAAATCGAATTTGGCATAGTTTTCAGTAGTTTTGTCCAACTTTTTATATCAGTTTATTAAACTTCTTGAGGAACCGGGCAAGTGGTCCAACTAGTTACACACACACACACACACACACACACACACTCACACACACACATATATATATATATATATATATATAGATAATGGTTGGTAGAGGGACTCATTGGGTTCCAAGTTTTATAAACCCTCTACTGCGACTCAGAGGATCTACCGTGGATTTCTCTCAGGTCACATTAGATTAGTATGGATGCGAAATCTATAATCAACAATTGTTCTGATGTACTCGTCCAAACAAAGGAACAACTCGTTTAAATTCGTGAACCACTATAATCAGCGGGATGAGCTCTGCGGATAATTTTGTTTCTATTCAACCCAAAATGCTAAAAATTTGAATTAGGCCTCTAATGGAGTGATGAACTACAATTTATTATAACTTGGGGAACTACTTCAATTTTCTGAGTGAGCTCTGAAGTTAACTCCGTTCATATTCATCTTATGATGCTGAAATGGTGAGCCCTGTAGCGCAATAGGGTGATATGATTGACATATCAGTTCTTCTACAATAAATTATTCCGTGTATTAACGAAACGTTTATTCAAACAGTTTATAAATAAATTGAGCATTTGAACTCAGTTTTGTATAAATATAATTAAATTTTATGTAAATATTGACAATAAATAACAAATTAAAAGAACGAATAGAAATCCATGTTAGCTATACATTTAAAATCAGTCTTAAACTTCTTCTAAATCGGAACTGTCTGAGGTTCTTTCGAACAAGTAAAAATAGCTTCTGACAAGAATAATTGGAGATCAATAAAATAAACAAAATGACTGGACTCTATGTAACATTGAGCTAAAGTGTTTGAACAATGAATTGATATTCACTAAAAATGAAGTTCCATCGAATTTGCTAGGGAACTACTCTCGTCACACGAAGTTAGATTTTCCTCCTTATCGCAGTTAGGCCTCTCCATGTTCCAAACAGGAATGATGAAATTGCTTCTCGCATATATCACAAGCCCTCCCAGATCGTTGTTGTGAAATAGAGGCACCATACCGAAAGCATAGCCCCCCGAGTAGGATATATTTTTCACATCTCATGTCACTATCCACAATGACTTGAGTGGTCATCAAATCTGTATCTAATATTTCAACTGATTCAAGAACTGATTCATCTTATGATTATCACTGATATGAAGGATGCAATTTCATGAGCCCTCGAGTTCGTTGGAACAGCGGTGCAACCCTCTACTCTCATTGCCTGTATGGATTCAATTTTGTACCTTTGTAGTTATTTTCCGCGTTGATTTTAATTATTTCTCTATTTTTAATTAGGTCTTGGATTCGTTAGGTGAACTATGATTACTGTAATAAGTTTACGCGAACGGTTTAGCCGCATCTTGGATTTCATCACATCACCGCTTCATTTCTGCCACACATTTTCATTTCATTTTCAAGCCTTTCTTTTGCTTTGTTATTTTTTTCGCCTTTCTTCTAGAGGGAGCCATATTAAGTATTTGACCTGTATAATATAGAAGTGGATATTAGCCAAAAGCATCTTAGGTAACTGAGAAATTATGAGAACGTGTCAAACACTAGTCCTGGTAGCTGTCAAAGACTATGTGGGAGAGGGAAAATTGGGAAAGGATCAGTAATTGACAGCACTGTCAATCACTGAGGGTAGTATCATTTTGGGGACTAGTAATTGACATTTGAATTTTAACAGGTAATCTTTGATCATTTCCAAAAAATGATAGCATAAATGCAATCTACACAAAAAACTAATTGAAAAAAACCATGGGAACAATCGAATTCGAAAATGTGGAAGGCATGGTGAAACAAAATAAAACAGTTACTTCCTTAGCTAAATCACAAAAAACTGCTATAAAGAAATGATAACACTAGGTTCTGTTGGGTAACCTTCTCCAGATTCCACAAAATCCCACTTGAAACCATTTTCCGCCTTTATACTTCACTGAGAAGGTATTTTATCACAAAATTAAAAAGGATCAAACCCGTAAAACCCTTTTATACCTTATTATTTAAACTTTTTGGTGAGATGTAAATCACTGGGTCCTTGTCAAACACTGGTCACTCCACCCTTGTTAATTTTTTTCCTATATACTACTCAAGATGCAGAAATCTTGAACAGGGTCCCTCTGGGTTAGGTATAGTGCAATATTACAAATGGTGTACCACTAATAATAATTACTAATAGTAATTAATTGAGTGAGCTTTGTAACTAATAGGATTAAAGAAGCAGCGAAAATGTGCTACAGCGGAACGTAGCAGGGTGCAGCTAGTACTAAAATAACAAACTTCGTGTAACATTTTGCAGGGTTTTTCTTTTTGTTCGCGATGAAGAAAGAACCCCAAGGCTGAAGATGGCGGTGGAGAGCTCGTTTTTCCCATCAGAATCATGTCATTCTGAGCCAGGGTTGGGGAGCAAGTGGAAGCTTAACATCTTCTTTATGCTGATGTTCCGCGTGTAGTGTGAAGAGACGCTGAAGTGCTGAGAGATGGTGTGTGTGAGAGAGAAAGAGAGAGTGGGGAGGGGGGATCCAATCTTCGTTGGACTAAAGCGTTGAAACGAGGCGGCCTTCCATGTAGGCTTGGTCTAATGCCCTGTTTTTGACTATTCTCACTTTTTTTGGATGGAAGCTCACAAATAAAGAAGCGACAGGCTGCTTCCAAACTACATAAAACTTCAGCATCATATAAAAGCTAATAGCGTCACGGATATTTAAAAAAAAAATTTCTCAACGATTGGTCTACAGTGTGAATTCAATGTTTTTATTTTCGATGCCGCCATAATATCAACTTTCATTTAATTGTCATTTATATGCGTCATGTGCGAAAAAAAAAGTTTCATAATATTATGATTTAAATAGTCAATTTCAACGTACCAGGAATATTCTTCACCGTAACACAGAAACATTGAATCACGATTTTTTTTTTTTTTTTTTTAATATTTACTAACAATTAACTAAATAATACCACCACTAGGTTACTTCCAACCAATCAAAAAGACGCTCCGCGTACAAGAGATGTCAAGCCACAAAATGCATGATATCATCCAATTCGGGCCAAGCAAATAGTCGGATTCTCTCACTCTTTGGCTGCGTTTGGGAGCGCGACGCTTCTTCAACGGCTTGGGTGATTCTCATACTGGTATGTGCGATGGTGGATTCACACATCTCACCGAGACTGAAAATATATTTTGAAATCAAGGTTGAATCATAATATATTTTATTTACAAATTATAAGGGGATGTGAACTCTTTAATGTTATGCCGTGGGTTAGTACAGCGCTCTTTAAAGTCCACTTTAGCTCGTCATTTTGTAAGAAATAAGTATAGGTACGTAACGCAAATTTCATTGTATGATGAAATTTCAAGAGAAACGTTTACAATGGTATGAAAGTGGTTTCACAGAATGAGATTTGAAATGTATGAAACAGTATTACACACTTCGTATTGGTCTGGTGTTGATAGTTGTAGAGCTCTGCTATATATAGTCTTACGTGCGGACTAAGAAGGTAGAACGTAGAAAGATAAGCAACCTACTCAAGGCACATAAAATCAGTTAAATCGTCTTCATAAATATCTTCATATCAAAAGGAGGAGTTTTCGAAGGTTCCCATTGCAGATAAGGCGTTAAAAAAAAAAAAATTGTCTAGCAAGGGAAGAATTTTGTTGAAGTCAAAAGTCATTAACGGGGATTTTGAAGGAAGAACTATTTCCGATCAGGTTTTTTAATTTGTTCCAGAAGGCCTTGATTAAACTGAACCCATCTCAATATATCTACAACCCTTTCTACAACCACCTCAATTCTTACGAAAGTGTTATCTCATCAGTAATTTCTACTTTTTGGCGAAAGTTCAATGAGAAAGAGAACGTATGCATTTACGGGCCTTTGCCCATTAGGTTGGTCATTGCACGACGATGGTGGGGATTGTGACAGAATGGATACGGAGGATGATGGAATGGAGCTGAGGGTCTTGGGTTCGAATCCAGTTTGAGACAATTTTTCGCCTTCTTATTTTTACCTTCAAATCATGCATTAAAAAAACCTAATGCTGATCTGTTTGTCCAACTGAAGATTGATATGGGATATTTTTTAATTTTATTCCTGACCAGATCACCAAGTTTGGTTTGTGTATAGTTAAACGCATCATTCTGAGCGCTATGAAAATCTTCTCGACTTTTATATTGGTAGGTCTTTCTAAAAATCATCCATGATAAAAATTTGTACAATTTTCCAAATCCTAATGCTGATCTGTTTGTCCAACTGAAGATTGATATGGGATATTTTTTAATTTCATTCCTGACCAGATCACCAAATTTAGTTCTTGTGTAGATATACGCATCATTCTAAGCGCTTTAAAAATTCCTCTAGACTTTATAATGATAGGTCGTTCTAAAAAACATCCATGATAAAAATTTGTACAATTTTCCAAAAATACAGCTTATTAATCAAACCTATATTTTTTCCAAGTTTCAATAAATTATATTGCATATTTCGTTAATGAGAGATAAACTTTTGTATTTCTGGCCGATGATTGGCCCAGCAGTTCTACAGAAGTGTTCAATTCTTAGTATAAGGAATTCTAAACACACTTCTAATTTCAACTTGTACATGTCGATTAAATTCACAAAAACCAAACATAAACAAACAAATACAAACACAAACAAACACACAATACAATGAACAAACACATGCAATGAAAATATTTAGATTGTAGACAGTAGTGGTATACTGACGAATACCACGTGGACAAGGCCACTCATTAATTATTCTGTTCACACTTACTCATACAAAGATCCTGGCTTTAAGCTAAGGAGGATCCCAAGCTCCTCCAAACGTGCACGTCACGATGTTACCAAGAAGAAACACATTGAAGATTGAAACAAATAAAAACGCCTCATTGTATTTCTTTCTAACTTCTGATGAGTTTAGCTGAATGATTTCCAGTAGTTGGAATTTCGGTGAGAGTAACTGGCATTGCTAGGGTGATGCACGTAACTGAGAGGGCGAAGCGTGAGAATTTCAAACCACATCTTCCCTTTACGACTGTAGGAACCTCTAACAACCCCCCAGGAATTACGGTTCTCCCGAATCTGTGACCGCCGACCCGCTCATAAATTATTATTCAGTTCTGATGAAGACACTGGCTCACAAAATCTCAACAATTTAAACTCAGTATACGTAAGTGATCCGATGTGGTGAATCCAGCATCTGCAATACATTCACTGCGGCTAGGATAAATCCATCCCATTGTAAAGTAAAGAGGGGAAAATAATCCATGACGGATTAAATGAACAAACAAGGTTGGGGAACAGATTACAATAGATACTCGTATATTGACATATGGCAGGAGTTTCGTATTGAAGAATTTTTGTTAAAAAAGAAAAAAAATGAAGCTATTGAAGTGACTCTGAAAATTTTCCAAGATTTTCCGGACGGAAATCCGTTGTGAGGCCTTCTAAAACAATTAGGTACTAGATTTCTACGCTTAACTTTACGCCAGTTAGTAATATGTGCGTTTTTTGTATGCGTGTGTGTGTATGTGTCATTTGGTCATGGGACAATGTCCCATCCCCTTCTGACCCGTGTTAGAGGTCTAGTGGTACCTTGAGGACGACTTTATGAGTCGGGCCACTATGGCCGCATACCGTGTGGACTTTGGTGGAGTATTAGGTCTTGTGAGCAAGGCTCCATTGAAGCCACAGCAGATCTTGGGCCTCCTCCGTACCTACGTACTTACTACCAAAGCTAACCTATGGGCTAGTTTTCGATAGGCTTACTGCGGTGAGGCTGTTAGAGTTAGAACGCGAATTTCGCTTTGCAGTACACTTTTGTTTGGGCTTCCCACCTTGCTTCCCAAGTGCCTTGTGCTACACTCATGATTCAGAGGACTCTGGCAGTATTCCCCCCCCCCCCCCCCCCCCCATCCACCCCCATTTCCTTCCAGTGGGTGGAGTGGGCTTCAGAGGGCATTAGGTCCCACGGCTTTCTCACATTTTCATGCCAACCGGGTGGCCACATTGGCGGTGAGGTGATCTGGAGGTAGTCATAGTGCAGTAGATACCCTTTGCTTTCCCTGTCGGGGAAAAAATTACAACGTGAATCATGTAATGCTGCAGTGTCCACTGGCTCCACGTCACGATATGGTCACCAAGTAGAAAACAGGTGCTCTGTCATCCAGCGACTGGAATGTGGAGAGGGAAATACTAAGTTGTATGCAGAGAGGATATTATTTCTTAAATTGGGTTTTTAGTTTTTTAAACCAAATAAATTCTAAGTATGAAATTTGAAATTTCTGAGAAGAAAGATAGGAGAAAAAAAAACAATTTAGGGACAGAAAGAATTTATTTGTAAAGTTTTGTAATAATTTAAACTGTACAAATAAAGAAATTTTGCGAATTGAGAGTTACGCGAATCCACCTAGAATTGCCGAAAATTGTCCTTTTCATCAGACCAAAGTTCGACAGACTACTTGAGCCGTGATATCTGGTATACAGCCTGTTAGGGGGCATTTGAAATTGATTGCGAGGAAGTCAAATCAGCTGTGTGAGCGATAAAGATATTATGTTGTCTCCTATAAATCATAGAGCCGAAAAATTTGGTACACAGCCTCTTTAGGACCAGTGAAAGTGATCGCGTGGAAGTCAGATCCGCTAGGTCTTCTTTTCGTTATATTATTGTTTTTAAGAGTAAAACTAGGAACAAAAATATGATTATTTTCCTTTACATATTTTATTAGTTTCTCATTTTAGATGGAGTGTGTCAACAGGTCTGTCGACTTGCTATAACGGATGTTTTCGATTTTTTCAATATGAAAGTATCTACCTAATTAAAAATCTAATAGTACAGACACACAGACACCAACAGCTTATTTCTTCGACAAATAAACTTAACAGAAAAAAAACCGGCGCACCCTATATTTTGTTATTTTTTCACCTTAGCTTCAATTTTTTTTTTTTTTTTTTTTTTTTTTTTTTTTTTTTTTTTTTTTTTTTTTTTTTTTTTTTTTTGCATGTGCCAAGTAAAGTCGGTATCTTATGAGAGAACAGCAAGAAACAGAGTGGCAAATAAAAAATACCCGTTTGAAAAAATCAGCTTTATTCACAAAACTTCGATGTTTGGACAAAAGTAACAAAACATTCTTCTGTAGTTATCGTGTGAAAAAAAATTAAAAAATGCATTTTTTTTTGGAAAATAAATTTTTTTAACATCGGGTGGTACCTTCCCTTGCTTGTACCACCGCCTGTATTCTTCTCGGCATGCTGTTGATCAAATTTGAAACCCTTTCTTGTCTGATGAGGTCCCATTCTGCGAGGACCGCTGCCCTGAGGTCTTGGAGGTTCACAGGAGGGTTCGGTCGCTTTCGGATGCACCTCTCTAGCTCGTCCCATAGATGTTCTATGGGATTGAGGTCGGGGCTGCGAGCTGGCCATTGTAGGGTGCGCATGCCTACCTCTTCGAGGTAGTCAGGAACCACGTTTGCTACGAGTGACCGCGCGTTATCGTCCATAAAAATAAAATTATCGCCGGTGTAAGGGGCGAATGGCACTACATAATCTTCCAGGATGTCAAAAATGTACCTCAGTGTGGTTAGACTCCCTCGGGAATACACATGGTGTTCCGTTTTCGCCTCTGAAGTGATTCCACCTCAAACCATTTCAGACCCACTCCCGTAAGGCACCCTTTCAGCGCTCTTAATGTTTTCCGATGAGTCCAGGTTCTCACTATTCGCTTCAGATCGTCGTGTTAGAGGGTGGAAGAGACGAGGGCAGCGTTTCGCTCAGTGCAATATTTCTGAAAGGGTGCCTTACGCGGGAGGTTCTGAAATGGTTTGGGGTAGAATCACTTCAGAGGCGAATACGGAACTCCATGTGTACCCCCGAGGGAGTCTAACCACACTGAGGTACATTTCTGACATCCTGGAAGATTATGTAGTGCCATTCGCCCCTTACACCTGCGATAATTTTATTTTTATGGACGATAACGCGTGGTCACACGTAGCAAACGTGGTTACTGGCTACCTCGAAGAGCTACGTCTTGCGCACCCTACAATGGCCAGCTCGCAGCCCCGACCTCAATCCCATAGAACATCTATGGGACGAGCTAGAGAGGTGCATCCGAAGGCGACCGAACCCTCCTGTAAACCTCCAAGACCTCAGGACAGCGGTGGTCGCAGAATGGGACCTCATCAGACACGAAACGGTTTCAAATTTGATCAACAGCATGCCGAGAAGAATGCAGGCGGTGGTACAAGCAAGGGACGGTACCACCCGATATTGAAAAAATTTATTTTAAAAAAAAAATTTCATTTTTCAATTGTTTTTCACACGAGAACTGCAGAAGAATGTTTTGTTACTTTTGTCCAAACATCGAAGTTTTGTAAATAAAGCTGATTTTTTCGAACGGGTATTTTTTATTTGCCACTCTGTTTCTTGCTGTTCTCTCATAAGATACCGACTTTACTTGGCACATGCAAAAAAAAATTAACCAATTGAAGCTAAGGTGAAAAAATAACAAAATATAGGGTGCGCCGGTTTTTTTGCTGTTAAGTGTAGTTAGTTTTCATAAATACTTCTTCAAAATTCTGTCAAAAACTACTATACCGCACACCCCCCCCCCCCCCCTGCTAATTAGTGTGATTTCACATTTTAACGAAAATTCGAAAAAAATCAGGTGTGCTAAAGACCACACGGGAGAGGTGTAAAGTTCTACGACGATTTTCTGCTAAATATAATAAATATAAAATACATTAAGGAAATGATTTTGGTAGCCGAAAAAACTTTCCACTCTGTTGGGATGTTGGGAAAGTAAAATTGGATTACTTTCCACTCTGTTGGGATGTTGGGAAAGTAAAAGTGGACATTACTTTCCACTCTGTTGGGATGTTGGGTAAGTAAAACTGGACATTACTTTCCACTCTGTTGGGATGTTGGAAAAGTAAAATTGGACATTACTTTCCACTCTGTTGGGATGTTGGGAAAGTAAAATTGGACATTACTTTCCACTCTGTTGGGATGTTGGGAAAGTAAAAGTGGACAGGCTCCGCCCCTGGACCCTCGGTAACTTTCCGCCTTGAGGCTTCGGCTAAAATGCTAAAACATGGGACATGCTTTCTTCCCGCTAATTCTTAAATGTAAATAAATTTAAAACTACGACATAAATGTTTTAAAAATCGAAATTAGAACAGAGTACCTAAGTAGTTAATTTTCTGTTATGGTGCGCGTCTACAATTACTATAAGCAAGATTAACTTCTCAACCAAGTGACAACAAAACAAGCGGCATTGTTTACTATATCCATTTATAACATAAATAAATATAAAACTACGACATGAATAGAAGAACAAGTACGAAAGAAATGCGTGATAAATCGAGAGCTTTCCAACGAGTGGAGAACGATTTTTGTCCGGTGAAAAATAAAGAAGTTTCATTTCCCCAGCAACGGCTTGGATGTACGTGAAAATCAAACGAAAAAACAGCGTTACGGAAAAAAAACGTGACGGTAAAATCGTATTCACACCCCGCGCCCATAGAAGTTTACACTTCAAAAAATAAAAAATATGTATATATATGTATATAGAAAAATCTACCCATCACTCATCGTATGAAAGTGCGAATGGTGTGTCAAATTTATCAAGATGGATCTTAATTTCAGTTAAAACTAAAAAACACAAGTTTTTCAGACCAATAGGTACCTAATTGAAAAGGTAAAGTTTCAGAACTCAGTATGCAAGTTTTTTTTTTTTTTTTCCTCTCGCAACCCTGAAGAACTAAACTTGGAGTTTTTCCAACTTTTCGATCGACCAATATCCAGAGTTTTGCAACTTTTTGAAAAGCTAATACCGAGACTTTTCCGGATGAACGTATTTAAAACACGAGGCCGTCTAGTAAATCCCGTTTAACGGGCGACACTTGACGTTACTGTCGCTGAACTTGAGCGAAGTCACGTAAAAATTTCACGAGGTCGCCGCGCCGGGCGATTCGTGCACTGGGATATTTTTCATCCGCCACTTCCCCCCTGTAGCGATCCATAATTCATCTTCGCAGGGAACCAGCAACAAGTGAATTCCACCGAAAGGCCTCAGGCGTTTACTGGGGATGAAAATCTCCGCGTTTCACTCAACATTCCGGCCCAATAACTGGTCTCGTTTTTCAGTCTCGTGTCACGAACCGAATCACGACAACATTTGGTGTGAGGATTCTCAAAATATCAGATTTTAAACACAGGGTGACCCAAAAGGTTTCCCTATTTTTTCCACAATTGTGTAGATACCGAGTGATACTTGGAAAGAACATTTTTCAAATAGCGGGCCATCCTAAAGGCATGAAACATGGCAAAAGGTACATAACCAACGAACTTTTGTATATTTTTGTTACGTATCTATTAAATGTTATTAAATGTTTATATTTATAAATAATAGCCGGTTATCCTTGCGTTGCACGGACCCACATATACGGGTCATTTTGTCTAAACGTACTTTTTAATTTTTGCCCAGCAGTCTCCAAAAGGCTTCGATTCAAATTTCAACAATAAAGTTTCAAGTTGTACCAAATTAATTTTTCAACCATGAGTCTCCTTAATATTACCAACTCAATATAACCTTAGTTACGTTTAAAATATTCCCGACCAACATTGCAGCAGTTAATAAGGCGTTTTGAATGTCAATAATTGTTAAACATCAACCTTTTAACAAATAATAAGTGCTTGACTCAACCCTCCAAAATAATTTTGGGATCGTTGAATTTGCTATTGGAAGTTCTTTACGCGTGAACCCACCCTATCCTCATTTGACGTAAATAGTTCGACGCATATCAGCTTTTTCCTTCATTACAAAATTTTTAGCGCATTTTCTTTGAAAAAAAGTAAAATTGAGCTATTGTGTTTACTTTTTCCGTTGATGTGTGTATGCATGTATTTATTTATGCCCTCTTGAAATCTTTTCAAGTGCCCCTTTCCGACGTCCGATTTTGATGAAATTTGGTATGGATGTAATCTGTAACATGGCGAGGGTAAAGGCGTATCAGGGGTCGCTGACGCATGAGAGTTCGTTGATCAGCGGCGTGAATTCCAAAACCATTTTGTCTCCTATTCGACGCAGGAAGCTGAATTTTAAGAGGAAGGCTGAAGAGAGAATGCTAAAGACGACTGAGAGGTAATTGCTCAGCTGAGTAAGCTCCAAAGCCATATAGTCTTAGCATATCGCAAAGCTTCACCGATTGCTATTACCTCACGCCTGAAAATTGAAACAAATCTTGTTGTCTAGAACGTTCCACATCTTCCTGGGCGACATCGTTAGGAAAAACCGAGTTCTCCATGAAGAAGTAAGTCCTGAGGATTTTACATAGCCTATGTGTTAGCCTGAGACGCTAAGAATGCCATGTACAATTTCATCTCAATGGGTCAACTCAATTACGTGATTGAGTAAACACACGCCATTAGATTTTTATATAATAGCGAGATAATAATAATTAAAGTTCGGCTAACTTTGCACGCAGTGAGGTAGAAAAAACCTTACCATTCGTCATAGGGTGTTCACGCGTGTTAATTTTATGCAGCAGTTTTTGTCAAAAATGACGCTGAGGGAACCGTTCTCCAGTTCATGTAATGGAATGCCTTCTTCACTGATGACCGACAGGAAGTAAGATTTTATAGAAGTTGTGATTTTGATTATGGAACATAAAACATTGCTTACCCATTGAAAAGCAAATATAGCATGAATAGCGAGAATAGTGAATAACAAAAATTAATAAATACACTTTTGCAATAAAATACTTTTGGTTTATTATTTCCAATAATAAGCCTATGTGATAGCAAAAAAATTTTATAACCCCCCCTCAAACTTTGTCACTTTACGTTTCAAGGTGCGTAGAATCCAAATTTGAAATGTCCGTCCGCCGTCCGGGCCATAAAAGGCCTAAGAATTTACTTTAAAAAACCCGTTCTTTCGCACATAGACTCCATTAGGGGTCTAGTTGGTCCTAACGTTTAACCATCCCGATCGCTTTACTCGCATAGATGCTATGGGCCAAAAACGGGCGAAAAAGTGCCTTACGTGTTAGACGCACGCCTGGCACGCTTGGCCGGGGGTCACGGTGGGTGGTGAGGGGGGTGAGCGGGGGGTGGAGTGGAGGTGGCGCCGCTTCTCAGGTAGGTTAAATTAAAATTGCATTACATGGGCAGGTTGGAGTCTGAACCCTCTGGATGTATAGCTGTTTACTTATATTTCTGCCATAGGTAAGAGGGGTGTCGTCACCCAAGTAATTTCGGACGCATAATCGACTCGGATTGGTCCCAGATGCTTTTTAGTTTGATTCCTATAGAAATTAGCTCCGTGGATTGAATGAGACCACTCGGGTGGCTGTACGATCATCCATTTGCTCCCCATCGGGAGCGCAGCCTGTAACGCGAGAACAGAGGTGGATACTAGAAAAGAGACTGGCGAAAGCCCCAGAGCATGCTGCTTACTATAGCTGGCTATCTGATTCAGAAATAATAAACCATTATGTAATAATTTGCAGCGTTTTTTCTTTGATGTAGGCGAAAAAATTATATAGCGTATATGAATCACGTATATGAATGGCCAGTACTTCAATTCATCTGATTCTGCTCGATTCTATACTTGTGTCTAATGTTCTGGCTACTTGGGCTGGAACAGAAAAAAAAATTTTGGCCGGCATTAGCTACAGTTCAGTAATACCTATACTGCCAAAGTACATTGGTTTGATACCAAACTAATAAAACGCTGCAAATTATTTCACAAAGGTTTATTATTTTTTCAATAGAGTTTGATCGTAGTTTTAGTTGGCTTGCGTACGTCATAAGGCCCGTCCAGACTCCTCGGCGTGTCCTATTTCGAGTTGCCACAACCTATACTTCTATAATTATATACGCATGTTTATATTTCTCGATTTGAGCTCCTACCTATTCAAATAGTTATTGCCTTAATAATATCATTATCTAAGTACGTACGAAAAGTCGAGAGGATATGTTATTAAATATGCGTAGGAAAAGCATTGGTATTAACACACAAATATGACCTGGAAAAAAACATATATTCATGCCTCGAAGGAACGCTGTACCCACCTCATGGTGCCGCGGTGTATTATATGGGTATAACACGTAAAAGTAATAAATATCCATTCTCCTACACCCCTCTGCTACGCCCCTGGTCACTCCAGCCACCACAAGGTGCCGCGGCGCCTCCTCTCACTCCACCCCCCGCTCACCCCCCTCACCACCCACCGTGACCCCCTGCCAAGCGTGTCAGGCGTGCGTCTAACACGTCTAACACTCAAAACCTCGGAAAAGACACTTTTCGCCCGTTTTTGGCCCATAGCATCTATGCGAGTAAAGCGATCGGGATGGTTAAACGTTAGGACCAACTAGACCCCAAATGGAGTTTATGTGCAAAAGAACGGGGTTTTAAAGTAAATCTTAGGCCTTTTATGGCCCGGACGGCGGACGGCGAACGGCGAAGGGCGGACGGGCATTTTAAATTTGGATTCTACGCACATTGAAACGTAAAGTGACGTATAGTGTTTGAGGGGGGTTTATAAAAATTGTTTGCTACACGATCACATAGGCTTATTATTGGAAATAATAAACCAAAAAGGGAAGATTAATGATGATCATATTTTTTAAAAGACAAATAACCCTTTGAGGAATAATTCGCAGAGATTCCGATACGACTTTCATGTAGGTACACATACACTGCCAATAAAACCTGACTGCAAATAGGTTTTCGGTTGAATCTACGGGAACTCTTTACGTATTTTCTCCGCCTCAGCGCGCACAATTAATTTCATTCGATATCCCTCAAACTTTTGGAAGTTGTGAGTTGTGAGCGTAACCCGCGATATCCGTTTGTTTGGTTTGAAGGAACCCATCCGAGAATTTATTCAGCGGTTTAAAGCTCCGTTGAGCGCCAGCTGTTTCAAAAGCGCGTTCCGATTCGTCGCATAACGCTCCAATAATATCTCTCGACATGTTTTCGCTGTATCCCATTCAGTTACAACGGTCACTAAGGATTATTTTGCGCGTTTTTCAAACCCTGTACGAAATACTGACATTGCTTTGAGGGAAGCGATGATTTGGGATGGTCAAATAACGCTTCGACTCTACGGAAATAATAGGTACCTAAATAAATAAACTTCGAAAGTTTAATTGCTTCTTTTTTTTTAACATGAGGTGTTTGCTTTGGGGGTCATTCCAAATTTTCATCAGACAGAAAAATGTCAACCTTTTCTATTACAGTTCACGTAAATCAGTCGTTGCTACAACGAATATAACTTCCTGATTTACTCGTTTCACAGAAATTGTTCACTTTTTGTTGCAAATTAGTTGTAGAATCGATCCCGGGCCTATGGCAGTTACCAAAGTTACCCTGTATTCACCATAAACTCTACTTCACATCAAGACAACGACATCAAGGCCAAAACCCATCATCAACACCAACCAAAAGTGAATGTAAACTACCATTTTTCTGTTTGATTTACTAACCTGTTTCATCCACAAATCAACGCAAATTATGTACTCTGTGTATATGGAACCAGTAGTGCGTCCCTTGGGCAACCCAAATAGGGCAGATTGCCAAATAAAGGTTTTTTTATTTGGGGATAAATGGAGGTTGTGATTTCGATAAATCATTATGTTTTCATGTTTGTTATCAATTTTCCCCAATCTTTCTTCATTTCACTATTATTTTTTAAATTTTATTTTATTTTATTTTATTTATTTTATTTTTTTTTTAATATTTTGGCTTAGATTAGTTAAAAATCGGGAATTTTAATGGGTGATTTTTATGGAGAGGAGTGGTAGGCAGAGAGCTGAAATATGCTATTTTGATAAGGCCTGTAATGCATGCATTACTTACTTACCAAAAAATGTGTTTTTCTTTCATGGATTAGTTTATCGTATACATCAAAACTGGGTCCAAACGATTTCTTTAGTTTGCTCTCCTATTCGTAATTCCATTTTAAAGAAGTACAAAAATCCTCCTTCCCTCCTCCCTCATTCCCTTCAGGGTCTGTGAGTTTGCTGAAGAAGCCACTTCATGGAAACTCTTCATAAAACTGAAAACCAATTATGTGCTGCGCCGATAAAAGCTGCGGTTTTTCATTTCAACAGATGAAGAGCAAGTGAATCCAGACAGGAGTCGGTTACGCCTATTATGTGCCGCGCCGATAGGGCTCGCGGTTTTTCATTTCAATGAATGAAAAGTTCGGTTCGGTGAGCGAAAGTGGGTAATTTCGCGGTTCAAAAGGAAGAGAAAACCGGATTTGAGTGGAATAGCGACGGGGTAAATAGTGAATGTAATAGTGAATAATGTTCTGTGACTGTGTTGAGAGGGGAGGGGGATGGGGACTTTTCATTATGAAAAGGAGGAGGAAAAGCGGATTTCCAAGTTGTTTTCATTGGAAGGTTTAAAACGCCTTTTGGATTCGTTTGTGGGAGTTGCTCCATTCTGGATTCTGGATTCGGCTCTCCCGGTTTTCGGGTTTCGACCTCATAAAATCCCCTGGGGGGAAGCGTTCCCCCTCCGCAATAACGGGATCTCTAACCACCGGTTATGGAACAGTTGGAGTGAGTGAGAGGGGGGTGATTCTTGGCAAGGAAGATGAGCGAGAGGGGGAACCATGGTGGTGGAGGGAGGGGGGTTTCCACGATTTCCACCGACGTCCATTTCCTGCGATAATCCTGTTTTCCACCGTCACAGTGCCGGAAATAATCAACCTCGTTCCCCTCCATCTCCCCATCGCCACCCCTCCATTACCCCTCCACTACCCCTCCATTAACCCCACCACAACCCCCAATCCACCACCCCTCCCTTAAATAGAATCGTAATATCATTTTTTGACTCTGCCCCTACTCAATTCAACTATCAGATGTTTTTTTTGTAGGTCGTCTTCACCGTTAAACGGGGATTTTTTTCTCTTCTCATTTTGTCCATCTCTCATTATTTCCCCTCGAATCCTAAAAAATCGGATTCTTCAAGGTTTCCGGAATAATCGAAACGGAAATAAAACGAAATTGTGGGGAAATCGAAAATGGGTGGTGGGGCAAGCCATTTTAAAAGATGTTATGGACCATCTGAATTCACAACTACTGAATAGCAATACTACAAAGTTGACAACGTTGAGGGTGAAGCCAAGCTATTGATGCAATAATCACTCAATTGACCTAATTATCATTTCAATATATCCATCATTTTTGACGTTTCGGTTGTTTCTTACTCTTAGTTTTTGTTTCATGATAAAATCAACAATGACTTTTATACTTGTGGCCAGAAGCCTCACGCAAACAAAGTTTTTGAAGTATCAAAACGCGCACACGCAACAACTCAATAAATTGGAGAATGTCTGCCAAGTTGGATCTGGCAAATGGCTTCCTTGTATCCGTAATATGCATGTATTGATAATTGGTTTGTTTAAATGATCTTGAAAAAATCAATATAGGAAAATGGCAAAACAAAATGTACCTAACGTAAAACTTCAAAATCGTTGTTCCCCGTGAATGTTACCTCTTGAGATTTTACTTGCTGAAAGCAGGAATTAATTTCTACATTTCTACTGTGGTCCAGATTAGCAAGTGATTTGTGCTACTTTCCTGTGTTGGAGCCATATTTGTAACCACTGTGCTTTCCATGTACTTGGGTAATGTGCCTCATATTCCCTCTACAAAAACTTCAGGGTCGATGACTGCTTCTGATATTGACAAGCATAATACTGATAAAGCATAAAATAACTGAACACCAGATGATCCCATGAATGGGAGTTCCTCCTCCTTTCATCTTTCTTCTTCACTCTTCTTCTTTTCTTCTGACAAGAAGAATCAATTTTCTTACTCTACTGGTGCGTGTATCTCCACCTTTTCTACGGCCACAAATATATATATATACATATATATATATATATATATATATATATATATATATAGAGAGAGAGAGAGAGAGAGAGAGAGAGAGAGAGAGAGAGAGAGAGAGAAACATGCTTTATTAATCGAAACTGGAATAAACATTGGAACAATTACATTAAGCATAAAGACATGATAGAAATCCGTCTGCCGACATAGACCTTCTGTAATATTTGCAATATTTAAAAATACCGAACACGTGATTGCGAAAAAAATAAAGGCAGAATTAGTAGGTATAGAACAGGATTTGCTACTATTGTTTATACTCAACAAAACTACAATAATACAAAATTACAAATTACAACATTACAAAAAATTACGTTACATATAAATTACAATATTTCAACAATCCAATGGTATGATGAATTACACTATATACAAGGTGTCTCACGGTATATCCGGCAAACTCCACCCACCTATTCTGCAACTAATTTCCAATCAAAAGTACATTTTAGAGATTGTTTTTCTTTTTAATGCTTTGTATTCGAATTATTCAATTTTTAAGAATTTTTTTTCACGATTTTGACTTCGATTAACAGAAAACCATAGAATAAAATCCTTGACTGTTGTTGTTGCCCCTCCTAAAGAAATAACTCAGCTACGCCAATGATTCGAGTTGCCGCTCTATTCCACGGACTCTACCAATTATAGATGACAGAATGGTGATGTGGGCCCTGCCCCTCAGTCCAGTCTTTTATAATCAACGAAAACTAAGTTATCTTCTGCCGCAAGATAAAAACAGAGTTCGTGACGGAACACCATCACACTCCTGTGTGAAAAACTCTACATTCAAGGGTCCGGCCGCTCCGGTGATAATCACATCGATTTTTAGGGACAATAAAAAAAACCTGGAGAGGTGAATTGATTAGTACATGGCTTCCTTGCGTGTTATGCAACAAATAGCCGCCGAAGAACACGAGCTTTCGATTTTCAACGTGCTTTTTATTTCCCAAGGACCGGCAATAGTTAATAGGAGTGAAGCTTTCGTCTCTTGTTTCGGCTCCCTATAATTTCCAATGCGGAATGTGAAAACAAAGGTTTGAAAGGCAAACAGACGATAACCGTGACTTCTCATAGAACAATTTAAAACGAGTCCAGATCAGAACTTCGGATAAGAATGGAGTGTTTTTATATACTTAGAAAGGAGGGGATCTTGCTTCCATATTTCTGGGTGGACTGCGGCACTTGTTAGTTTACTATTTTAAATAAATTACCTCCTCTTCCTCAAAATTTGTTGGCTTACGTTTCAAAATACGTAGATTCCATAGCTAGAATATACATAAATTCTAACTAAATTTCCATTTTAATGGTGGTACACATTTTTAAGGGAATGCTTACGTACAAGACCGCAACACACTGAGACGTTTTATTGCGCTCCGCAGGCGTTCGCCTCCATGGAAAAGGCGTTTAGGAATGCAAATTTTCGCCACTATTCCCGGAAATCATTGAATCATGGATATTTTCGAGAAACTGGAAGACAAATTCATAATTCTTTTTTTTTTTTTTTCAGCAAGTTCACGACTTATCAGCAATTTGATTTTGATCTTATTTAGTACATAAAAATCCAAAACAAAGAAACAAAGAGTTTTATCAAAGTATGATTCTTGACTTTTCTCATCTGATTTTCATGATTCTTATTCTTTTTGATCCCAATTTCAGTAATTTCGGTCTAGCTGTGCAACTATCCTTGGGAGTTTGGGATTTGCGGTTGCGATGTATGGTAGCTTCATTCATTCAATTCATTTATGCACTGCCAAGGCTACAATTTCTCAACCGGTTTTCGTGATTTTTTTAAAACACAGAACGTGTTTTAGCCTTGGCATCTCCAACCGAAAACGAAACGTTTATGTGTAACAAAAATGTGTTGCAAAATGCAACAATTTCTGATGATTTCCGCTTACAACTGAGTCGTTGCTAGGAAAATGGTACTTCGTCATTTTTCATCCAACAAAATTTGTTGATCATTCGTTCGAAAGCTCTCGATTTATCCAACCAAATTATGTTCACTACTGCGAAGTGCAGTAGTAACAACAAGCTGTTATGAGCATAGTTATTTGAATAATTGTTTACACACTGGTGATCATTCTCAATAATTGATACTGTGAACATAATTGCATCCGCTTATCAATTTCCGATGATTCCATTGAGCAGGTCGTGAGTCTTTGCGGTGGTGATAAATAACTAAAACAACTTGACCTAGTAGTAATGAGATACCCAACAAAATCTGAGTAATTCATGTATGCGGGTTTCACGGGTTTATGTGAAACGCGTGAGCTGAAACACATTCTGTGTTTCAATACTTTCATTCGAAGTATGTAAATACATCGAGGTAACCGAGGGTCCAAAGGGCTTGTCCCCTGGCGAGGCGCGGAGCGGCGAGTTTGTCTTTTCAAATTGGATCTCTTTGGGAACATATACGTCAGGAGTTTAAAATTTCATTAACGAAGTGGATGAATGGAGGGAGTAATGGTGATAAATTGTGAAGTTCACCCTATTCTCATTTGATTTTCGAAATCAATAAGCCCAAGAATGAATAGAGAGATAAACTTGGTAAACGGAGGGGGTGATTCGGACCAATCATGATATTTTCGTTTTTCCCCATCTTTTTAATCTTCCTGTTTAAGATGAGTAAAATATGGGATACCGTTTGGATGGTAGATTTTCGTGAAGAGGTTGATAGCAAATGACAGAATCTTTAATGAGGTTATCTCAGTGAACGACTGCGAACGGTTGTTTGGATGCTCTTGGTCAATGGTGTATTGTGAATAATATGTTTTTAAACCAGAATAAGTGCTTTATAGCCCCATTCCACCGCATTTGTTCTTCAATAGCCCATTATTACCATAATAATGGCCTTCCTATCCGACGGGTGTATCAGATTCTGGACTTGGGAGTTCGATTCGACACACAAATGACTTTTATAGACCAAATTGATCACCAACAAAGCCATGAGGTCTCTTGGTTTCCTTGAAAGGAACACAAGATAATTCTCCAGTATTCTCTAGTTATACCCATCTCCGTAGATTATTCAAAATTTCATGGGAGGGGGGGGGGGGGGGGGCACCATACATCGTAATATTTTCTACCGATCCTTTCATAGTTGTGAGTGTGTAGGGAGGTAGTTCAAATTCGTCATTTTATAAATTAGGGAGTTCATCAAGTGAAATTGCGATCTTTTAGCTAAACGGAAGTTAGTGAAAAACGTTGTCTATTTAGAATTTGTAAGCGGGAGCTCCGATATAAGACACCACCGGTAAATTTAGAAGAAAAGCAATGGATAAGTATACCTTATTATGGGAAAATTTCGGATAAAATCGGCAAAATTCTATCATCGAGAGGTTACAAAGTAGGTTTTAGAACTAAAAATAGTCTTAAAGCATTACTAGGATCCGTTAAGGACAAAATCAATGTGCAGGATAAAAGTGGGGTTTATAAACTAAAATGTTCTTGTGGCTACGAATATTGCGGTCATACTGGTAGGAAATTCAGGGAAAGAATAGACGAGCATCAGGAGGATTTCAGGGAAAATAAGGGTAAGTCTACATTTGCGAAACATCTTAAGGAATCCAATCATAGTTACAATTTTGATTTGACAGATAGACAGTTTGTAGAATTTCTTCATTTTTGTCCGAAGGGAGGTATGTTGAATGTACTTCAAAAAATCGAAATGATCAAAAGTGAGAGATCTGGTAAATGTTTAAATGAGAATATACCTCAATATATTTCACCACTAATAGGTCCATTTTTATAAAGCTTGGAATTATCCCTTCACAATGTTGAAACCATATTTAGTTATTTCCCCCTTTCACTTCATCTTATTGCTATAATCTCCCGTCACCTTGTTCGCACTTAATTGGTTGTACCTCCTGCCCCTTTCCTTTCTCTTGACCAATGGGATTCAATCTCCCTTCAACCTGTTACTATAAAAGCTGTGTCCTTTCTAATGTATCTTCAGTTATTGTTTGTTATTGATGATGGCCTAACCGTCGAAATCGATTTAACAGTGTAACTCTTTATTTTTCGTGGAAATAGACAACGTTTTTCACTAACTTCCGTTTTGAAATGGGTTTCCACAACTTCGTCGCGAGTGATTTAGTTCGTGATCTTTTAGCTGCCCTCACCAAAGTCATTCAAAAATAGACCTAGGAACGTGAAATGCTTAAAATATGTTTCAGTACGAACTTCTCCAGGTTGCCTTCTATTTCCACCAATATTTCACCAAGTATATCAGACAGGAGTTGAATTCATGGATCGTGCTAACTTAATCAACGTGCTCTTTATGCGTGCTCGCCTTCCCGGTCCGAACAAAGGAGAGCAATCAATATACCAAATACAAATGCCATTTCAACCCACCGGTTTCCCAGTTAGCTATTCATCAACGGTGGAGGTCCGTGGGAGGTTTGAGTACATTACATATTACATCATGGGCTGTTACACGGTTCTTATCCATGATTAATGCTGTGTGAGGTTACCTGGCGGTTGTGCGGTGGGATGGATGACCGATCTAGAGAGAAATAATTCTATCTGTGAGTTGCAGGCTGATTTACCCTGTCCTTGGGATTTTGGATGGCGCTGAAAACGAAAATGACAACCGTTTTGGATCATCATTTTCAATTATATACCATTGGAACGGGCCTAGAATTATTTTTTATCCCCTCCTGACATGAAATTTGTCAGTTTAATTTTCATGATCCGTAGATCCAAAAAATCGAATAAAAAACCCTAATGCGCATTGTGTACGTCGCAAACGTGCGCAATTAACATCAACTTCGTTATTTTAAATTAGAACCTCCATTTTTTATTGCAGATTTGAATTTTAAGTGAAATATAATGAAAAAATGAACGATTGTTTAAGTGCGCGCAAAGTATTTTTTCACCAACTTGGGAAACACCGAAAAACCTACATTTGTGTGGGTGTGTGTGTGTGTGGGTGTGTGTGTGTGTGTGTGTGTGTGTGCGTGTGTGTGTGTGTGTGTGTGTGTGTGTGTGTGTGTGGGTGTGTGTTGCTGGGGTTGCTGGGGTAGGGTACCTGTTGGTGTTTTTATCTCTTCGGAGCTCCTTCATATCCCTACCCAAGTCAAGGTCATACGTCCCTGTCGTACAATCCGGCAGAATGACCCAATGGCGATTAGGGGAGAGGCTCGTGTCAACGGGTCTCTCGACCCTTATTTATGTGACTCCCCCGTTATGGAAACAACCAATAGAGAGCCTCATAACCCTCGCCGGCCCATTGGCACGCTGGGTCTTAGGGGAGGCGCTCGGGGGCGCTCCAGGCGGGGAGTCGGCCTTCCTCTCACTCTTCTTCTTCCTCATCATCCTATCCCTCCTCCTCATCCACTGCCCAGGCGAATGCCCACCAGTATGCCCATTGCAAGAGCCTTCAGTTCCAAGCACGGCCTCAGCGCCCACGTCTGGCAGAAGCGTCCTGTACAGGCCAACGCTGCAATTCATATAGAGCGAGAGCGGCCTAGATATGCTTCTGAGGATTTGCGGCGTATGGCAGCAGATGAGACAGAAGCAGTGCATAATGTGGTACATGGGACAGCAGCCCGCCATTCAGCAATCATACCCCGGGACCTCTAGTCTTCTTGATGATTTGAAGAATGAAGTGTTGAGGCTCAAGGAGCAGGTAGGTCGCATTGAAGGTTATGAGAGCGCCTACCAGCAAGAACTGGCGAGACGGGCTGTTGAGAGGCCTGAAAGCTTGGAAGACGAGGTCGCGGGTTATGTATATATAGGATCTTCCCACAGGTTGGGGATGCGACCTTGGAGAGGCATCAGGGAGGAAATCCTACTGTGTTGGTGCCTCCTGGAGGTCGCAGAGCAGCCAAGCAAGCAAGGAGGCGGGAATAACATCGGGAGTCCAGAAGTTGTGGAGGAAGCATCCGGCTCGTGTGACTGCAGAGGTACTGGAGGGAGCTGGGGATGAGCAAGTTTTGCCTCCTCTCCAGAGGTTTGTGGACTATTATTAGCCACTCTTGAGTGCTCCCAGTCACAACCCTGGTGAGCCGGTGGTACCCCCAGCTTCCACCAGGGATTACTAGCCCGGCATCATGTGCACGCCGGTACTTCATGACGAGGCACATAAGTGCCGTGTCAAGAACTCCACTTCTGCTGGACCTTATGGTGTTTCTGCCCGACGTTGGAACAAGGCACCAAAAACAGTTATGCTGCTCATCCTCAACCTGCTGCTTCAATCGGGAAGACCCCCGAAAGGGTTGGCTCGCGCCCGGACAATTTCATTCCAAAACAAAAAAAGGTTAAGTGGGCCTGGAGGCTACTGCCCGATATCTATATCGTCTGTAGTCTTCCGCCACTTGCAATAGATTCTGGCATCTCGCCTCCAAGCTGCTGGTGTCGTAGGTGACGTCCAGAGAGCATTTCGGCCAACGGATGGCACAGCGGAGAACCTTACAGTTCTCCAAACTGTCATTTCGCTGGCCCGTATTAAGACGTCCATCTTGCGGCTCTGGACGTCGCCAAGGCCTATGCCACGGTAAGCCATTTTGCCCTGACCAATTGTCTTCGTGGTGTCGGGGCACCTTCTGTACCACGAAGGCATGACGGTCCTCGAGGCACGAGGCGAGATGTGGTCATTGGGTCAGTTCTTGCGTTTATAGTTCAATATTTTCAAATAATGAAAATGGCTGATGACTGCAAAAAATTGCTAAATTTATATTTTTTGTAGAATTAACAATATTTCATTAACCATGAACCAGAACAGTAAAAGATGTATGCACAATACTATGGTGGAAAATATACTCACATTTCATTATGTGTGCTGAAAAAATCAATAAAAACCGAAAAAAGCTAAAGATCCAAAATCTTCGTTGTATACCAGAATACTATTTAAACGAATTCAAACGATTTTTTTCGCCTTCGAATTGGCAGTTAACAATTTCAATGCACTCAATGTGATACAATTTCAAAACAAAATATAAAACAACGTAATAAAAAACGATAATTGACGAAAGTTTGCTCATACGATCATGCTGCATGACTGGAATATATTTCTTCTTTGACGTCGCGGCCCACCTGAAACATCTACGCGACCCACTAGTTAGGAACCACTGCAATTAATGTTCTACCGCAACGCGAGGTCGATCATCAAATACATTATGAATGCAATCATCTTTAAGGCGCATAGTGATTGTGCAAGTCCCTTTGTTCTTGGGACCCCCCCCCCCCCTCCCTCCGCCGAAACAGGAGCCCCTGTCCCATGAACGCTGAGATGATCTGCTTGAGAATTCCCTCTGTCGCGGTCCGATCCAACGGTGTTATTGTGGTATCAATGTCAGGAATAATGGAGAATACGAATTAATAATGGATGCCGCCCATTACGACCCGCTAGGAACCTGCAGGTTGCGCTGGTTGACTCAGGAGACGTTCATCTCTTCTGTCAATACCGGAATTATTCAAAGATTCAATTTGTGGCTGCCTGACAAAAATGAATCTTCCCCGTTACCATCATAAAGATTTAAAGCGTTCATGAATTCGATTAGCACTCCGAGCTGCGTTTTCCGTTTCAATAGCAAATTTTTTTTAATTACAAGTGCAGTATACATCAGGGTGTACACAAAACAGGCCTGCTAAACTGCAAGAGCCAAATCTGCAACTAATTTGCTACAACTTTTGTCCCCTAACAATTTTCTTTTTTTTTAATTTTATTAATTTTATATATATATATATTTTTAACCCGCTCGAAAACAAGATTTTCAATATTAATTTATTTGGGCTATACCTCCCTCAATTTGCTGGGTAAATTTGAATTTAAGGATAGCATTGGAAACAACATCAAATTTTCTATCGGATAGATGCTTGACCTTTTTTCAAATTAAAGGTATGAGCCCTCTGAAAAGAAAATTGTACCTCATTTGGGATACTTCGCGTTTTTTCAATCGGAAATTGAACTATATGAACCAATATGTTTTCAAGATACAAAAACGTGTAAACAATTTTAATTTTACTTTTATAATTAGGGGAGGAAACTATGTTTTGATATTGAAAAACATAGTTCTTTTCCCCAATGAAATCGAGGGTTTTCTGAACAAATTATCTTCTTTAAAATTACGAGGTCCTGGTAGGTTTCAACGTATTTTTTTAACGCTGAATCGAATTTAATAAAACGTCGCTGAGCCTTACTATTAATAAAACAAAGACGGAGGTGATGGTGTTTTGCGTGGGCGTTTGAGGAAAATGAAAAAGATAGTCAGCTTTGCGGAGGTGCACCGTTGGAATATATAAGGAACTTCGAGTATCTGGGGATAACGTTGGCCAGCTCCTGCAAATTCAGACAGCACGCTGATAAGGCTAAGGCTGAAAAGCAAGATGGCAATGGGGTACACCAAGGAGATCTTCTGGAGGGGCGGTGTGGTGTTGTGGGATTCTAAGATAAAACTGTTTGCAACTTTTGTAGAGTCTGTTCTCTTATACGGTGCAAAGATTTGGGGGTTATGGTATGGTGAGGAGGTGGATATTGTCCAGTCCTTCTTTCTGAAAAGCCTACTCCATTTACCCAGAGGTACTCCGAGGCACTATTTGAGGCTTGAGTGTAGTCGGATCCATCTTGTGTCACTGATCATCTTCCGCACCCTGAGGTTCTTGCTGAGAATTTGGAAGATGAATAGTCATAGAGCCGAGAATAGTTGTTGAGGGATTGGTTGCGTCGGATTGTAGTGGCTCAAACAACGACCTTGCTTATAATTGGATCACAAAACGAAAATGTTTCCTGGCATCTACTAAAAGGAGCTGCAACCGGAGCTGCGGATATAATTTCACCGAGCCTAAACTTTGAAATTCTCAAAGACTACTTAAACAACCTGGTAGAAGGATTTAAAAACCACTGTTGAAGTTTAGACGTCAATGCGGACGTGCAATTCCTAATACAATAGTATTTACTGACAAATCGTTGACTACGCGGGAAGACAAAAGTACCTAGGTACGCATGTGAATATCAACGTTGAGAGGTTGCTGGCGCAGATTAGATTATCCTAGCAAGAGATGGAGAGGTTGTACTACAAAAAAGTGTGTACACCATAATTTGTTGTGATATATGCATGCACTGTAATCTATTGACCAGTAAGGATATTGTACATTTCATGCTTATCTGTCCTCTTTACCAGCCCTACCAGAAACTACCATCTTATCCCTTAAATCAATGCAAATGAGCTCCCTTAAGCTAGGTGTACACCTGAGGCAAAACAGTCTCGAGAGTAGTCATTAGACTCGAATCGCAAGTGGACGTGGCCCGGAGAGCAGTATCGGAGACAAGTACGAACATCTCCGAGAGAGCACAGGTCACAAGTGGATATGCGGTTTCCAGGTCTCGAGACTTGATCTCCAGTCTTCTGCCAGCGCCAGAAGATTTTTCAAGGTCCCGGAGACTTGACTTGTGTGCATACTGATATATTTGTGTTGTCCGACTGTTTTTTGCTGTTCTTTTGAAATAAAAATGAATAAGGGCAAAAAGAAGTGGACTGATGAGGAAGTGATGGAGCTAATCCATCTTTACGTAGGCAGAAGAATTTCTTTGGAATGTAAAACTTCGTAACATCGTAAAACATCGCAACTCGTTCACAAGTATGGAACATACCCCCATTTCACCCCGTCGATCCACCCATTTCCTCACCCCACTTCCTTTTTTTTATTTTTGGCTTTTTAGCAATTTTTTATGCTATTATAAAAGCAAGGGCTTGATGCCAATCCATTCAAGAAAATTTCACAACTGTTTTTACACAAAAACTATCTCTATCTGCACGACTGCAGTCACCGCACGGACTCTCAAGTGAAATTGAAACATTCCATGTCTCGAGGCTCCTCTTGAGTCTTACGAATCAGTCTCGAGAGCAAATGCCGTCTCAAGTGGACAACTCCCTGAAATTGGTATCGAGACTTTCTCTCGAGATTTTGTCTCAGGTGTACACTTAGCTTTAGCAGGGTTGAACTTGAATCTGTTCTCTGTTCGTTGTTGGACTTTCAAGGTGACACGTTTAAAACTCTGACAGTACACAACTACATCAGCAGATCCCTGATGCTACGTGCTTTCCCGGCAAACGAGTAAATAGTGAAAGTTGAAGTGTATTTTTATTTTATTTTATTCATTTTTTTGTGAAGTTAAATCTTAACGCTGGTCTGCTTAAACTGAATATTTAAATTTTATTGTCTCTCTGGGAATTGATTATTTACTGGATGAGTAAAACATTAACTCTCGAAAAATGATTCTCTATTTACTATGAGAAATTTTTGTCAATAAGAAATGCATTTATTATATTAACGTTTATGGGAACGGAGATTATTCTATTATTTTGTAGCGATTAAATAACTTATTGGTACTATCTCTCCATATCTGTGTACTCACGATTTTTTCTATATGTGAAGTCTTGTAACGGTAACTACCAATACAAATAAATAATAATATATATCTATTTATCTACCTAAAAAAGATTGAAAAGTAAAGTAGTTGTCGATATTGAACGAGTCGGCAAAGTGAAAAAATAAAACAATAAAAGACGAATTATATTCATTTCTATTGATCCTCACTGAGTTGATTCTGTAAATGCTTAAAGTTTAATTACGTCACGTTTTTTATCATCGCCAGCTCATTGTTCGCTCATTTGCATTTTTCCTACGGTTCGTTTTTTATGCAGTTTTTAGAAAGCTCGCCGTTGGGCTGATAGCAGAAAGAGAAAAATGGTTGCTTCATTAAGACGAGGAAGACAGATTTGATCTTGGTGAGCTCATCTACGAGAAATGTATATTTGATGACTACGTTCATTGGGTGATTAATTAACTTCCCGACGTAAATAATGCAATTGTATTCTCTACTGCTATAATTTAAAGATTTCAAGATATGCAACTTGAATATTTCCATCTCTGAATCCAACCCTTTTTATCCAACAGTATACTTTTTATCCAACATCGTATACTGAGAATGAAACTGAAATTGACGCTGAGTTCTTAGAAATGCCCTTTCTTCAAGATTTGATTTTTGAATTGATTGATCGAAAAATGAAGAACATCTTACGACTTATTGTGTGAATAGTAAAGGAATTTTGATTCAGTATGTATTCAGTAATAATATATTTAAATTATCTCCTGTTTCCTTCGAATGGACTTGATCCGCCTGATGACCTTAGGTAGTAAATATTTATCTTCTTTTCATTGCTGATCCCCTGAGTCAAAGCTGAGCATTCTTATGAACAAGAAAAGATTAACAAAGTGATGAAACTTGGTATGACACATATGCAGTCGTATTAGTACTGAAATTGTTAAGGAAATGAGCTCCTGCTCTCTCTGAAAACTTCCCAAGAGGTACAATAACGCTCCGTTCAGGCAGGTTATTTTCCATAGGATAAAAAAGTAGAAGTAGATCGACGAGCTCTCATGATAGCCCAACACCCGAGAGGAGTCCCGAGGGTAATGAGAATGGAGAAGACCTCATGAAAATGGGCGGACGTGGTTGCCAAACGGATCTTGATTCATTATGTTCAATAGTATGTAGTATAAAAGTCTCTCCCATCCCCTCCGAGGTAACCTAATTCTACCTGATGGCCTTAGGTAGTTTTTATTTACCTGAATAGTGATGCCCCTACAGTAATGAGGCCTTATAAACCCCATATCAACAATTCACAGCTGAAACTGGAGCGAAAACAGACCCATCTAGTGAACAAAAAAAACCATTAACTAGTTTAAGAAATAGTTACCTGCAAAAAACGTTTTTTCATTGGGTATTTACATTAGGGACATGTAACAGAACCAAGTGGGTGAGTATTTAATGTGGTTTCAAAATTATTGCTTTCATTTGTCAATAAATGTAGTTAGAATATATGTATCTCCAGTTCTTGAAATTTGATTAATTTTTTTAAAGGAATGTTGGTGGTGATGATGAGTGTTCGTGAGTGATTTGGAGCACGGACCACATATGCGTATATGTGCCTATATGAACGTATATGTGCGGGTTAGGGTGTAGATGGTTTTCTATCAGTTCCGTTATTTCAGTTTCGTTGTTCCCAAATCAATACTTCACTACATTTGCGCTTGCGCAAATGTAAATTCCATCAAGCATCATTTTCTCACGCCCCCGTTGTCCGATCTCGCTAAAATTTGGAGGATACATGGGAGAGATTAATATGAGCATTCCCTATTAATTTAAACATATTTCTATCATTAGTAGCTCCTGCGCTTGCGTGTAAGTTTATCCCCAGGAATATGGGTAATTTCTAGTTTTCATTAGGTGCCTATATCTACGTAGACATACTGATGCCTACCTACGGATCTGCAATTTGAAAAGGACTTTCTTTGTAATATCAAGAATTCAATATCTGTGGACACTGGCTTTGGGGCCTTTGAGTATAACTTGTTTTTCAAACGACTTATGATGCTGAAACCTAATATGTAGCTCCTTCTTGGAGATCTGGAATTCAATTAAAAAGTATGGAGGGACTCAGTTCAGCTTCGGAACCTCCGAGATTAATTTTCCTATTCAACTCACGGTGTTGGCATTTCGATGTAGCTCCTCTGAGACTCCTCGAAACAATTAAGAGGTACGGAGGCGCACTGATCAGCCGAGAGGCCTTTGCACCTATATTCTTTCCTTACAACAACAATTTTACTGTGAAGCGTGAAATTGCGAGGTCTTGGAACTATAACTATTCCTTTTTGGGAGGCATGATGAACCATGTTCTAATCATATATTACAGGCTTCATTAATTATAGGCCAATGATATCCGTAGAAGGGATATCTAACGCAGAAATAAACCTTTGTCTAATAAGTTGCAGCGTTTTCCTATTTTTTTGGAGCGGGGACCCATCGCTAAATAATGTGCATGTTAATAAGCACCTGCTTTCTTTGACAACCCCCTGAGAGATACAATAACGCTCCGTTTAGGCAGTTTATTTTCCACAGGATAAAAACAATATATAGGTACGTATAGATCTATTGCATGTCGCATTGCTATTCACTACGCATGACTGGTCGGGCCCTATGCTCGCGATGAGGTTAAACAACGTATATAATGTCACGGTCAAGAAGCTTGTAATGATAACTTATAAGTAATCATCTTCTACCAGCAAGACAATTCTAGGACCTTATTGGACTTGAATACAATCCATTCAAACGAAAAATACACCAATCATTCTTCATGAAGCACGAACAACTAGGAGAGGTCTAAGAGCTGATCAGTACAAACTAAATCACTCGCGACGAAGTTGTGGAAACCCTGTAACTCTTTATTTTTCGTATAAATAGACAACGTTTTTCACTAACTTCCGTTTTGAGCTGATCAGTGCCTCAGATGTTGCGTCAACCGCCATTTGTTTGACTTGGTATGACGCATATGCTGTCCTATTTGCATTAAAAGCGTTGAGGAAATGAGCACCTGCTCTTTTTGACAACATCCTGCGAGATATAATAATCCATCGTTTAGTCAGGGTATTTTCCAGAGGATAAGAACAGTCGAGGTAGGTAGTCTTTTGTGAAGGTACGCGGTTTTTCTTACTAACGATAGATCGACGGACTCTCATGATAACCAACACATTAGGGAGCCCCCGAGGGTAATGGAGAATAGAAAAGGCCTCGTGAACGATGCGATGTTGCCCGCCTCAGAGACGGAGGTTCTATGAGAATGAGTTGCAGGAAGAGGGAGCGTGTAGGCGCCACCTTATCGCTCCCCTGATAACGCTTCAGGGCGGCCGTGTGTCAAGGAAACTTAAACCTACTTTGGCGCTTTTGAAGACGAGCTAAATTGAGGGGTCCCCTGACAGTCGATTTCCACTTTCTCCGCAAAACACATTTTCCACCTTCGAAGGTTCGACAGAATAATGGGCTCGATGTTCATTGGTGAACCGAGAAACCACCTGCTGGTTCCTCCTACTGGTGGAATAAAACTCATATCGACGATGTTTAAGGCGTCTTTTTTCCCGGGTCCCAGCTGTCTATCGCTTTGCGTCGCTGGATTTTCAAACTCCACGTTTCATTTTATGGAGAGAGGGAGGGAATGATGTGACAGGGTGGTTAGGAGGGGGGAGTGGTGTGAAAGAGCGATGCCTTTGTGTATAGTTAGTCTACAAATTGTGATTCTAGTCTCTCCTCCGCTTTGCATAGAGATCACATTTGATTAAAGGTTCGTCAGGTTTCATGGATTACTATGGATAAGAACATTTACCCTCCGCTTGTCACGAGATGGGTTGCCGAGTGTCCGGTTTTGGCCCGAACTGTCCGGATTTTTACCAAACTGTCCGGGCTGAATCTGAAAGTTGCCTTGAAGGCCAATAGTCCGGTTTTTATAGGAAGGGCAGCAAATGTCTGGTTTTTAGTATCGTAGGTTGCTGTCCCACGAACGCAGCCGAGAATAATGAACATATAGGTATAGGTTTTCTTGTAGTTAACTACATAATTAGTATTTCATAAACTCCACATCGGACCAAATCATAAACCTCCAGCACGAAATGCAAAGAACAAAGAAGACCATACATGGACCTGTTCCAAGTGCACTCTTTATCGTCATTACTACGTGCCAAGGACTTTAAAACATACAAGAAACTGTTGGGAGATTAGGACCAAGGCAAATTAATGTCCTGTGAAATTTTGTAGAGCTAACGAATATTGAACTGAATTTGTACACGTTTTAAATTGGATGTGAAGGGTCTTTGCCAATAAACAGGGGGAGGGGGGGGAGTATTTCATTAAGTTTCTATAAATATTTCTCTAGTAAGTTTTGTCTTATTTTACGTTAATTATCGCTCTATTAGTCTTATTGAGCCCTTCATGACTGAAGTCTGTGTAATAAGTATGGTGAAATTGCTCAAAGTTCGTCAAATCCCATGGAAACTATTCAAAGAATTTTCGCTACGCAAGTCCAAGAAATAATTTCTGCCACCATTGTCGTCGGACTGATGTTGTTTAATTTTATCTTTATTTTTATTATTTTTTTTTCGATTTTTGGATTCTACGCATCTTGAATTGTAAATCAACAAATATGGAGGGGGGGGGGGGTTAAAAGTTGTTTTTTCTTAATCAATTACAAAGGTTCTTTATTGAAAATAATAAACCAAAATTGGCGCATTCAAGACAATCACCCTCGCCCTCCTCATCATCGTAAAAGACATATCCATGTCGAAAAAAAAAGCTTTTTATTGGAGAAATGGTCATTCTCACGATCTTGGGTATAGTCTTAAGAAAAAACAAAACAATTTGCCCAATTAACATAAAGTAAAAATATATATATAACTAACATACCTCAACAACTAATTATACAACAAGTAAAAGGAAAAAAAGGTGTGGCAAATAGAAAAATAGAAAATTACACTATATTATATTAAGAACTTGGCAGTCTTTCTAAAAGTTTGCTCGCCAACACAGAGGATTGTTACCCAATGACGCTGTGGCTAGACGGTTAAACTCCCACTGGCACCTGATGAGAGGTCCACCATGTAGGGAGTTTCTTGAAACTGCCTCGATGAAGAATGTCTGCCTGAACCGAGTGGAGTATGAAGGCAATTGAAATTTCAAACAGGATAGTAGTGCTGGACAATCATCTCTACCATTAACCAATCTTGTGTCACAGGCGTTTGATAAAGTGTAGCATGAAGGGCTTATTCACAAACTTCGCAAAATTCTACCAGCATGCCATGCAGCAATTCTGGAGTCTTATCTGACCGACCGATACTTCCGAATCAAACAAGATGACGCTTTCTCGAAGCCTTTAAAGATTCATGCTGGAGTGCCACAAGGCTGTGTACTAGGCCCACTACTGTACCTGCTTTACACTTATGATCTACCAGAAACTGAGGAAAATACAACTGCCACGTTTGCAGATGACACCGCAATTTTGGCGACAGGAGAAACCAACATCGAATCTGTTACAAAATGAAACCACTCCATCCTCCGCATCCATGAATGGACAAAAAGTTGGAGAATTAGATTGAATGGAGCGAAGTCTGTACATGTTGATTTCACAAATAAAAGAATCAACTACGTGCCAGCCTTCCTTGACAAGGCGATTCCTTATGCCAATGAAGCTAAATATCTTAGGATGACACTCGATGCCAAACTGAGGTGGAAATCACATGTTAAAAAGAAAAAGTCTGAACTAGTTATCAAATTCAGGAAAATGTACTGGCTTATGGGAAGACACTCAACACTGTCTATCCACAATAAGCTCATATTGTACAACCAAGTCCTCTAACCTGTCTGGACATATGGTGCGCAACTGTGGGAATGCACTGCACAAAGTAACCGCAACATTATTCAGCGCTTTCAGAATAATGTTCTGCGTACCTGCGTTGATGCATACAGATACTTCAGAAACGACAGATTACACTATGAGTTGAAAGTTGAATCTGTCAATGAGGTTATCCGCAAGCAAGCCGTCAATCACCTTTTGAGGCTTAGAGATCATGTTAACGAGGATGTCGTTCAGCTCCTTGACACCGAAGATCTACTTAGAAGACTTAAAAGAACTAAACCGCATGAACTAAGTGAAATAAAATGAACGTCAAGACTAGTGACTCAATAATCAGAACAATAAGTCTAAAGTGAAGAATATTAGATCTTAAGAAAATGAATAATAATTTATCACATGAATATTGCTTTTAAGTTGTTATTACTTGGCACAACAAAACTTGTCAAAAAAAAAAAAAAAAAAAAAAAAAAAAAAAAACCAATCTGTGGATAAAGAGCACGTCTGCCAGCTCTTGTCTCTTGTCTAGGGCTTCCAGGCCCGTTAAGCTCAGCATCGTATTATAATCGAATGCGTCCCAGACGCTACCCAACCTGAATGAGACATATCGCTAAAAACGACGCTGGACACGCTCGATGATTTCAATAGCAATAAAATAATTCGGAGACTACACAGACACATTTTCCAGCAACGATCGAACTAAGGAGGTATATAGAACGGTCAAAGCAGATGGGTCGGTGAACTCCTGGGTGTTCCTCTTTATAAATCCAAGCATTCTCATGACTCTTGAACAGATGTCGTCAATATGGTCGGAGAAATTGAGATGGAAATCAAAAAGAACGCCAAGGTCTTTAAGCCTCATTTTTCCCTCCAAGACCTCTATAGCAAAACAATTATCGGCCTTCTAGGGGTTTCTATCGTTTTTCTACTGATTCCGAGCATTGTGGCACGTGGCGAAGCCAGAGTTATCCGGTAAACTTCCACGTGGAAAGTGGAAACGGGTCACATTTATTACCCCCGATTCTCTAAATAACTAATGTAGATCACGAGGGGGCCAACGACAAATGGTTGGTAATAATTGCCAGGCTTTCAACTTGCGGTAGATGTTTACCTTCCTAAGGATTGAAGAACCTGAGTGGGTTTATCGAGTTCCCCTCATCATCAATCATATATCAACTTCAAAAAGCGAACTACACCAGATCGAGTCATCAATCATATCACATCTAACTGGTTTTTCGTCTGTGAGTTGCTATCTCAGGGAAGCGATGCATTGATAGGTCATCAGAAATGAAAACGCTCTAAATGTTTACACTACGGTTATTCATTTCATTGCTAAACTGTTTATGCTAGAATCAATATTAATAGTAATTTAATTTAACAACGCTTAACGGTGGTTTGATACTGATCGTTTCTTTAAATTTCTGAAAGGTCAAAACGTGAAATCTTTTAATTTTTAATCAATGATGAATAAATTCCCGAGGATGAACTTAACATGTAATATTGATATTACATCAGCTTCGCTTGTTAGTCCAAGACATGAATGTCGATCACAGTGTACCTACCATCACATAAATTTCTAATCAACTGTGTCAGTACTGCCAGGGAAATACTATCTACTGTTATATCTACCAAACCCAAAGAAGCTTCGTTCGAAATCATGGCATCTTAAGTATAGAATAAGAACGAAATTAGCTGAGGAGCTTTGTGATTATGCACTTTATAGTGTTATCACTAAGAGAAGCGTTGTTCCGAAGTTCGGAACTATAAGTGCATCAGGAACATAATTAGCTACAGAGCCCACTAAGCTAATTAGAATGGTTTTTCAATTTATTTTATTTTATTTTGCCACAACCAGAGACACCGCGTTCTTAATTTCAGCATCTCAAGTGAGATTGGAACTTCTGAAGTTCAGAACTATTAGTTAATTAGGGTCATAAATAGCTACAGAGCCCACTAAGCTGATTAGAATGGTTTTTCAATTTATAATATTATATTTTACCACAACCAGAGACACGCCGTTCTGAATTTCAGCATCTCAAGTGTGATTGGAACAAAATTAGCTTAAGCGCTTTCTCAGCTAATTACAGATGTTCCCCATATTGGAATTATGCTCTACCTTACTCAGAGAGATCCCGTTCAAAACTGCAGCATCTAAAGCTGAATAAGAACAGAGTAAGTTACAGATTAGAAACTTAACAGTAACTTAAGTAAGTTAAGTAACTTAAGTAAGTAACAGAGCTCGGTTTTTCAGATTAGTGTCTCAGTTTGTTATACCTATTTGTAATCTACCACACTCTTAGAAGCCTTATTAAAAATTCCACCATCTGGAGTTGGAATGGAATAAAATTAGGTACAGAACTAATTGTGAATTGAATACTTCTTTAAGTAGTTGAATTATGCTCTGCCTCACCCAGAGAGCTCCCATTCCTTCGCAGTACCTCAAGTTGAAGAGGAACAAAATAAATTTTTAATATAGCCACAGAAGATACTTGCTTCCAAGGGGACCATTCTTCGGGTCTCAAAACTGACATCACTAGTCGATTGGACGTTGAAAAATACATAGGCGTAACAAATGAATCGAAAAATGAAAAAGTTGACTTTGTGCATTTCGCTTGTAAGCCGGCGGATCGATATACATCTCTGTATAAAAATCAATGTATGTGTCGATTATTGACCACTTGCTTCCCTTGCACATGGTATTTCGGGCCATCAAAGATATGTTTGAAATTCTTTGTTTCAATTCCGTAAGAAAAACATACCTACATAATAATTAATATAATTAGATAGATATGCCTGATGTAACCATGCGGCTTGATTTTTCTGAGTTTTCAAAGTTTCAGCAAATTGTGAAGTCACGCTAATCATGGGGCTCTCTCCCAGGTGTTTTGACGTAGATTTTTACCAAAACTTTGAAAAATCATAGAAATTAGACTATTAAATGTAGTATAGTGCGGCTGGTAATTGAATTCTTAGAATTTTACTTGCTTTCATTTTAAAATATATAACAAACGGGATGGTGTCCCTCATTGTCAATCGTCTGTTAGATCAGATGTTCCAGTTACCGTTAATATCCACCGATTTTTCTCATTTGTTTTCTTCTGTCATTTTCCTCTGCTGTATTTCTTTGTTACATCTATCTCATGACTCCTGTTTATCTTATTTTGGGTTCACGTATTTGGGAAAACGCTGAGTAGTCAACTCAAAAAAAGACAAATGAAAATAGCCTAACACTCGAGATAGATACCAGGTTCCATACGGTGGGAATGACGCTTGAATTGAAAACATGGTTCCACCAACAGTGTTAAACAACAACGTGGGGGATGCGAGTTTAAAAGTGAAAGTTTTTCAGTACAGAAAAGATGAACAAGAATAAGTTCAATACAGGTGAGATTATCACGATCATTGAAAAATGATATCCTTGAAGACTACAGCACCCAGAAAAAGCCGGTCCTTCACTCCGAGGGTGATTGGAACATTCTCTCCACACCACTAACAGCTCCCGATTCCAGTGACCTAAAATAAGGAGCATATTACTCTTTGCATACCAAAAAATCCGCACCAATCGTTTTACAGTTTACCAATAAGTAACACCATTGTTGACAGGGCCGCTCAGGGCCGCTAAGCCTGCAATGACAGATGATTCTGACGAATAATTGTGCAAATAAATAATTGTTTGCCACGACGCTCAAAAATAATTTTATCCAAGTAAAATTTCAAATAAATATCAAGTACCATTAGAGCCCAGATTCAAAGTAAAGAAAAATAACCCTTCCAAATTTTCAACCATACCTTTTTACAATCCCTTTATCCCAATTAATACGATCGAAAGTCAGCGATGGATTTTTAGAAAAATCCATTGTCATTACGCTCCAAGAAATTTTTGTCAAGTACTTCACAAGGTCGGGTCCATTCAGGTCTATTGTAATTTATTGTGCAAACCGTTTGAGGTTCACGTTAAAGTAAGTAGGCACATATCATGAAGCGGCTGTGAACCGAATGTCCACCCTCTAATCCAATTTCTTCCTTGCGAAAAGTTTCACGAAAACTAAATATTTAAAATTTGATTTTCTCAAAACTGCAATATTTGATACAGTGAATTTCACTTCCAAGTCACCGAATGTTTGTAGTAATAAAGGTGTTTTGTAAAAGTGAAAAATTTGTATTTTTATTGGGTATTATTGAATTATAATCATATTGAAATACATATTTCAATACATATTGAAATCATAAACATCTTGCTTCTTTAGATGTTTTAAACTAAAGAAGTGATTGACGGAGTCATGTTTTGGATTAGTTCAACTTTAGCTGTAAATGGAGAGTACTTGGAATTTGTCTGAACGTGCAGAGAAGTTTTATTAGGAAGAAGAGAAAACTAGTAATAACCCGCCTGTGAGAAATCTTATGAAATCTACCTACATTTTTGTTAAATTTGACTTTCTTCCACCTTGAAGCCTGTCGAAACATACAAACACACAAAGGAACGGGCTTCTACGAAATAAAGAGCAAATCCGTAAAAGGCTTGTAGTGGTTGGTTTCCTTCTGTAGGAAATATTTTCGCTCAAAGAGAGCGCGCCTGATTGTGAGAGCTGAAGTACAGAGGGGAGAAGATACAAGGAACCTGGAAATCGGTTGTCTGGAGACTCTCAATTTAGCTCTCCGCGGCTTTTCAAAGGAAACAAGAGGGTGGTTTAAGTTCCCTTGACACAAGGCCGTCCCCGGCTCCCGTTATCTTTGCCGGAGATAACGACACTACCTCTAGTCATGCTGGTGGGCCTACAAGGTTAAATAGGCTTTTCCACCTCGTTGTATCTGGAGATTCCTCCCACGGATCGCTTACATAAGCGATTCTTGACGGGTCACGCCAATCTCCGCGCAACCTTGCTTCAAAATGAAGCAATGAAGCCGTTCATTAAAGGAACACCGATTTTTAGCAGAAATGTTTTAAGTAAATTGAACTATTGCAGTTACTTCAAATTTAAGGAAAATGAAATTGGCAGTCATCCTGTATGTCCGCATGATCACTTTTTAAGACGTTTTGAAGTATGAGAACAGCGCCAGTACCTTGGTACTTTCAATACCTTATTAACTCGCATTATTAATTACTTGACAACTAAATCCTTAGGCGTATGCTCTTCTTCTGAAACCAATCTCAAGTAGGTAGTTCTGAAGGGATATTGAGAAAAAGGGCAACATCCCTTCTCCCTCCTACATACCTCTAGCGCAGAGGCTGCCCGATGTGTCCAGCAAGCTTCAGACAATTTCCCGAGTTGTAAGCTCCCATTAAATATCTTTCTATATATCTTCTTTTGACAAAGTTACATAATATCAAAAACCCATTTCCTGATATCATTCGTTATTTGGAAACTATTTAAAACGATACGCATGTTGACTGATCTTGAGGGTATTTGGCTATGTGCCACGTGAACGGCGAAACCGAGCGAGCGATGCGACCGACGAAGAACATCGCTTGATTCACTCGCGGTGCCCAAACGAGTTCCCCAGGTACAGTCATGGTTACAAATGTATTATTAACTGTCATTAAAATGTATTATTTAATTGAAGCGAAGAAAATATTGAATATAAATAATAAAATAGTACGAATAAAGTGTGAATACGGGTATTTGAATTAGTTTCTGTTGATGTATTGTCCAACCTTTCGGAGACTTTGAAAGATACGTCGTCACTGTGAGTGATGGTTCTTAGGAAAAATAGGAAAGACATTAGCTGAGTCAGCGTAAATTAGATCGCATGAATTGCCCGTCTGCTCCTCCAGCGGTATGGCTGGCACGTGTTAACAGTCTAGGTGGGACATAGCCAGACCGAGGTTTCATGTTAATCGCGCTATGGGCTGCATTCAGCTTTGGTGCTCTCCAACCCCCTCCACACTCCTTAAAAAATGAACGCTTACACACGCACATAATGATAACACATACATCCAAACACTCCCACCTAGTAAGTACAATACTTGATGAAGAAGTATCTCATGATCATGGAGAATGATAAAAGTGGTGAATAATCCAGATCCAACTTCGGCAGATTTAAAGGTTTATTAAAAGCAAATACGGCTCACTGGATGGTGGACAGCCCCGTTTCACATAGTGGAACACTTTGATGTCCCCAGTACACAAGGTAGTTGATTTTGATCAAAATCTCTAGAAAAAATAGTTTTTATTTAGTATTTAACCTCGTCATTGCTTTTCAGTGAAAAATTTACTATTTTATTACAAGAAATATGACTTCAAACTTGAGATTCGTCATTTTGGTCACTGTTCCTTGGTCACACCCTAAAACTTCACATCTGTACTGATATTTACTTCTGAAAATCAATGCATTGAGAATGACATTGCCGGGTTTGGACACCTATGGTAATGTTAACTGCATACACTGAATTTGTGGTGGACAAAGAAGAAATGCATGTCTCAAAATCCAGCATCAGTTTTCGAACTAAGAATTCCGCACGCGCTAGTTATTAGCTAGCGGAGGAGCCAACGAATAGCACTTCTGCGCTCTTCTTCATCTTTGGTTACAACGTGGCCATGGGAACGGAAAGTTGAAGGTAGATTATTGTTTCTTTTTATCTTCATTTGTCTGGTCAATAATTAGTGAGTGTTTTTTCTGTGCATCATTCATGTCACACTTCTTTTCATCAGAACGGGTGAATCCAAACTCTTCAAACTTGGTGAGGTGATTGCTTCCTTTGCATATTAGCCAAGTCAATTTACCAATTCATTTTCAAAATGGCGTCTCAAATAAGAAATCATCATTTTGGTCACAGCTATTTTTGGTCACACTACCAGAATTGATCCCTGTAACCAAAATGATGCTGAGTGATCAAAATGATGGAAACTACAAACCTGAGCTGCTGAACCTTGAAAAACGCTATTTGGAATAAATAAATAAGTATCTGTCACACAGCATGAATGTATACGTGAATTGTCGTAACTGATCGTATTATATTATGTTTATACTTATCGTTTATACGTTTATGTATCATATTGTTTATATGTGGTTAATAGCCGATGTTCTAATTCTGAGTTTAATAAAAATGTTGCCGTTTCCTATTCATCCCCATGATATCACGAGTCTCCATGTTTATTGTATCTACATATTGGTGCAGGGAATGGAGTAAAACAAAGTTTTTGTCATTTAGGTCACGAATGATCATTTTGGTCACACCATGTATTCAGCTCAGATTTCAATAATACTCAATAGAAACACGATCTGAATATGACTACATGGTTCTTAAACTTAAACTCTATAACCCATAGCAAGGGGTTGGATTAAAACGGAATTTCTCTCCTGTGAAAAAGTTTAGTGTAAAAATTCTGATGGTCGAGGTAAATTCAGAAAAATGTAGTCAATAATTCAAAATTCTCACCCATCTTTATTGCACGGACCACTGCACAGGATTTTCTTCTATACAACTTGAGGAAAATTCATTTTCGACAACTTAGTTAAGTTAAACGTACTGTGACCAAAATGATCTGAAATTAGTTTTTTCTAAGTTTTTCAGTGATACATCCGTCAAAATTGAATACTTATCGGTGCTGCTTCACATTCTTACTCTTGAATATATATTTAGATGGGTTAGCAAGGTTAAAATTAATCATAAGAGCAAAGTGATTTTGAAAACATCAGCTAGTCCAAAGTGTCCCACTATGTGAAACAGGGCCACGTGTACACATAAAGTCATTACCTATAACTTACCCGCATGTTAGTTAACAACAGTTGACGACAAATAGCCAAAAACAAAGGGAGTGTAGGGTATAGGAATGGATGATGGTGGGGTGTTGGGGAAGGATGGGGTGAAGAGCACACAACTGCCACACTGACTTCTGACTGATGTGTTTCACTCGGAAAAGTGTCAAAATAAAAGTTTTCGAAAAAAACCTCTTCATCATCCAGCGTGACAGGTAAAAGTCTGAAATAGACAGAATTTACATAGAGTAACCCTCTGGTTAACTCTATGTCCAAACTTGGACGCACCGAATAGAAAAACTCGTGTGCGGAACTCCTAAGGTCATTATTCCCCTGAAATCTGATATTTTATTTTTTCCCTTGTGATTATACGGGCTTGAACTGTGATATTTTCCCAGAAAGTTTTAACGAATAATTTGATGGTAGGTACCATCCTAAGTTTTGAATATTAACTTTCAATTAGTGTATCTTTTCAAAAAATTTAGGTATGGGTACTTACCAGTTTGTCAAGTCTCACAATTAGAAGCATTCTTAACAGAATAAATTTATTGTTGAATTTGAAATTTCAACGCGTTCATTCCGCAAACCTCTGCAAATATTAATTTTCATCAGTTTCGGAAGAAATGTTCATAATTTAAAACAGCAATTCGTTATGTAAAAGTGGCCGTGAAACACAAAAGCCGAGTGAAACAAGTTATTCATTTTTTCCAGTTCCTTAATGGATATAACTTGAAAAATGACAACTTCGTGGGTTTTAACAATATTAATGCAAATTTACCATCAATTAGGCAAAAATCATCTGACTATTTTTAGTTAACTCATCAATGGTATTATTAAGCCTAATTTTTTTTATTTATTTCTTTATTCATCAAATTTTTATTAGTTTCCACTACAAGATGGGGTACCAAAAACGTGCTACGCGTTAGTAAAGATTTTCGTGGTTCCGGAGTTAAGTGCACCAAGACACCCAGGATCGAAACATTGTCCGTCACCGAGAGCAAATAGAGCTTTCTGTTTTGACAAACTTATTGATAAGAGCGTTAAAAACAACATCATATTGAGTATTATCTTTTGAGATTTGAATAAACATTACAATATTGAGTGCACAATAAAAAAATGTATTGCCTCCAGGTAGGTAAACTAAGTCAAACTCGTGCTACAGTTTGTGTATATTCCGAAAAGGACAACTAACTTATAAAAGTTCATAGGAATGAATGAGGAAGTTACATTTCCCAGCGAACTTGGAAGATGATGTTTCAGCCCTCCTCGAAATTGGAGAGTAAAAAAATTGGGTTTGCTGTGCAAGTCCATTAATGCACGGTGAGGATCGAAATTCGAGGCAATTTAAGGGGTTGAAGACTGCAACAAAATTGATTGGAAACCGTTGTGGAATGCAGCATGTGTTCCGCAAGTATTGCACTTCGACCAGGATATTTAATTGGGTTTGACTTGTGAAATTGAGTAGACATCAAAAGTTATGCTCGTCAAGGATCAGAATTCGAGACAATATAAGGGTTGAAGACTGCAACAACATTGATTCAAAACCGTTCTGGAATGCAGCATGTGCTCCGCAAGTAATGCACTTCGACCAGAACATTTAACTGGGGTTGACTTGTGAAATCGAGTAGAAATGAAAATTTTTGCTCGTCAAGGATCAGAATTCGAGACAATATAATGGGTTGAAGACTGCAATTAAACTGATTGAAAAGCGTTCTTGAATGCAGCATCTGCTCCGCAAGTATTGCACTTCGACCAGCATATTTAACTGGGTTTTGAATAGGGAAATCTAGTATACATCAAAATTTATGCTCGTCATGGATCAGAATTCAAGGCAATATAAGAAGTTGAAGATTGCAACAAAATCGATTGAAAACCGTCCTGAAATGCAGCATGAGCTCCGTAAGTTTTTCACTTCGACCAGGATATTTAACAGGGTTTTGAATAGTGAAATCTAGTAGAGATCACAATAATTGTGCTCGTGAAGAATTAGAATTCGAGGCAATTTAAGGGGTTGATGACAGCAAACAAATGGATCAAAAACCGTTCTGTAATATATCATGGACTTCAAAAATGTTGTACTTTGACCAGGATATTTAACCCTTCGTCGACAGCGCGGGCGCACATCATGCCCAAAATCAGTAAGCGTTGTTGTTTCTTTGCACGAGTTCAACACCGAGGGTGATGGCCCATGCTATGCCTTCCCCACCACTTCCCCACCAACACCTACATTCCTAGCGTATTCATCACCTCCCTATGAAAGCTAGATGTCATCCACAAGAGTTTGATGTGCTTGATTTCGTTCTTGGACACTGAGGGCAGGGCGTGGTTCTACCGATTTGAGATTGACTGATAACTTATTGTTTATTGACGATTCAAGATAGTTTTGATAGTTTCAATTATTGGACTTATTCTGTTGCTAGTGAATATGTAGGTAAATAACTTGTAACATGTTTTTCGTAGTGAATCGACTCTACTTTTTTTTCGTAAATACTGACTAAGTACTAATTGCTCGCATTTTCAAGTTGTATTTTTTCCAAGAAATGTAGAAGGCTTAGAGTGAAAAGTGGTTGGATTACCTACCTGTATTTGGTATCGCGTATTTTGTGGTTGGTTAACCATTCGAATTTTCATATAATTACAATCAGTAACGTATTGAAGTTTCATACATTATTTGTGTAGCAAGAGGAGTACTCATGATAATCTAGTTTTCTATATCTATTTGAGGTTGAATCAATTCGATTTCAGTTTTCATGTCACAATGTTTTGGTAGTCCGAAGAACTATTATTCAGAAATGAACAGATTTATAATTATGACTTTTGCTTGCCTCTAAATAACTACTTAATAAATAACTACTTTTATCATTTAAAACAAAATATGGGTCGGGTACAGAGTGCTTCGCGTGGTCCAGTTGTAACAAAGAAGGTCACTGTCTACAGAGGGTTAACTGGGTTTCGACTTGAGAAATCTGGTAGACATGTCATTCCTTCCTCTACACCACGCAATGCTCCTACGATTAAAAAATTACTTATTGGTTAAATGCCAGAGGAGAGCCCCAGTGGCCTTGTCCCATCATTTATGTATGATCACCTCTCTCCCTCGAGGTCGCGTACTGAGAATCCATCGCACGGTCTGCTTCAAACATCCTGGCGGTGGGTTTGTTAATTCAGACTTCAGCTCGTCCCACCAGATACGGGTCAATACGTGTTCCCTGAACAGAAATTTGGCTCACTGGAACACCGCTCAGAATATATTTACATAAAATAAACTTTGTCTAACTATTTGCATAGTTTTTCTTGAACTTTTGCTTGCGAGTCTACAGTTTACCGATAAGTAGCGGAAGCTTTGATTTCCCTTTCCAGAGATAAAACCAAAATTTTCCCAAAAAATCAACATTTCCGTTCCCATTTTACGTTTTATACCGTTCCGAGCCGCTTTCGTTTTGCGTCCTTCTATGAGAGTTTATGTGTGTATCCGTGTGCCCGCTAATATTTGTAGATAACAAGGTTAATTTCTACAGGTTTCATCCGATTTCGATCAAGATTTCAATTTCAATGTACAGTTTGGATGTAGATGGTCCTCTATCAGTTTTATTACTCAAAAATCAAATCTTCACCATACCATGCGAATATGGAAAACGCTGCTAATTATTTCACAAAGGTTTATTATTTTTTCAATTGAGTTTGATCGTAGTTTTAGTTGGTTTGCGTACGTCATAAGGCCCGTCCAGACTCCTCGGCGTGTCCTATTTTGAGTTGCCACAACCTATACTTCTATAATTATATACGCATGTTTATATTTCTCGATTTGAGCTCCTATCTATTCAAATAGTTATTGCCTTAATAATATCATTATCTAAGTACGTACGAAAAGTCGAGAGGATATGTTATTAAATATGCGTAGGAAAAGCATTGGTATTAACACACAAATATGACCTAGAAAAAAACATATATTCATGCCTCGAAGGAACGCTGTACCCACCTCATGGTGCTGCGGTGTATTATATGGGTATAACACGTAAAAGTAATAAATATCCATTCTCCTACACCCCTCTGCTACGCCCCTGGTCACTCCAGCCACCACAAGGTGCCGCGGCGCCTCCTCTCACTCCATCCCCCGCTCACCCCCCTCACCCCCCTCACCACCCACCGTGATGACCCCCTGCCAAGCGTGCCAGGCATGCGTCTAACACTCAAAGCCTCGAAAAAGACACTTTTTCGCCCGTTTTTGGCCCATAGCATCTATACCGTGAGTAAAGCGATCGGGATGGTTAAACGTTAGGACCAACTAGACCCCAAATGGAGTCTATGTGCGAAAGAACGGGTTTATAAAGTAAATTCTTAGGCCTTTTATGGCCCGGACGGCGGATGGACATTTCAAATTTGGATTCTACGCACCTTGAAACGTAAAGTGACAAAGTTTGAGGGGGGGTTATACAATTTTTTTGCTATACGATCACATAGGCTTATATCTTGGAAATAATGAACCAAAATCCACCTAGTAAGTTCACGATTTTGCTGAAGTGTGTGACTGGTTGGGAAAAGTCATGTTTAAGCTTCCCATATAAATTTCAACACAATCGTACAGTCGGTTGCTGCTTAGCATGCGCGAATGTAAAAATCATTGTAACAAGCATTAGGTACTTAATTCTACAGTGTTGTTGGGTTGTCACCGTTTCTGTAGTAGGGGATTGTGGAGGTCCAAAAACTGGCAGTCCTCAACCAGTTCTTCATGTTTTATTTCATATCTGTCCTGCTCTTCGCCCCTTTAGGCCTCTTCAAGACTCTTGGAGTTTGGGATATTGGGTAGGGACCATTGGCTGCATGTAGACGTACATGGTCTGAATAAGTGTTTGATGATAAGTCTTGATAGTTCTAGAGTATGTCCAAATTAGCATTGACTATTCATTTAAATTACTGCTCACCTCCCTGATGGGTTCCAAAACAACATATTTTTCTTCTGTTTTAGTGTAAAATTACGATTCTTTCTACTTTTTTTAATACTTGCGACTATTGTAAATGTACCTAGTCATAACTAATACAGATATAGGTAGGTACTAAAACTATGAAGTACGTACCATCAAACACCTACCAAGACATGTAAGTCTACGTTTAAGTCTAATGTCTTATTATTATTGGAAACTGAATATTTTGTAATACCTTTTGTCCAGAAGCAGATAGAGATCATAGGACCACAAATTCACATTATTCCGTAAATTGCTGCCACTTTTGCACAAACTGAGCACAATATTAGGATCTTCCTGATGCGTTTGAGTATGTAGGTAGTAATGTTTGAATACTATAGATTGCCAACATTTTCCATCATATCATCCATCATACACCTTCTTGTTATCTTTTCTTTCATATTTATCATCCACAATAATACACACAAACCTCCCTCGTTACTATAGCCACACGTGCGCATCACGTTCATCCGCCTCAAACGCTAACAAAAGATAAAATGTTACGTTTTGATCTGCTTCGCATAGAAGGTAGACGTATGAGAAAACTAAAATATACGAAGGGGCCACGTTTTTACGTACTCTGTCGTCTGATTCCACCCAAGTCTTTTTCAATTCTCCCGTATTCCTCCCACTTTGGTCTCATCCGTGTTCTCCTTGCCGGTATATTACCCCGGATGTTTGTTTGTGGGAAATGGAGGGGTTTTCGGAAGTAAAAACAAGTTGTTCCTGAAGTGAAGTTTCTCTCTTTCTCTTCCTCTTCCTCCTTTTTCAGTACCGGTTTCTTTATTGTATCCCAAGTCCAAGGAGTCCATGGAAAACGCTCGGCTATCAAGACGATTTTGGATCTTCCAGCTTCTGAGTAGGTCAGTTAGATAGACTGTGAGAAGATATTAAAGCGTACATACCATCACATACTCATTAATTACTCATTACATTCAAGCTACCCAATCAACACAGGACGCCAGCGTACATTAAAACAATAGGACACGTATGAATTGTTACTAATCAATGATCAAATAGAACTAAAAAAGTCCTTGTCGAATGCACCAAGATCGAATGAGCGAATTTTCGTGAATGATCGTATTTTATTCAGGCTAAATTGTTTTGCAATTTAAGCACTTTGCGCCCGAAGAAATGGTCAATTATCAATCTCAAGGCAAATAAATAAATAAATAAAATAATAATAAATAAATAGATAACAAATAATAATAAATAACTTGCTCTAAATAATAATTTGCTATTCCAACAAATATTATTGATTTTAACCACTTTTTGCAGTTTTTATCGATTCTCTGTACATTCAAGGGACATGCCCCCTGAGTCACCTGATGCCGAATATGTTTCAGTGATCCATTCTATAGCATTTTTAGACCAAATACAACCTTTTTCAGACCAAATTGAACTTTTTCCAAACCAAATTACACCTTTTTGAAACCAAATTACACTTTTCCAAACCAAACTAAACTTTTTACAGACCTAATTAAACTTTTTCCAAACCAAATTACACTTTTCCAAACCAAATTACACTTTTTCCAGACCTAATTAAACTTTTTTCAAACGAAATTATACTGTTTCCAAAACCAAATTAAACTTTTTCCATACCTTATTAGGTTTAGAAAAAGTTTAGTTTGGTTTAGAAAAAGTTTTATTTGGTTTGGAAAAAGTTTAATATGGTTTGGAAAAAGTTTAATTTGGTCTGGAAATGCAACAAGCTAGAACGAGGCGTTAAAATGCATGTTTTCATTTTCTTTTTTCTCGTTTCACCTCGTTTTTTCGCCCACCCCCTTCTACCAGTTCACACCAGCCAATTTTGATGAAATTTGAAACATAGTCTACATTTGGCCTGATGAAATGCCTTCTGGGGTTTTGAAGCCGCTACGAGGCCTGGTCAGCTGAATGAATTAAATTCTCTCCTTTTCACCCTACCTATGAAGTTGACATTTGACAGCGAGCTTCTCTGGGTCTTAAAGATACGAATCAACTCAGAGGCTTGAAATTAGGTAGGGATACTCCCTGAGACATTATGAGACGGATAAATGATGGGAGCTGACCCTCATCAGCTGATTTAGCTTAAAAATCTCCTATTCATCCTAGGAATGAAAAAATTTGAAAGGAAGATTTTCTAGGGCATTAAAAAATTATCAAATTTACGGATCCTATGCTGATCAGCTATGTGAATTAAATTCTCTCCTATTCACCCTAGGACAATTAAATTTGACAGAGAACTTCTCTCGGACAAAAACGGCGAATGAAATTATTGACTTTATCCTGAGCTGCTCGTGCATTCCAACCTTTTCCTCTTAGACCACCGAAAATGTGTGATATCCCCCCGAAAAGACGCTCCGAGTTCAAAGGATGCCAAACCACAAAATGCATGATATTATCTGATTTGGGCAACTGCAATAGTTGGATTTTCTCGCACTCTTTTGGACTGCGTTCAGGAGTGAGACGCTTCTTCACCAGCTTGCCCGATTTTCGCCAATTACTCTATAAGCATACACCATCGCTGTTCTCCAAACGTGGTGGAGAAATATCTCCTTTAAACGGACTTCCCTGATTTTCATCTCATTTCTGTTTTAGGACCAGAACAGAGACCAGTACGAAGTATGTAATACTGTTTTATACCTTTCTAATCCCATTTTATGAAACTAGTTCCATTCCATTGTGAATTTCGTTCCGTTGAAATCATATCATACAATGACAGTTACAAATGCAGAGCTGAAGATTGGGCTGTAAACGTTAACATCTCCTTGAAAGTTATGAATGGCAAATATTATTATTCAACATTAGGAATATATTTGCTGTCACGCTGAGATGTATGAATCCACTACCACATTTATCAGTACGGTTGGGCGATCGGCGAAAATCGGCTAGTAGATTCACAAAACATGATTAGACAAACATATATGAAACAAAACAGTGTTACATACTTTCGTACAGTTGTAGTATTAACAGTTGTAGAGCTCTGCAATAGTAGGCAATGCGGAGGTGGTGGGATCTGGTCCTAATATAGAAATGAAATGAAAATCAGGGAAGTCCGTTTGAAGGAAATATTGCCCCACCACATTTGGAGAACAGCAATGGTGTTTATTGTCTAACTAGCGAAAATCAGCCAAGCCGTTCAAGAATCGTCTCACTTTCAAACGCTGTAAGAAAGCGTGAGAGAATCCGAATATTGGCTAGGCCCATATCGGATGATATCATGCATTTTGTGGCTCGGAATCTTCTGTAGGCGGAACGTATTTTCTGGGAGATTTGAATTACCAAAGGAATTTTTCGTGAAATTAGTGTCTAATGAATGTTACCATCATTGAATAGGAGCTGTAATAAAGTTATTTTCGAACGGAAAATATAATAAAATAGTTGACAACTTTTAAAACTGGTAGTCTACAAATCACTGATCCGTTTCATTAGTTGATAACTCGCTGTGGTCTTGATTCAGCAGACTGTGTTTAAGTGGGTACGGCTAATGTTTAATTCGCTGGTATTGTCCAGAGAATTCAATCCTTTCCTCCAATCTAAGGGTCAAGGAGGATAAAATAGTTCGATGAAGTACAAAGAGACCGGAAATTCCCCAGATAAAATACTGCTATACATCCTGGAATTTCCATGATTACGACCGGCCCTGTGTTTCCTTGAAAGTGCTGTTAAACTTGGCGACTGGCCAGGGGATAAGAAGTGTTAATGTATTGCTGGACGAATCGAGCTACGAGATCCTCCAGCTGATTGTGAGATCCTCTCTCTTCTAACACTCTCCGTAAGGGCCAGCTCCAACTTTTACCGAACCAACTCAAAGGTCCCCACTTTTTAACAGGACAGCAAACTTTGTAGCGGTTTCTATTTTTATTTGAGATAGATCTGATCCTGGGAGAATGCAAGTGGTGTACGGCAGACGGACAGTTTTTTTTTTTTAACACAGAATGTGTTTTAGCCATGGACTAACTAGCCGAAAATGGAACGCGGGATGGTAACGAAATGTGTGACGGATGATTTTCACGTACAACCGAGTCGTTGCTAGGGATATGGTACTTCGTCGTTTTTCATCCCACAAAATTCGTTGACCATTCGTTCGAAAGCTCTCGATTTATCCAACAATATTATGTTAACTACTGCGAAGTGCGTGTCCAACAAACTGAGTTATGAGCATGGTTATATAAATAATTGTTTACACACAGGTGATCATTCTCAATAATTGATATTGTGAACATGATTGCAACCGCTTGTTAATTTCTGATGATTTCATTGAGCTTGTGTTTCGATGATTTGATTCATAGCAGGTGATCTGAGTATTACGAAAACGATTTGATTTGTGAAGCGGAGGTTAAATAATTTGAATAGGTAATTTCTATACTTTACACTCTAGGAAGAAGTAATTTCGTTTGTAGTCTCTTTAGGACATTTACTTGACGATGCTCAGGGTCCGGATCAGATGTGTGGCTCTTAAAGCTAATTTCTATGCTTTACACTCTAGGAAGCTGTAATTTCGTATGTAGCCTCTTTAGGACATTTACTTGACGATGCTCAGGGTCCGGATTAGATGTGTGGCTCTTAAAGCTAATTTCTATGCTTTACATTCTAGGAAGCTGTAATTTCGTATGTAGCCTCTTTAGGACATTTACTTGACGATGTCCAGGGTCCGGATCAGATGAGTGGCTTTTAAAGCTAATTTCTATACTTTACACTCTAGGAAGCTGTAATTTCGTATGTAGCCTCTTTAGGACATTTACTTGATAAATCGCTCTTGATTTATCACGAATTTATTTCGTATTTTTTTTCGTAGTTTCATACTATAACTATATAAATTGATGTTATAAATGAATAGTAAACAATGACGCTTGTTTGGTTGTCACTTGGTTGCGCGACAACGCAAACACATTCTGTGTTTCAATAATTTCGTCCGAAGTATGTAAATAGAGGTAACCGGGGGTCCAGGGGGCTTGCCCCCTGGCGAGGCGCGGAGCGCCGAGTTTTTTTTTTTTTTTTTTTTTTTTAATCGATGTACTTATCTATCTTAAAACGTAAAATAACTAATCTTTTGGGAGGGGGGGGGGGGGATTACATTTTTTGTCAATTACAATGAATCATTATTTTATAAATAAACCAACTAAATAAATTAACTAAATAAAATAGGTACCCACCTACATTTATCATTAAAAAAGTTACAGCCTTGCAGCATGATCGTATGTGCGAAACCATTAATTATCGACTTTGTTATGTTGAATTGTTTTGAAAATTCAGGACTTTGAGTGAAAAGAAATAATAACTACAAATTTTGTGGGAAAGAAAAAACTCGTTTAAAATAATAGGTATTCTGGTATTCATAACACATTTTAATTTATTATTATTATTATTATTATCATTTTTTGCTGTTTTTATCTATTTTTTGACCAATATTATTAAAATTTGAGTACATTTTCCAGCATACATTTTTAACGTTCTATTTCATCGTTGAAAAACTTCTTTTGACTATAATTCCGCTATAAATAAAAGTTTAACGATTTTTGGCCGTTTTCAATCATTAAGTGATTTTTTCAGCAAGTTTATTTTGAACTTTGACTAATTTAATCTGTTCACAAAATTCTGGCCTATGATCTCATTTAATTCGTTTGAAAAGCTGGATTTTTGGCGCAAGAATAGAATTTTTATTCCAATCCAAAGGAGATTTTATCGTCTGAAAGGATATACAAGAAGGAATACTTCAAGAAGGAAGGATACTTCAAGAATCGTTTCCGAATTACTCAAAACTGATTTTCTTGAAGGAATTTTTCAAAAATATTCATTTTTAATTTTAGGAGCCATCTCAAAAGCTCATGTTTTTGTGTTTTTTTTTTTTTTTCTCTCTTTTTAACCGAAATTAGCTTAAAAAAATTTTACTTTTACTTTGAAAGTTTTTGGATCCTGTTTTAGTATTTTTTTAACCTATTGGTTTTTATTGGAAAGAAGCGCCAACATTTCAAGACACAGTTTTTTTTTTTTTTTTTTTTCTTGTTTTTTAAATGTTTGCCTTTACAAAAAGGAAAAGAAAAACAGATGCTTCATCGTGAAGCTCACAATTTTCCCGATTCGTTCGCCCTTCAAACTCGTTACCTCACAATAACAAACTGAAAAGAAAAGCAGCAGCAAACCGTCCGAAGGCGTTATAAGACCACGAAACCCTCCTATACGTCAAGGTAATGAGGTTGGCCTCTAAAGCGAACTTTTTAATTAACTAAGTTTCTTTATTAAAGACTCATCCTAATCAAGCGAGAGTTGAAAGGGGATTGAGAACTTTCATTTCTTCCTGACCCCATTGAAAAGAAGTGGGGTCAACCTGCGAAAATACTTGGAGAAATCCTAAGTGGTTTCGGGAGCGAGTATTAATAATCGATTTATTGGTTTATTATTTCCAGTAATGAGCATCTTGAAACAATCTGGAAGAACAATATTCATCGAAGTTCATTTGATAATAATTTAATAAAAATTCGATTAATCGAGAGGCTCAACGGGAGTTCCGGGAGGTGTGGAATATCCAGCATCAAAACGGGGGTCCGGGCTGAATCGTCGAAATTCAACAAAAATGCCGGATTCCTAAGCTTTTTAGATCTATTCTAAGCACAATAAAAACTTACAACCATGTATCTTTACAATAATGTAATCATCATTAGTCATGCATAATTTTTATGGTCATAAAACCGAATTTTCGTAAACTATTGTATTATATTTATGTTGAATTCATGGTAAAAAAAAAAAAAAAAAAATTAATTACTGATGAACGAATTAAGTCTACTTTGAATTAGCTAGCATTTGTAAATATGTCTGCATGTGTTAGTTTTTGTGTTTTTGTGCGTGTTTGAGTGAGCGTTTGTGTTTATTTGTGAGTCTCTCTCTCTCTCTCCCTCATCTCTCTCTGTGCGTGTGTGTATGACTTCCAGTTTTTCAAACTTTCTCAGGGATCTGGTCAGCGGACCAACTAGTTCTAAATAATGATCAGCTTTTCTAAAAAAGATTTTGAAATTTCAGCTTTTTGGCAGATATAATCGATTTTTTATAGCACATGATAATTAAATTTGAGTACATTCTTGAGAATACATATTATTTATTTATTACACGTCCGGTATTCGCTATTCTCATCAAAATCAGAAACAACCCATACATAAAGATGTCCCTTTAATTGTTTCATTACTTACAAATATGTTTTATGTATTTTAATCGCAATTTATTATGATTTGAGGAGATTTTCAGTAATTCCCGTCACTTTAATAAACCAAGGCTTTTTAAAAATATTTTTTTCATTGACTCATTCATAGAGTGTTTGGATCAACAGTGATGACAGTGTCAAGGACGAAATAAGCGAGAGAAGATTGTCAATGTGCAACAGCCGAAGAACAAAAGCGTGAATGTGAAGTGAAAGTAAACGAATAAAAAATTGTATCACAAAAGAACGGAACCGCAACCTCTTCATTGTGATTTCTTCCGTGGAACTGTTCTTTGAGAACTGGTGTCAGGGATCAAACGGCTCTCTGTACACACTCGGGTCAAAGAGGTGTGGTATCCATTACCCACCACGAAAAGGAGCTTTCATGTAAAATATCTGACCACGCTTCCAAGGCTTGGAACCTTTAGTTTCAAACCTCTGTATCCTTTTTCAAATTTACGTCGAGGTTGTGAAGCTGGACTCATGCTATTTTATTTGAGGCTAATGATGGAATATCAATATTTGATATAAGAAAGTAGTGGTTATAGACAGGTAGGTATATTAAAAGTTCGTAATCTCTGTCTAACTTATAAACGCTGATGTAACCTCGTGCACATGGTTGGCAAACTTAAACTGCCATGTAGACAACTCCCACCCCTACTCAAAGTATCAATGCAAAGTGAATTACCTTAGAGTGATCAAAATAAATTGTTAAATTGGAAAACCTTTAATTTCACGGCTGTGCAAAGTATTGGTAAAGTTAGTACGCTATGTTCTCCGAAATCCTTTCAACACGTGCAATTTCGACAGTTTAATCTTATTTCGATGACATTTTTAGGGAATGTGCGGGGTTTGCTGTATATAGTTCTCTATCAGTTTCATTACTCAAAAATAAATACTTTAGTCTGCGCATGCGCTAAAGGAAATTCCTTCAAGTATAATTTTCTCACCTTATAGAAATAATCGAATTCGGAGGGTAGTTTGGAAAATACTATTTACTTATCCCATATCAATTTCATCATGAACGTATCGTTAGACCGTGTACTGAGATGTAGGTATATTTCTATTCATGTTTGCTTAGTTGGCAGTTGACAAAGAGACATTGACAAACAATGACAACGCGCAACAAGAACCGAAGATGACAGCTGTCAAAACCCGATGCAACGGTAAAAGTGGAAGTGTCCGGCGGGTGGGAGTTGATCGTTGCCCAACATTGTAAGACTGGGACATCGCAAGTCAAGGTAACGAGTTCGATACTCCCATTCGATACATTGGGCTGGTTGTGTGTTTCCGTCATGCCGCATTATTTTCATCACCAAAACGTCACAAAAACTGCGAAAACCCCATGACGGCAGAGCTTATCAGCATACCATGAAGTACTTTATGTTTATTGGGGTCGCGGAATCGATCTAGAACATTTTCATGATCGTAACATCAGCCGTCCCTTCAGCAAGAGCCCTTAAGAAAAATTTCATAATTTCTAAAGGATTTGACTAACTTTATTGAAGGATCTTTTACGTAAATTTTAGACCCATAAATCAATTCACGATTAGACATTTTTTGCCTAAATACCTTCACACAACGGTTTTCTGATTTTCTTCACAATAATTTTCAGCGAGATTAAATCGATTAGATCGTTCCTACTATCACGCATCAAATGTATACATTTTATTGAATATATCATCACAACATCGTCAGATAATCAATAAAGACTGATTGAGAGAGGTCGCAGCACGGATCCAGTCGTATTCAATATTGTTTTTTTTACTTTTGTCTGTTCAACAAGTAAAAACAAGGGTAAATTGTTTAAGGGCGTTTATTGAGATAAATACGGTTATCACCAATTACTGCAGCGGAAACCAGTTTTCTTTAAATAGATCCTAAAGAACATTTCTGTATCAAGGAAACCTTGTCGCACTTCGGATCTCCTCATGTTCTCTTCTACTGAATTTTATTTTTCTTATTTACTCTTCATTTTCCGTTCTTCAAAGGAGATTATTTTCCTTGTGCCAACCTCATACAGCGTTTGCAGTCCTGTGTCGCTTAGCATAGCAATTCCTCAATACACTAGGAATTTCGTCATTATGCAGCCATTTTTCGATGAATGTGTTTAAGAAGCAAATTAATTTCGGATTTTCAGGACCTGTGAGTGAATTTTAGCCCAGCCGTCTTGGACATATTCAGTTTTCAAGAAGGCTAACACAGCACCCATTTGAGTGGAAATTCGGATTTCCTTTGAGGCGGATTTACGGGAGGAATGTACCTGAGCTATTGTATTGCGTGATAGATAACTTCCGACAAGCTCCAAGAAATAATTTCGTGGTAACATAACCCCCAACCTTAAACTGTCACATTGGCTCTTTCGTGCTTTTTTCGCACATAATTATACATGCGCTTTATTCACTAGGTGCTTTTTTTCGCAAAATCTTTGAAGTGACTTGGATATTGTGTATCCAGTGACAGGTATGTGAACTGAACAGGTGTATGTCCCAGCATACGTAGGACTGCGTTCAACTGCAATCCAAACTTCCGCACCCTTTTAAATTGCAGATCGAAATTGTTCAACTGCGTAAGGGCACTTTGCCGTCAACGGTATATAAAAATACTTAGAATCCCTAAAAGGAATATACTCGAAACTACTCCATTGAAGTCAACTGATACAATCCAATCGCAGGGGCATGAGGTTGAATCATTAAACCAACATTTTATGGACAGCGTGCGTTACTTCCATTCTGACACGAAGACTGTCGACAGCGTCACTACGACACCCTAAAATTGGGTTGTTATCTTGGGACGTTGGAGGAAGATTTGTACGTCTCGATAAGGGAAGCTGGTTGCTTCTCAATACGGATGACACAGCGTGAAGATCCGGTCGATATCGTCGACCTATTTTTACTTCAGCGATTAGATTGACCCCGAAAGTGAAAATGACCTCCTGGAAGGTCAGGGGTTAAAGGTCGCACTTCTTGATCCCACGTACTACGTTACCACCCACGAGGTGAAATTGAGTAAATGGGTTGCGTACTTTCGTTTTCTTCGTCGTTTTATTTTTAGTGGATCCACCAATCGGTGTTAGGGGGAAAATAGCTTCCTGATTTTCCATCACAAATGAAGTAGCGGGTTGCTGGAGTACTATATTAAATTGGGTTCGTAGCTCTCCAAAGAGCACGAAATGAAGGCACACAGTCTAAAGGAGGGACACTTGGCAGAACATCTGCTCAATTTATTGAAGAAATACTAGGAAACGTATTTATTTCTGAATACAGCACATTACTTATAGATTTCTCTGAATACGTCCTTCTTATTCCATCATGTAATCTTATTGCACGAAAACTTTCAATACAGCCCCTTGTAAGGTAATCATATAATATTAACAATCATGGAAACAAATCAGCTTAGTACTAAATTTAGGAGCCGTATGAACTTTTACGTCGCTATAAGACTTATTTAATTCACAATTATCAGCGCGCAGCATCGGAACTTAAACTCAATTTTGTTATACATATACATATATGCACACTCATAACCAGTCAGTATATGTACAGACCTGTGACCTGAGCAGAAGGGCTACTTAATACAGAAATATGCCTTTGTGTAATAATTCACTCCGTTTTATTGGGCAAATATTACGGACAGATTTCAGGTCCAGCTCCGACTTCGTTGGTTTAAGTTTCTCTGAAAGGCTTTCAGTTTTGAGTTTATTTTTCTCTGCACTATCTATGGGACGGAAAACGTACTTACCACTTGGTGGTTTTACTTCACTCAAAATAGATGTATACCAAAATTAAAGTAACATATCTGCATATTAAAAGTACGTGATTTTGAATACGTGTAGGTATTTGATTGCGTATAGGAAGTATTTGAACCCAGCACTTTTAGGTGGCAGCCATATAAAGACGTTAACATGTTCGGAACGTGTATACATACGTATATACATACGTATATACATACATATACGTACACGTTTTCGAACACGTATATACGTTTCGTTTTCGGGTGGCAGCCATATAAAGACGTTAACATGCCACCCGAAAGCACTGGGTTCATATACTTCCCAAAAGCGCCGTTGGGTTGAACTAAACAATGGTGGAGGCTTCACCAAAAGTACCGGTGCTTATGATGGTAGTTTTTAACGTTGACAAATGATGAAGGAAAACAAGTATGAGGAAAGCTAGATGAGAATGATAATTATAGTTTGGTGGTTTGGATGCTCGCATATTCGTGAAACTTCCAATAAATAAAGGATGGTGTGCGTAGTTTGGTGATCTTGGTGCTCGCTATACGGTGATCTGTATGCATCAGTCCTACAAGCACTGGCGCATTCGTCCGTTTTTGCCGTGAAACTTGGGCTTTTGTTTGGCACAACTTAATATTCACAATCAGCCCGAAATTTGCCTGTATTCTCAACACCTAAGCTCTTGCCAACATATATTCATGAAAACATTGAGAACACCCTGAAAATCCAGGGACCAAAGCTGGAAAGCAGTTGGTCTTGAATTTTTAGTATATCCAACACCAAGGCAATAATATGCAGACACGAATGGTTTGAATTTCAAAATATTCCGTATGTAATAGATTCAACATTGTGTTCTGAATGATAACAAACTGCTTTTGAATAGTAACCCCTTGATTTGCCTCTAGCGCTGAAAAGATTTTGCCTACAGGGCCTCAGGGATCAGGCGATCTAGGTGAACTGTCGAGCAGGAATAGCTTTTTATCGTCAACGCGTATGCGAATCTCTTATTCCGAAAGGGAACGCCGGGCAATGTTATTATTCGAGCCTTTTGTGGCCCAATATTGCTTTTTGCTTCGCATTGTTTTTCCTCGGGAAATCTCATAAACAGAAGTCGAGAAGAGGGGGAGCGAACAGGGTCTCTGTGGGGACGGGAAATGCGTTTTCAGGGTCCCCTACTATTATACAAAGAGGTTCATTTTCCACCCGGGTGGATTTATTGCTGTGCTTCCGTTGTGCGCTGATCGCATTGATTGTGCACGCTCTTAAGCTCAGAAAAACGAACAATAGTCTGAATAAATAAATTGTTGAGCCTTCCGGCTATGGCTCGTTGGTGAAATAAGTTAATTTGTATTCAAAGTGAAAATATTTGAACCTCTTCTCTTCATCGTTTTTAGGAAGTGGCAGTAAATATATAGGATCCTAAATGGTTTCTAGTACAACTCTATTTTGCTTTATCAAAGCGGAGTTTGTGTCTTCAAATTCTCTTTCTATTATCAAGTGACTATTTTTTAAGTATCTAATTTATCTTACATAAGTAATCATTAAAATTGTTGTTATTTTCATCAAACTATTAATTACTCACCTACTTCCATTTGAACAATGTCACTTTTTTTAAACTGTTGTAAATTGTGCAATTGGGCTTGACCCGTGGGTCACTGTGTAGGAATTAGCGTCAACATTTATTATACCGGTTGATGATACAGTAGAGAAAGGAAACAATAAGTTATAAGACACTAATAATCGGGCGTCGCGAGTTTGGGCCCGCAGAGGGTGAAAGGCCCTTGAAATGGCAACGGGTTTCGGCCCGTCTCGCCTTTGAGCTCGTGAGTTTTGATGAGATAAGCGTGTCCTGTGAACCTGCGATATGGAGTCCTTCAGCCGTGCAGTAGTCGCGTATTCGCCTTCTTTCATTTCACAATGGATTTGGTCATTTCAGACAGGTTTTCCAGTAGGCGTGGTAAAAATCCCATTGTGAAAGGGAATTACAAGTTTCCCGAATACCGCACGGTAAGTGACGGAAGTGTGAGGTTTCGGTGTTGCAACCGACAGGGTCTGGCAACTGTTTTTACCAATGTAAGCGTAATACGATGAAAATTTATGTTTGTCCTTTTTTCTTCTTTGGTACGGAGTACTTTACAGCAGAAAGCCACGGAGGATTTGTTTGCCAAACCAGTAATAAGTACATACATACAGACTCTCTTACCGCCATGAATAGTAATGTAATTTCTTATTTGCAGGGATATTACATACGACTATGATATATACATGTATCGACAACTTATATTTATCGTAAGAATTGACAAAATACACTCTTGTGATACGATTAAAGTATGGTTTTCCGAGGGGCCCAAACCAGTTGCGCCTTCAAAAGCCAACGGGCCCAAAACCGTTGCGCTGCGCGCCCAAACCAGTCGTGATTTCATAAGTGCGGGCCCGAACCCGGACCGCCCTAATAATCATGTGAATAGATGAACCAAAGAATGGCGCCTCAAGCTAAATGATCAACAATCTGCCCGTTTCAAATTTACGAACAAAAACATAACTATGATATCAGTCATACTGAACGGAAAAGAGATACCTTACGCCGACACAGCAAAGTATCTTGGAATGACTCTTGATACAAAACTGAAATGGCAGGAGAATGTCATGGAAAAAAAAGCGCTGCAAATTATTACACAATGGTTTATTATTCCTGTAATGGATAGCCCTTCTACGCAGATCATTGGTTTATAAATATTAAACCCCGTATGCAATAATATATGATCAGAACATGGTGCATCGTTCAACAGTTCACAAAAGCCTGGAGTTTTTGGGACAAGGGTTTTGTAACCTTCCAGGTGTCAAAGGCATAAAGGAGTAACGACTTGACATTTAAGTTGAACAGGCAGAGCTTCGTCTTGACAGAAATATTCAAATGTCTCCAAATTGGGCAAAGCCGGACAAACGAGCCGTTTGCTTCAGAATTCTGCTTTTAATATAATTTTTGGCACCCCCACTGGCGTCCACAATGCTTTTGAATATTACACATTATTACTAGAATATTGCGTAATGATGTGATGTTAGTAAATACCTAAAATACCCAATTTATAGGTGAAATCACTTTGATAGAACTTAATACAGTTGTCGGCACAGGGAGACTCCACAACTAAAGGGTGCGCAGTGACAACATCCCCAGCTTTCCACCCCAACGGGAATATATTCCGTATCCTACGTATTCATAAGATTGTCTCCCCCCTTGTCTCATAATCTCATTTTGATTATGTGAGGCGGTTCCTGCGGAATGGAAGGTTCCATCCGATATGAATATAAAAATAATGAAACTCCGCAATCCCTTCGAGGAAATCCCATTGGGCGCATTACAGTCATGACCTTGCCCCTTTCACCGTACTCTCCTTTCCACTTTCACCCTGCATACCGGATTCAGCAGAGACCCAGTCACTTCAGACAATATCTGTGTTTTTTTTTTTCTTTTTTGTTTCTCTCACTCTATTTACACTCGGCACTTTACCCTTCCCTCCACTCATCCCTAACTCCCCCTACTGTTCATTCGATAAAAATCGAATCGAGTTATCTTTCTCCCCCATCGAATGCGGCGACGGTTCATTCCAACATGTAAAATTCATTTTTTCGGATCAACTCCAAAGGTGAGTTCCGTCGTAAACTTTTCTACTTCGTATCGCTGAGAGGTCCTTAGCGCTCGTGGCCACGGGATTCCACCCTCTGATAATTCTCGTCGATAAAATCGTTCTAGGCTAAACTCTCATTCCCAACTACATTCTCATAATAACACTCAAGTATATTCCATTAATTAATACTACAAACGGAAAGTTTCCCGTATTAGTCTAGAAAAACTAGGTTCATCTACCAATGAATATTTTATGCGTTTAGCTTTTATCTCTATCATTAAAAGGAAGAAATCGTAGTCGAACTACAATAATAGCCAGCATTAGGTATTACTTACACAGGGACATCCAGAGATAATTCCAGTACCCTTGGTATTGGAAATTTCCAATTTTGATAGGAAGCAGATAATTACGGCTGCTAGACGTTAGGTATATCGCTTATATACTTATAGGGTTTATTGCGTTTTCGTGCAAATTTATTATTCAGTTTTATTTATTCGCTTTTTGAAATTAAAACGCCTTAAATGAAATATTATGAAAAATCACCCATCATTTGAATTTTTTCGGTTGCTCAAAAAACGAGGAAATTTCACGAAAAATGCAAAATATCGAGACTTTGTAGATTTTTACACGGTTTTAGAGTATTTTTCACGCTAAACCACCTGAAGGGGTTGTTTTATTGATATCCACAGTAACAACTTGGAAGAACATCGAAAACTTTAGAAGAATTTTTCATATCCCCAATTCATTTCCGCACAGCGCAATACCTACTAAAACTCATCACAGCGTAGGTACCTACTAAAATATTAGTGTATTCTGAAGTTGGTAATGCCAATTTAAATAAATGAATATCATTACGTGGTTCAGCGAGACCATGTAGCTCCAAATCATGTATTACGGGTGGCAATTAAGAATAATTTCCAAGAACTCAACATATATTTGGCATTTATTGCACGTTTTGCGCGTAACTGCTTCCGTTCTTGCGTATTTGACAACTTGAGTGACAGATCATCGTCCCATAAAATATCATGTAGATTTCGAACCTGCAATGAAAATTCTCTTCGGAAAACGTGAGATGGGATCTGTACCATGATTATCAAAATCAGATTTTACCATTTTATGAAGTTCAAGGGGTCATATTACCGTTTCAATTTGATATCTCCAAAATTAATAAAACGATCCTCTCTAAAAATAATCTAAAAAATCTATAAAAATCTGCTGTAAACTCAGAACTGCCCTTTTCTGAGAGAATGACCCATATATAAATTTCTCCCTTGAGGGGAAAAACAATAGATCATGGATATGTCAAAGTTGAAGACATTACTTCACTCTCTGTAGGGATATTGGGAAAGTAAAAATGGACATTACTTTCCACTCTGTTGGGATGTTGGGAACGTAAAAATGGACATTACTTTCCACTCTGTTGGGAAAGTAAAAATGGACATTACTTTCCACTCTGTTGGGATGTTGGGAAACTAAAAGTGGACATTACTTTCCACTCTGTTGGGATGTTGGGAACGTAAAAATGGACATTACTTTCCACTCTGTTGGGATGTTGGGAAAGTAAAAATGGACATTACTTTCCACTCTGTTGGGATGTTGGGAAACTAAAAGTGGACATTACTTTCCACTCTGTTGGGATGTTGGGAACGTAAAAATGGACATTACTTTCCACTCTGTTGGGATGTTGGGAAAGTAAAAAAGGACATTACTTTCCACTCTGTTGGGATGTTGGGAACGTAAAAATGGACATTACTTTCCACTCTGTTGGGATGTTGGGAAAGTAAAAATGGACATTACTTTCCACTCTGTTGGGAAACTAAAAGTGGACATTACTTTCCACTCTGTTGGGATGTTGGGAACGTAAAAATGGACATTACTTTCCACTCTGTTGGGAAAGTAAAAATGGACATTACTTTCCACTCTGTTGGGATGTTGGGAAAGTAAAAATGGACATTACTTTCCACTCTGTTGGGAAAGTAAAAATGGACATTACTTTCCACTCTGTTGGGATGTTGGGAAAGTAAAAATGGACATTACTTTCCACTCTGTTGGGAAAGTAAAAATGGACATTACTTTCCACTCTGTTGGGAAAGTAAAAATGGACATTACTTTCCACTCTGTTGGGATGTTGGGAAACTAAAAGTGGTCATTACTTTCCACCCTGTTGGGATGTTGGGAAATAAGTACTCGCACATTGCGGTAGTAAGTACCTACCTCATTGATTTCTACCTAGCCTTCACTTTTCGAGTTGATAATAATCTAAAGTGCCGGAGCGTTGCATTTTGTGTGGAGAAAAAAAGTCCAGTCATGCAGCATGACCCCATGAGCGAATTTTTGAAGAATATTACCGTTTTTTACAACCAGCGAACGGCATTATTTCGATTTTTGACTGATTTTTCAACTTTGAAATTTTTGAAAACTTGATACATATTCTTATAGGAAATTTTACGCTGATTCCGAATATACCACATGATAGTATGCTGAAAAAATTATTTCGCACGACAAATCGCAAAAAACAGGCTATTTTGAAATTTTTGACAACATTTTTGAAAATTTCAACCCGAAGATGTAATCCGATCAAGCTGGCCAACGAACTTGAACTTTCGTTTTGTGCCCTTAACATTTTAAAATTTGTTTGAAGTTTCTAGCACAATTCTACGGACAGTTATCGTCTGGAATGACACATACATACATATATACATACATACATATATACATACATAAAAAAATGCGTTAAACTTCAGAATATGATTCAGAATAGCCTGAAACGGATTTCTGCATAATTTTTTTTCAAAAATTCACTTTCTACAAACTTTGAGGCGAGAGCAATAGCTTAATTTTCTTCAAAAATTCGCTAAAAGTGTCGCGAAAAATTCGTTGACCCCCCGGCCCAAAAGAAATATCCATGTCAATATTAATAAAACAACCTTGAAAACTATTGGAATTAACTCCACTTGTGTTTGTTGACAACCAAACATGTCATAAAAACACATGTTGAGAATGTTCCAAACAGTCTTGTGTTGTGTTGTGAAAAGTTTACGAAAATATATTTTATTATTTTGTAAACACGGGATTTCTAATTATAAGAGGTTATAGACTCAGCGTGCTTGTGAAAGTGTTCAAGAACCCAAGATGAACAACATCAGAATTGAAACACTTGGGAAGGACAATTATGACACTTGGGTGATCCAAGTTGAAGCCCTGTTGAGAAAGAACAAGTCGTGGGATAATGTGATTGGAAAAATCGTGAAGCCTTCAGCAGATCCTCCCCGTGAAACTTATGAATTAGAAGTTGCGAAATGGGAATCGGACGACCAAGATGCAAAGGCAGATATTATACTCACGTTATCACCATCCGAAGTGAAACATGTAAAGCATTGCAGAACTGCAAATGAAGCATGGAAAAAGCTCAAAGAGGTTCATCAATCTACAGGTCCTGCTAGAAAAGCCACTCTGTTGAAACAGCTAATATTGAGCAGAATGACAGAAGGACAAGACGTTCGGGAACATCTGTCACAATTCATAGATGCAGTTGAAAAATTGCAAGATATGAATGTGCAAATTCATGATGACTTGCTCACGATCATGATGTTGTATAGCCTTCCTCAGTCGTATGAAAACTTTAGATGTGCGATAGAATCTAGGGATGAATTGCCTAGACCAGAAGCCCTTCGAATAAAGATCGTTGAGGAAAGTGAGGCTAGAAAACAGAATCTTGGAAAATGTAAATCAACACATGACGATGCTCTGATAGCAAAGAAACAACATAACAAACCGAAATCCCGTAAGAATGAAGAACGATTCAAATTCAAATGCCATATCTGCAAGAAATTCGCCGGACACAAAGCTATTGATTGCCCAGAAAAAAGGAAACAAAAAGAAGAAAGAGGGGAAGCCAGTATTTCATGTGCACTGATAGCTGGTGAATTGGATATGTCAAAATGGTGCCTAGATAGCGGTTGCTCATCACACATGTGCAAGGATGAGGAAAGTTTTGTTAAGGTGGAAAAAACAGAACAAGATCGCGTAAAACTTGCCAGTGACGACGTAATAACTGTTGAAGGAATAGGTACTGTACCAGTAAATGTGAAAAATGGTGAAAAGAATCGTAACATAATCCTGGAAAAGACATTGTTAGTGCCAGACCTGAGGATGAACTTAATGTCAGTTAGTAAAATAGTTGATAGAGGGAATACCGTTGTTTTTGACAAAAGAAATGCTACAACTTACGACAAAAATGGTGAAGTCATACTGTCAGCAAATCGGATAGGGGATTTGTTCTATCTGCGCACTCACCCTAACGAAGAAAATGCGTGTGCAATGAACGGAAGAACTAGGAAAAATAATATTGACGTTTGGCACAAACGCTTCGGACATGTGAACGAATTAGACTTGAAGCAAATGGCTAAAGGCAAAGTAATGGGACTGAATTTAAAAAGTGACGTGAAAATGTCCTCATGCAAAACATGTATCCGAGGAAAGATGTCACAAACTCCATTCCCAAAGAAATCTGAAAGAAAAACTACCGAAATTCTTGAACTGATCCATACAGACATTTGCGGGCCGATGAGAGTAAAATCCATTGGTGGGTCTTCGTACTTCATCACATTTATTGATGACGCAACTCGATGGTGTGAAGTAGATTTTTTGAAGAAGAAATCGGATGCTTTGGAGCTATTCAAGAAATTCAAGAATAGAGTCGAAAAACAGACAGGGAAAAAGATCAAATGTATTCAGTCTGATAATGGTCTAGAGTATAACAACAATGAGTTTAACAAATTTCTTCAAGAAGAAGGAATAACGAGAAGACTAAACGTTCCTGAAACCCCTCAACAAAATGGAATAAGTGAAAGAAAGAACCGAACTCTCGTCGAAATGGCACGTTGTATGATGTTGGAGGCGAACATGGCACCAGCGTTTTGGGCAGAAGCCGTTAATACTGCAAACTACATCAGGAACAGATGCCAATCGAGAAGTATCGGGGATAAAATACCATTTGAATTATGGAAAGGGAAAAAACCATTTGTAAAGCACTTTAAAATATTTGGTTGTAAAGGATATTCACTGGAAAAACGGAAGGGTAGGGAGAAATTCGAATCGAAAACAAATGACTGCATTTTCTTAGGCTACTCAGACGAAACAAAAGGGTATAAAGTGTGGTATCCAAAATTACACAGAACAGGAATGACGAGAGATGTCGTGTTTCTCGATGAATTTAATTCCGACCCTCTGACATTTGAAGAATTCTGTGAGGAGCCGAAAGTATGTGAGATGAAAAGTGATCACGGGGCAGCCATTGAAATCGAAATTCCAACGAAAACCTATGAGAAGTCCGAAGATGAAACACCAATCATAAATGAACGTACAAACAATAATTTAAATGAAATCGAGTATGAAGATATATCAAGTGAATGCTTGAGTGAACATGAACCAGGAAATGAAGATTTAGCCGGAATGCCAGAAACAAGGAGGGGAAATGAAATTGAGGTAACCCAAGAACCTGAAGTACATGAACTAAGAAGATCACAGAGAATCCCGAAACCTAAAATATTTGATTGCTGCGCTGTTCCAAACTCAGAGATACAGACAGTTGGAGAAATTAGGGTGAAGGATGCACTTTCAGGACCGAACAGAAATGATTGGGAGAAAGCAATAGAAGCTGAATACCTAGCACTTCTGAAGAATCGCGTTTGGGATATCATTGACAAGCCAGCAGATCGTCAAGCCGTTGGAAGTCGATTGATTCTTTCAAATAAATACAAGAAAGATGGTACTCTCGAACGACGGAAAGCAAGACTGGTTGCTAAAGGATTTAATCAGCGTGAAGGAGTTGATTTTCACGAAACATTCAATCCAGTTATTCGAATGAATTCAATAAGGATTATCATGGCAATCGCTGCAAGGAAGAATTTGACTGTACATCAGATGGATGTAACCACTGCTTACCTGAATGGGGAAATTGATGAGAGAATAGTAATGGAGATCCCAGAGTCATACGAAAAAATCCTAAATAGGATACATAAAAATGAACCGAAGGGAAGTGAAATCCAAAAACTAGCCATCAAACACCTAGAAAAATTACAAGAAGGTAATAAAGTATGTCAAATAAGAAAAGCATTGTATGGCCTACGGCAATCAGGTCGAATGTGGTATAAAAAACTCGATGACACACTGAAGAAGATTGGTCTAAAACCGACCTCAGCAGATCCTTGTGTATATACTGGTGAAATTGAGGGAAGCTTCGCAATAATAGGTGTGTATGTCGACGATTTGATCCTGGCAACTGAATCTATTCAAATTATGAACCAGTTGAAAGAGAAGCTAAGAAAAAGCTTTGAGATGAAAGATCTAGGAGCAGTTCATTACTGTCTAGGAATTGAAATAGACTACTCCCAGAAGGAGGGGGAGATCAAGCTTTCTCAGAAGAAATATATCAATGAAATCCTCCAAAGATTCGGAATGGAAAAAAGTAATCCAGTGAAGTCACCTGCCGATGTGAGTGTGAAGTTGAAGAAACCAGAAACAGCCGATCATGCAGAAATGAAGAGGTATCCTTACCAGAGTCTCATTGGGTCACTGCTGTACCTTTCAACTTGTACACGACCAGACATCACACATGCAGTTAGTATGTTGAGTCAATTCAACTCTAACTACACACATGAACACTTCATAGCAGCAAAGAAAGTCTTGAGATATCTCAAGGGAACTCAAGACTACGTCCTACGATATACGAGAAAAGGGAGTGACAGGCTGCTGGGATATGTGGATGCTGACTGGGGCTCATGTGTGGAAGACAGAAAGTCATACACCGGGTACGCATTTACTCTGGCTGGAGGAGCAGTAAGCTGGGAATCAAGAAAACAGCGTACTGTCGCACTCTCCAGTACAGAGGCTGAGTACATGGCGTCAACAGAAGCGACCAAAGAAGCCATCTCTCTAGGCAAACTTCTGAAAGACCTCCGATTCGTCAAAGAAGAAGGGCCAATCACTCTAATGAACGACAATCACGGAGCTATAGAATTGGCCAAGAACCCAGTACACCACCCCAGGACGAAACATATAGACATTCGTCACCACTTCATCAGAGGCGCAGTGGAAGATGGAAAAATCATCATCAAGCACATGCCAACGGAGAGGATGGTGGCTGATATTTTGACGAAGCCGCTCCCGGGGCCTCGACATTCTATGTTGAGGGCAAGCCTGGGAATAGTCCAATCCCAGACTTGAGGGGGAGTATTGGAATTAACTCCACTTGTGTTTATTGACAACTAAACATGTCATAAAAACACATGTTGAGAATGTTCCAAACAGTCTTGTGTTGTGTTGTGAAAAGTTTACGAAAATATATTTTATTATTTTGTAAACACGGGATTTCTAATTATAAGAAAAACTGAGCTAGGTTTTCATATTAATGAAATATGCTTCTGCTTAAAAATAATTCGAATGCCATGTATGACTTATTGAATGTAATTGGCCATGTCCGTGTCTAAATAAATAAATTAATAATGGGAGACGGGGTCATATTGAACTGGGACACTCAGTACGTTGTTATGTGACCTCCTTGTTACACCTAACGATCTATTGCTGCATCAGCTAATACTTCATTTTAATTTGTTTGTTTTAGAGGGACGATGACTGCGATGATGACTCACGTTGGTAGCTTCCGGGGATTTCCGCTAGGGTCGTGCAGTTCGAGCGTTTCGACCGCAGCTTCGTCCTGATCGCGGAACGTGATTGCGAAAACATCAACAACGTGAAGAAAACGACAACCCATCCAGAGTTATCCTACCTTTCCCTGACTGACCATGAGGTCCAACCGACAATCAAACGTCCTCGGAACAGCGTGGAAGAGATAATCTCACATGTGATGGAAAGCTCAGCAAGAAGGACTAATGTAAGTTGCTAACTATGTCAAAAACCATTGTTGAAAAATAATTCGGATACGAAGTACCCCAAGAACATAAAAACAACTTGTTTCCATGTTCTGTAGAAGTACCCTTGTTACATACAAACATAAAAACTTAGAAAAAAAGAACAAACAAAAAAATAAAAATAAATAAGTAAATAAATAAAACAAAAAATATGCAGATTTCTAGGGGAATGTTAGCCAAACGTATAAAACGAGGAATGTAGTTTTCGAATGAATGAAAGAATATCGTAAACTTTGGTCCAGTGATTATGAGGAAAAGGAACAAAAAGGGTTAATCTTGAGAGATATTTAGTTAATTCGATCTTCAGGCTGATAAATGAAATTTGATTACCGAAAAACGATTGATTCTTACAGAGCTTTTGGAAAAAGCGATTTTATTAATTTACCTAATCACCCAGAAAAATAAATCACATTCATCAGCTCATTAAATTAAGATAACTATTAGTGGATTGAATTTTTAAAAAACCCTGCAAATTATTACACAATGGTTTATTATTTCTATGTTAGATAGCCCTTCTGCAAAGATCATTGGTCATTTATTATATTAATCTCCGTATGTAATTTAGGATCAGAATAGGGCGCATTGTGCCTCCGAGAAGGGTTCACACTTTTACAGTTCCAAGACCCCGCAATTTGACGCTTCACAGAAGAAATGTTTGAAAAAAAATAGGAAAATCATGCTTAATAATTAATTTACTTAATACGTTATTAATATTAATTAATATAATTAATAAGTAATTTACGTTAGCGCATGCGCAAAGTGGAGTAATGATTTGAGAAAAATGAAATTGGTAGGGATCTACAGCGTAACCCTCAAGTTTCCAGAAAATGTAATCAAAGTCTGATGAAAACTAGACCTTTTTCCTGGGAGTGCATAGTTTTAAATCCATAAACAGTGTAGGGACAACAAATGGTGGGAAGATGACGTTGTTATGGATCATTTTCTTAACTTTTACTAAAAAGCGCGAAATTGTGGAGTTAAGGAGCTTTAATGGAGTAAACCCATTAGCGAATCACGAAGCTTCGAATTTCGATAAATATATCTAGATAAATAATAAATATATAATTATAGACCAGTGATGTGTGCGGAAGTGCTATCTACTACAGAACTAATAAACATATGTGCAATAATTTACGGCATTTTTTCATCGAAAAATTTGATGAAGTAGAGGGTCAATGAATTAGAATCATACACAAGGCAGGCTTCAATCTCTCCACATACCTATATAAAATTCGACTGTTTGTCCCGATACAGCATAGTTTTTACTGGATGTTATTTTCAATGCAAATAATGGTGATAATGTGAGCTAATCGTTTCTTTTCTGTTTACAGGGAGTATCGCAAAGATAGTAAGTGATTGATCAATTTACGAGTATATGCAACCGTAGTGATTCTTAATAATTAATGCTTGTAATAGAGATTTTTCCGATTCAATATCACTCCAATTCTAAATAACCGTCGTGGGTGAGCTCAGAGGAGAGAAAATAAAATTGGTTATGTAGCGTTCATTCCCTAGATATTTGATTCCAAACCCAGCGTTTAGTATAAGAAGTGTAATCCCCTCTTCGCCCATGTTGCATAAAATACAATAGGTACGTTGATTTATTTTTACAGAATGATATTTCCGTATACCAAATAAATTATAGACGGTTTTTATTATTCATCCTCAATTCTGCTAGGATAGGTTTTAGCGAATTTTCGTAGAAAGTGAAGCGACCACAATAGCTCCCAAAATTTTAAAACATTCTTTTCCTAAAACTTTCTTCATGGAAACACGATTTGAGGTATTCTGAAACGATTTCTGAAGCTTGATAAAGTTTTCAAGGTATAGATAGACATATAAAAAATTTAAATAAACAAAAGTGATATGGTTAAAATTAGAGATAAAATTCCGTTTTTGCGCCAAAAAATCATACATTTCAAAAGAAATTATGAGTTAGTTGGGCAGCGCTTTTCGGGCAATAAATTGATCACAATTCAAAACTTTTGCTGAAATAAACGGAATAAGTATGTTAGAAATCGTTAAATTAATTTTTTTTTGCAGAATAATAGGTACTCAAATAAAGAAGTTTACCAACATAATATAAACCACAACATATAAAACACACAACAACTTGTTTTACTCAACGATTTGCTGGGAAATATACTTAAATTTCATGCAGCATGATCATATGAGCAAATTTTCGTAAATTATCGTATATTATCTATAACCTTACATAGTTTTGTAATTTGAGCACTTTGAGTGTAATGTAATTGTTAACTATCGATCTTTGGCAAAAAAAACTCGTTCCAAAAACTATTAAACGATTCAAAAAGATGTTTGGCATTTTAGCAACTTTCGGCAGTTTTTATCGATTTTTCAGAAAATAGTAATGAAATTTAGGTGCCTACATTTTTCAACAAAATACTGTGCATACATATTTTAATAGTCTTGTTTTCGTTGGTAATCTCCTAGACTAAATTTCGGCTAAAAATATAAATTTAACGATTTTAGCCGTATGTAGCCATTTTAATGATTTTTTGAGCATATTATTTAAAGTTTGACCAATTTAACGTGCTCAAAAAGTGCTGGTCAGCAGTCCCATACTTTCATTCGGAGAGTTTGATTTTTTGGCGCGAAAACGAATTGTTATCTCAATCCTAAGGAGATTTATCGTCTGGAATGACAAAGGTGTACATATTATAAAGACTAAACTTCAGAAACCGTTTCAAAAAGCCTCAAAACGATTTTCCGTGAAGAATTTTTCTAGAAATTTTTATTTTAAAATTTTTGGAGGCATTGCAACCTTCATATTTTCTTCGCGAATTCGCTAAAACTGCAAAAGTTCTGATAATCCATAGCCCTTTTTTGTATATCAATTATTTAGAATAGGTTTCTTGGTGTAAAGTTAATATTTAAACACTTATCTGCACTCCAGTGCTCAAATTTCGAAACGTTTTATCATACATAGGTACAATGCGATAATCTACGAAAATTCGTTCATATCTTCATACTGCATGACTGGAACTTTTTTTACATTGAGGGAACATCGAATGATTACTAAATATGTTGTTACATAACAAGTTAATAGGTGAGTGCTAATTTAATAATTCGTGAAACCTTCAATTTACGCTCATGGCCCACGTATTTTGTCCTTGTAACATACTTTGTGGCAAAAATCACGCGTTTTCTGTTATTTCGTTTCGATTATGATTTTCCAAAGTTCATGCAACCTAGTCTAACATTTACTTTTCTCGAAAGTTCTATCGACTAACATATGCCTTTACATGACGCCGATTTTTAGCGAATTATCGTAACAAATGAAGCTACTACATGCTCTTATTATTTTACCAATCGCTTGTAACATATCGAAGAGTATTTATAGTGTTTCATTCATATAATTGTTTTTCTCTATCTCAAGTATCTTCGCAGCGATCAAGGATCTTCTTATAAGTTTATTCTTCCTTTCTCAGTTCCGATCATACATCCTGATGTCAATATATCCATATAACAATGGTGTTGATATATGTCATGTACGTAATTGGTATAAATTCAACGGATTGGAAGAGTTTCTTATTCCATTTCTTCCAGTTCGTTCCATTAGAGAAAACACCTTATTTTTGTGTGTCGTAAAGGAGAACATCTCCGGCCAAAGAATCAAATACACGGCAGGAAGATTCTCAACATTGGCACATGTTAATGACTTACATATTCCTGGAATTTCTCAAAGCGCTTTCATTGCCATAGATGTAAAATTAATCGCTGTTTTCAAAAACAATGCTATTGATGCAAATGGCATTTCAAGTTAAATATATTCCGAAGTCAAGAATTCTACTTCTCAATCTTTTGTAGAAGAGTTCCCACGCTTAATATGAAGTTCAAATGTATTTCTGAACAAAGCTGTGGCCCTTTATAATGTGAAGTCAGCCAGCATTCAATATTATTGCTGCATTTACATAATTTCATCACTCTCCTAGTCTTCACGCGTTTGACGGAAAACTGAAAACTATATGAAATTTGAGAGACCCTATTAGATACCAAAAGAAAACTTTTCGTCCAAATTCTCGACTTCGTCTTGATTCCTGTCTTGGATTCACCAACTTCCGTGAAAACCTTTTCGCACAACCCAATACGTGGAGGTGTGAAAACAACCCGAAACTTCTAAACATGAAGTTCCCCAAATGTGCACTAGAACCCTAGTAATCACCATCGTCACCGCGACCTGAATCAGAGAAAAAGGGGTCGAATTTCGAAAAAGAAGCCCTTAAAATGCTTCGCTCGTTCCCATTTATTGGTTCCAGCTGAAAAGGTCCACGAACGAGGCTAAACTTTTCCCCCTCACCACCCCGCTTCACCCTTTTTTTGCCCTTCTCGACATAACGAGATTTCCTAGTGGTTTGGACTCAGCCCGCTTGGGTTCGCCACTTCCACCCTCTAATTTTCTAAGCCGAAAGTTGTTCAACCGTCACCGGAACTTTCTGGCCTGCGAGTATCTGAGGTATCTGAGTGTAATTGGCCACAAATTCGGAAGCCGATCCGATCTGCCATTTTGTTGTAGTCCCTCAAGCAGACTGCGGTTCAGAGACACTCTTTCCAGACTGTATAATGAAAAGTAAGAGTTTTTCATTTTGAGGGGATGCAGGAATCGAAAAAAAACGAAAATTCATCATTTTAATTTTATTCTGAAAGACAACACTTAAGAAACATGAATAAAAAAACTGCATTAGTATCGCAAATTAAAAATAATTTAAGGGCACTTGTTACCCCCCCAATAATTACAATAACTTATTTCGATAAACTATTCCCGCAGATTTATGCAGAAGGTTGAGAGATAACTTTCTATAGAAAGAAAAATGAATTCGGTTCAGTAGATCCCAAGATAGAGGGTCCGATGCTACTTTTCAGGAGAGCTATAAAACGAAAAAGTAACGATGTCGCAAGCGCGAATATTTTGGTGAACTAATATGACTTGAATATGTGTGAATGCGTTAGTAACCTCAATGACTTTACTTCAGACAGTCAGAGCATAATACCACCCGACCAATCAGAATGATAAGATGATAACAATGATAAAATGTTCTGGTATTCTATGTTGTTTACGTTTCCACTCGTCCGTGCATCTTTCCACGTTCGGTTGTCCGCAATTCGTTTAGTCCGTATTGTTTTAGTGTTATACGCAATGACAAAAAGTAAAAGAATATTCAAAAAGGTCAACCATATTGCGAATTTCTCCAAGAAGTTGCGTGAAGATGATTCTGCGTCCGAAATTTGCCACTTACCATCCAGCTCAAGTCTTTCACCCGGCTCTCATCCTTTGGCTTCCTATAATCCTTCCGTTCCTGGAACTTCTTTCTCTGAAACCCCTCTTTTTCCTAGTACTTCATCCGGCGACTCAAGCTGGTTATCTTCCTCCAAGAAGAAATTAGGATTAGTAAGTACCAGTATTATGGATATTATCGACTTTCCCTAGCTGTTTGAATTTGAAGAAGTAGGGGCAGCGGACGATGAGGCGGGCAACTTCTAAGTTAATTTGTGAGACATTTGAATTTTCTAAATATTATATGCAATATACTATCTTGTTCAGGAATGAATCTAGTTTCATTTAAGACAAAAAAAGAAAAAATGTTGAAAAATTTTTGTAGGGGTAGGTACCAAGTGCCCTTAAAAAACTGACTCCGAAAGTAACGAACTTACTATATAAATATTTGGCTCTACTGGAGCATATATACATAATAAACAAATAATAAGACCCTGAAAAGAACACCACAAAACAATTGTTTATATTTCGGCTTCTGCCTTTTTCAAAATCTTCTTTCATGGATTTTGAAAATGGCAGTATTGTAGATTTTGAAAACATGAGTGGTTCGGCCAAACGCAAAGCACAAGAACAGATGTCAAAGAGATCCTCCAAAATATTACGATCCCTGTATGATGAAAATCACATTGATACGCTTCAGTTAAATTTTAATATTAAAAAATCTAGGTACATATAAGTAATATTCTATATTCTAAAAATTCATTGTTCTGTGCGATCTAAAATCATTCCCTAATTCCAATAGTTAAAAATACTATAAATAAAAAATTAATCTAATTCAGTCTATTCAAAATTTATTCTAAAAATATTATCGATCAAGGAGTTGATGAACATCAAACAAATATGTAAAGTGCACTGTGTCAATCCCTGCTTATACTACCGAACATCCGTGAAGACTTTCAATTTGTTTCTGGTTGGACCCCAGTTTTCCTTATTCCCAGTTTTAATATGTTGCTGTGATTGGAGCTCAGATTGAATGGTATGAAAACGTTCAGTAGAAGAGAAAACATTAGAAAAACACGGCGCTGCGCTCCTCCTTCCTTGGCTCCCAGACCCAATTTTGGTTTTCACTTTCCGCCACGGCTAAAAATTGGAGGAACGTGGAACACGCTCCATTTCAAATTTCAGCTTCATATGTTGAATAGCAAAGAACTTAGCTCCGGATCTCACTTAGCTGATCTGGGGACTCTAGTAGACAGGCACAGCTGAACTGGGCACCGGGGACAACTAAACCACCTGAATATGGCATTTTCCAAATCTTAAATAAGCAGGGTCTGTTCCAGAATTTTTACTCGCATTTTTGAGATGCGAGCTTTCAAGCATCCAGACCACCAATTATACACATCATTCTGACCCATATGTTCAACTAATCTGAATTTTTACTAAGGGATTAACTACTTGATGTTATGTATTTTTGAGATGCAAGCTTGCGAGCAATTAGACCACCACACTTCATTCTAAAAGTTGCCAGATCAGGTAAGGGTTAGATCTGGTGCTCAGTTCGAATGCGCCCCTCTCGACTTCAAGATTCGTTTCTAGGCGTCCCAAAGGTTCTCCATTTCAAATTTTAGCTTCAAGAAATGAACACCAGAGCTCACTCAGCTGATCTGGAGGGCCTCAGATTTTCTTAATTCATTTCTAGATGTTCCAAGAGGCCTTGATTTCAAATTTCAGCTTCATATGTTGAATAGCAAAGAAATTAGATCCTTACCGTTACTTTAGTCTCTTTCTTTTTTTTTCGTGACATTTTTCACTTGTTAGGTCCCGGGAAAAGTGTGTTCCACGCTAATTTGCTTCCAACATCTTTGAACTCTCTGTTATACGAGCAGTTCTGATTAATTTATACATAAATTCACTCGAACATACATTCACAAAACGAACGAACAAGATGTAAATTTCGTTACTTGCTAAACAACTGAATACCTGAAAAAGCTTTCAAAGAGCTCTCATCACGACTGCATTTCTATAAAGCCGAAAACAGCGAGGTGAAGGCGACGAAACGTGTACCGGCGTGTGAAATGTTGGTAGGTGATACGGCCGGGAGCAATGTAAACACGGATTAGTCAAACAATGGCTGGTGATGAGGCGGGTTACCACGCTCGGTTAGTAGGGCGACGAGCTCGATTTTAGACGGGACACCTCTCGACAAGTTCGAGAGCGGAGGCCTATGTTGAATTTTAACACGTACGAGTTATATGGATGTAGAGGTAAATAATAAATTTGATCAATTGTTCGGGAGGAGTAGTTGTAGGTAGGGAGGTGGTTGCAAGTCACTTTGAAACGGAATTGGGACATCGTGGATGAACGAATCTCAATCAGTGGCAGAAAGGGGAATTAGCTTAGATTAGTGGCTAACCTAAATCGATACCTATCACTGTCATGTACACTACCCGATCTACCGTAACCGCCTTCCGAATTCCGAAGCAGTTCACAGAGAAAAGTGGGTAATTAAACCTGACGACTCCTAGCGCTGAAGTGAAGTACGAAATTCGTGTTTGCATCATTGTTCACTTATATTGATCATCGCCGTAACTAAACAAAATGAACTAAAAAAAGAAGTTATTTAGAACGTTAAGTGTCTATTGAGTGCATGGGACCATGCCTAGTTTACTAAATTATAATAATAGTGCTTAATTAACATAATAATAAAGTGCTATTTTTTTAAATTCATTGATTTCGGCCGCATCTTTTGGCTGAGTTGTGGCTCAAATCAATAAATTAAAAAATGTTACTACTTCATTACTGCGAGCATGAGTATGACGAAGCCTCCTATAATAGGAAATGCGCCTGACTGACTGTTGAAAAAGAAAACGGTTAAAAGAGAAGAAATTAACAATAATTACACAGTAATAACCAAACAACAACAATAAATATCGATCAAATAGCTATTTCAGCATTCTAGAGGTGCTTAGATTAGATCAACTATACCTAAGATTTATATTATTACATGGATACAAATGTAATGAATCGTTTAGTAAAAATTACCATGGGAAAAAGTGCGAAGGGAAAGGGAATTAAGTGACAATTTCGTTACTCCTAAATTAAGCATAGCTGCTGCACAAATGATCTGGAAATATGTTGCACCTTAGGCACGAAATTTGATATTGCAATAACATTAAATGAATAGAAATTATTTAAAGATATGTTGAATGAAGAGATCATTAAACCAGATTTTTTGTTTTGTTTTTTTTTTTTTTTTGTGAGTGTAACAATCTAATTTATTGGCCTAAAATTTGGAGGTAACAAAGAAAAGAAAGGAGATTAAATTACTCTTCCAGTCTATTGAAGAATTTTATCAAAACAATCAGGTCATCTCCATCTTCCATAGTCGAATGGCTTCTCACATTTCTTCGTGCTCCACGAAGTCAAAGAGACACAGCCCGGATGATGGCATATTGTACCATCGTCCATCTGAATACTTGGGAATAGGGTCGCTTCCAGTTTTATGCAAGGGTGTATTCCATCCTTTTCAAAGAGGAGATGAACACCAGGTGCCTATTTCATAAAACAACAAGTTACAAGTTAACAAGTACAGGTACTTGTAATGCACAGCAAACTAGAATAAGAGTTTCCAAAACAAAGAGTACAAGTGTAGAAAAGTTACACTTGTAGAAGCTAATACTAGTGTAGCAGAAAAGAAAAATAGCGTGTTGGAACTAACGAAATGGACAACGTCAAGCGGGATGCAGAAATTGAAGTTTCGTCAGCGAATCATAATGTAAAAACGGTTCTAAGTAGACGACAGGATGTTAATCGTACATGACTAAGTGTAATGATCGGAAGGCAGACAAAGTATAAACTGAAAAGTGGAAAAAGTGGGTATTTGATTTCAACTTATCCTGATGGCTGGCATAGTCGGATTTTTCCCCTTCATTCAGCGGAAATGATTAATCAATTCATCAAGTCTTAATGCTGCTGGTTCAGGAATGGCATGGGTAACTTCGAAATTATCTTCACTTTGTTCTTCAATGATGGGGAGATCCTCAATACCCGATCAGGAAAAATTTCACTGGACCACGCAGTTGAATCATTCAAGGGTCTAGGAAGACATCCTAAATCTCTTGTTAAACTCAAAAATACCCACAAAATGAGCGCTTATTCGTGGCCGAAAAAATCGTTGGCGTCTTCTACGCTGAATGCTTCTTTCTTGTCTGTTTTCTTCAGCAGAAGATGATTCCCACAAATTAGGTAAACACAGAAAAATTGTCAACTCACAATGCTGGAAAACAACTGTAACTTGTCCAGATTCGCATGTACACTTCTTGGTTTTCACAGTGCATTACAAGCCTACACTTGTTAATTTATGAAACGCTTGCACACTCATCTTTTACAACTTGTACATAAAATCGGCTTGTACCTTGTCACTTGTTGCTTTATGAAATAGGCCCCTGGTGTAGCGCCCCATCGCATGAGCAAACGAGAGGTGAAAAAAACCCTCGAAGGTCATCTGAAGCCCAGTCATACTTTCTATGCTTCTCCTGAGGTGCAGTTTGTGACATTTGTGGCCAGTACTGGGAGTAGGGAGACGCGGCGTCACCATTAATTAGGTGTGTTCCAAGCACCCGTCTGAGTTCATGAACTCAGGTGGGTTCCGCGAGTTCACGAAACTTTTAGGTTCAAGAACCCGTCGGTGGGAACACTATAGTTCACCTGACCCTCAATGCACCAACCAGCGCTAGCGTCTTCTTTAGTAACGTGAAAACCTGGTCATCGAAATCCTTTGAGCATTTTGAAGAAAAGGCCAAAAAGGTGCAAAAAACGGCATTTTCAACTTTTTTGAAGGTTATTTGCTAATTGCCACCCTCAGACTATTTTTCCAGGTATGAAGGGTATGGGATATCATTCCTACCTAGAATAAGAGTAACTGTTGAAAATTTCATCAAAATCCTTTGAGCCATTATTGAGAAAAGGCAACTAAAAAAAGTGCTTAACACGACATTTTTTCAAGTAAGGTAGGGTGGGCCAAGTGCGTACCTACGAGAAAAACATTAGTTTGACTTGGCCTGCCAGTTACCAACTACCCTTAAACAAATGTTTTCTATCTATGTGTAGACAGCTGATAAAAGAAAACTGACGGTCGTAATAATTATTAGATGAAGCAAACTGAAAAAGATATGTGAAAAACGATCAACATGCATCAAGCAGGCTAATGACAAAGCATTTAGCGTGAAGGCTTGCGGTGAAATGAATTTTCGAAAGGTTCAGAAATGTTTCCTTCAGTTCGAGTTATCAACCCTATCCCCGAGCAGGTCTGAAAAGTTCATGAACTCACTGAATTCAGTTCATGAACCCGACGCGGTGGGAACACCTTAGGAGTGTTGAGTTCCTGAACTCAAAACGCTTGGAACACGATTCACGTGGGCAAAAGGTTCGGCGCCGAACCAGTTCCGAAAAGTTCATGAACTCGCGGTGGTTGGAACACAGCTATAGCTGCGTGCAGTTTGTGACATTTGTGGCCAGTACTGGGAGTAGGGAGACGCGGCAGCATTAATAATACGGTTGTCAAAAAACGCCAGCTCCCCACTCTCCCAGACCCCTTCCACGTTGATGTCGGTCATCGGTGCTGGACCTTCATCGCTTGCATCTCTCAGCACTTACTCAATAAAGACATCACAACAAGCACGGGATGCCAACATGCATGTTGCACCACGAACCTCATCAAGTCCTCTTTTTATCATGCCTCCATTTTGCAATAGACTATTTGAATATTTGCAATTTGAATACCTGGAAAAATTCAAACGTTTAATTTGAATCATTAGATGATGCATTTCGGAATAAAGTTGAATTTTATTTCTTATTTTATCTGGCGCCGAGAGGATCAGTTTCACACTACGAGGCGAGAGACTGAGAATCGATTCCCCCTCCCACGGTTCCAATAAGAAGACTGTCTAGGTGCGTCCTGTAAGATACGTTTCCATTATTACTCGAATACTCACAGTAAATGATTATCATCGTAGCTGAATGTTCAGGTCAGCAATCCATTTATTACTCGCGAATATATGAACATAGCTTTTGATAAGTTCAAAAGATAATCAACCTCTGATTTTTCATCAGGATGATTGTTTCGGTTCGCCCTGTATCATATATGTTTCCACCATTTCCCACTGTTATAATCATCATAGCTTAACGTCCAGATAGCAATCCGTTCAATACACGCGAATTTATGAATCGAAAATTTTAATTATCTTAATTATTTATTAACCGTTGATACTTCAAAAGAAAGGTTGCCATCATGCACTTTGTAACACATTGTTTAATCATTCTCACGTATGTCTCACATTGCTCAAAGAGGATGAATCTGATTTGTAAAAGGGCGACGTTAATTTGTAAGAGGGTGAAATTGGTTTGTAAAAGGGTTAATGTGATTTGTAGAAGGGTAAATCTGACTTGTTGATCTGACTTGAAAATGGTATGACCACATCAGCAATCGACTCCTTACATGAAAATCTATAAATCGACCGTGTTTGATGATTTAAATTAATTATTAGCTTATTGTTTGCTAGTAGGAAATTCGTCTTGGTACATTCAATAACACATGTTCTCTTAATTGATCACTTTTATTTTAACATGGAATCATGTTTTAGCGATGGATCCCCCGCCGAAAAGTGAGATGAAAGTAGCGCCAATAATTGTGATGATTTCCGCATACAACCGAGTCGTTGCTAGGGATATGATACTTCGTCGTTTTTCATCCCACAAAATTCGTTGACCATTCGTTCGAAAGCTCTCGATTTATCCAACCATACTATATTAACTACTACGAAGTGCTTGGCCAACAAGCTGAGTTATGAGCACGGTTATATGAATAATTGTTTACACACTGGTGATCATTCTCAATTATTGATATTGTGAACATGATTGCAAGTGAAGGGCCGAGTTTTTTGTTAGTAAAACACCCTCACCCCATGTTTTTTTCATTTTAGCAGTCAGGCTCAAAGTAATAACATTCGGGGGAGTCCAGGGGGGCGAAGCCTCCTTGGCGGAGTCAAGGGATGGAGCCCCTTGCGAGGCCCGAAGGGCCGAGTTTTTTATTAATAAAACACCCTCACCCCCTCCCCTTTTTATTAGACTGAATGTCCAGATCAACCACCCATTCATTAAACACGAATATATGAATCGAAAAATTTCAATAATTTAAACTAATTTTAAACCACGAAATTTGAATTAAAAGTGTGTATGAGGGCGCTTAATGATACATATTCCCAATATTTCTTACTGCTATTGATCATTACCGTGACTCAAAGTCCAGTTCACGAGCAACCCATTCATACATACACAAATTTATTATTTGGAAAATCGTGATGATCTCTCGTGATGATCTCAATTATTTTTCACCATATACTAAAATAGCTGAATATCCAGATCAACAAATCTCTGGGTATCATTACGGCAACCACACTATCGTGTTATCGCTACTTGAGTGAGTACTATCAGTCACCTTTGGCATTCTAGTGTTTGGCCCTATATTGGTCCTTATCATTCGAACATTCTCGGGTTTAATTGAATTTTTGTTCTCCTCACTCTCTTTAGTTTTCACACTCACTTGTTCTCTTGAGATTTCAATTCTCTATAGCCTACTTACTATATTGTGTTGATTGTATTAAGTTAGGAATGTATAGGAATGGAAGTGGAGACTTATCATATATAACAAATGATTCATATATGACCAGCACTCGTTAGTCCACATACATACCCAGATCCCTGAAGTTAAGCAAAGAAACGAGTAGAAAAAAAAGGGGAATAAAATCTGACGTTGAAATTCCCTAACAAGATCGTTCTTGTTATACATCGAGCGCGATAGGAATGCACACATTTGTGCCTGGGAATTCCCCTGACGAACGCCGGCCTCCCGGGAAACGTGTTATAAGGTGGAAAGTGGAAAGGTAGTTCAATACTTGACAAGTTCCATCTTCCGTCCCACTTGTGTTCCATTCTTCATGAGCTTCCCCGCCATCGCCCCGCCACTTTTTCCCCACCCTCAACTTTCCACTCTGGGCCTCCGCGCATTTCCCTTCGGATCCGTCCTATATGCTTTGTAACTGTATTCCTCGAGCTCGTCAGGCTCAGTCTTTTCCCCCACTTCTCTTGTCAGGGACCGTCTTGTATATCATATGATACGATGCCGTCGAGAATGACAAGGGAATCTGTCGACTTGGGAAGTTTTTCATTATGGGAGAGGAGGGGAGGGAGTGCCGTTGACTGTGACATTCGGTGGAAAGATGCGAGGAGCAATTTCCAAAACTGATATGTATGACGGGTTTATCTTTCATTTTTTCCTCTCCGTAACGGTATACGAAGCCCCTTGACACTGAGACCTAAAAGGTATATTTTGACAGTATCCCTATTAGTTAAGAAACTAGTTAATATTCCACCAATCAAAAAGTGGAGGCGATTTTCAAGGGTTCCGTCGATGGACACTTGCGGCTCAAAAATGCTATCATGGACACCCAGCAGATGTTAACAAAACACCCGACCATTCGTATAAATCTATTTTGGACACCTGGTTACGATGCTTGTGCGCCAACAATTTTCCCTTCCACTCCAACATACTTGAAACTGTCTACACATATGAAATACCATGTGTGCGGTGTGATTAAAAATGTGTTACGGGACAGGGCAATTCGTCAAAATACTACTAAACATCGTCGAAAGTATAGCTGAAAGTATACTAAATGATTTATATATTATATAGTAATTGGGAAAAATAAGATAAACACTCATGTCAAGTTTGGTCAAAGGATAAACTTGTAATCATCGCGTAATTCTAATACAGAAGATGAGAAGATTGTCAACTAGACAACTAGTATATCAACGTATATTTATACAGCTGTGCTTCATGGCACGGGGTTACTCTTGACACTAGGCGATCCTAAAGGAAGAGGCGTCGTCAAAAGAGTGTCAAAACATGGAAACATAAAAATACCGATCATTTCTCGTCGTCGAAGTGGGGCGGAGCTTTTCCGAGATTTTTTTTACGACGTCGTACGTGGAAATACTGCTTTTCTCTTCCTCCTGATATTCTTTAGACGCGCGATGGCTTGGACTGCCTCGTATGCTGCAGTCCCACAGTACAGCTTGGTGTAGACCTCCACTTGGCCCTCACAGAGTTCAGCATAGAAATTATGGATGAACGGGTGTTGGGAGTTGAAGAAGAGCCTTAAAGAGCACTTGCATTGGAAATGTTGGCGATCCGCACAAAGCCACCTGTTCTCACCACATTTTAAAGTTTTTTTAAATAAAAAATTTGAAGCTTTTCGGATCCGTCCTATTTGCTTCGTAATTGTTTTTCTCGAGCTCGTCAGGCTCAGTCTTTTCCCCCCCTTCTTTTGTCAGAAACCGTCTTGTATATCATATTTATGATACGTTGCTATCGAAAATTTCAAGGGAATCTGTCGACTTGGGAAGTTTTTTGTTAAGAGAAGATCCGAGAAGCAATTTCGAAAGCTGATAGGTACGACGGGTTTATCTTTCATTTTAGTCCCTCCCCGAAACGGTATGCGATGAGCCCCTTGACACTGAGACCTGAAAATTATATTTTGGCATTATCCCTAAAAGTTCAGAAACTTGTAAATAACCTACCCATTAAAAAAGAAGAGGAGGTTTTCAGGATTTCCTAGGCAATATAGGTGGCTGGAAAGGCATCTTTTCCGAAGTGCCAAAATCTTATAGAAGCCATATTAGGGCATTCGCGGAGGGCATGTTCTGCTATTTTCTCATCTTCACAACAGAGTCGGCATTCTACAGTCTTTTCCTTTTTGATATTGTAAAGGTAATTCCTTAAAGGACGGTATCCAAAGAGGAGGCTCACTAGTTTGTGAAAGTCCTCTCACCTCATTGACATTAGTGCACTAGCGCGTGCATTTCAGATGGATGGAAACAACTTGGCTTGTCTGTATCTAGAAGAATTCTGCCAATAAGTTAACCTTTCCTTGCCCTTCCATTTATCACTTGTTTTAATTAAAACTCTGAGTAATTCCAAGTTAGGCTTTGAGGCCTATTGGGCAGGACTTTGACCAACTTTTTGCAAGTTGGTCAGCTTCCTTGTTACCTTCTATTACCTCACACCCCGGCGTCCACAGCATTCTATCTACTAGCCATAGTAGCACAACTCAAGTCCTCCTTGGTGTTTGTATTCATTTGTAATACCTGTATCATATTGTTTGACTGCATTATATTTATTTGTGTATGTATTAGATTCACCTTCCTATTTCCTCTTTTCATAATTATTTATCATTTAATTTGTTTTCGTATTGATATTTATACTCTACTTTATGTTAGTAAATACGCTCACATGTCGTATAATCGTATTGCTTCTTAATTGTGATGATTTGCATTTTGTTCATTACTTTCCTTCTAGTGGCTGTATTTAATTGACTGAACTCCGGCTGATGGTCTGGCAAACCAAAGCGCTTCATGTTTAGAACCATGTAAGATTATATTCATTATTATGTTATAAAACATGTACTTCATCAATTCATTCATTCATTAATACTAGCCCAAATCATAAATAGTTGGAACACTTGACAAGTTCCATCTTCTGTAAAGTCACATTAATTTGTGTTTCATTTTTCAAGAGCTTCTCCGCCATCCTCCCCACCACTTTTTCCAACTTTTACAGCCCTCCGTGCATTTCCCTTCGGAACCGACCTATATGCGTCGTAACTGAATTCATCGAGCTCGTCGGACTTAGCATTTTTTCCCATTTTCCTTTCAGAGGCCATCTTTTATATCATGGGATACGTTGCCATCGAGAATCATACGGGAAACTGAATACATGGGGAGTTTCGTATAACAGGAAAGGAAGGAGTGCCGTTGACGGTGACATTTGATGGAGAGATGCGAGGAGCAATTTCCGAAACTGATATGTTCGAAAAGTATATATTATCAACTTTTCAGATCTGGGAAGAAAAACTAAATTTGCTAGACTTTATACCTATTATGCTTAGAAACACATTCATCTGAACTGGTAGGTATTACTATTTTACTATTAAAACAGATCATTGACATTTTGCTGGTCCAAATTCACATAAAAGGTATGGGAATAAAAAACTGCAAATTATTGCACAAAAGTTTACATAATATATCTGCATTGTATACAGGTATTATCTGTATTAGGTGTACCTGTATTAGGTATATGTATTAGGCTCTTCTTCACAGAAATCAATGGAACATCAACCAAACATCCCACACTTCGCTAATCCATATTATACAATGTGTCCCTACTTAAGTTAATCTAACTTTGAGGATCGATTGTAGAGCGAGCTCATTTCTAATCTAAATTTCATCCTAGATTTTTTTTTTTTTTTTTTTTTAAAGCTTAGTGTCCGAGTAATTCAATTTCAAAGATATTTTACGTGTTTTCGATTGTTTGTCACTAATCGATCATAACTCCCTTAATTTGCTGAGTCAATTCAAATTCTACCTTTATTTTGTTTAATTTAATTTTATTTTTTATTTCAACTTTAGCTAACTTGCCTCAATTCTGAAAACGAATAAAACTTATCATACCAAATGAAAGTAGTGTAGTAGTGTAAAACTTGGTTATAAAGGGGTTGGGGAGATTCGCACGCATCAACATTCGATTTAGTGTAAAAAATTCCGTAGAAACCGTCCCCAAACTCGTATTTTTATAGAAGGCCAATTAACAACAAAACCCTCGATTTCATTGGGGGGAAAAATATTGTTTTTCAATATTAAAACATAGTTTTCATTCCTAATTAGCAAAGTAAAAGTAAAATTGACTACAGCGTAGGAAATTTAAGATTTTGACTGAGTTTTTACCGTTCTCATATCTCGAAAAAATATAAAACATTGGTTCTAATAGTTTAATTTCTGATTGAAAAAGTTCTCGGTTTCCCGTATTAAGTAATGTTTGCTTTTCAGAGGGTTTTTTCATGTCTCAAACCTTAATTCAAAAAGATGGTCAGGCATCTACCTGATAGAAAATTCAATGCCCTTTCACTTTTGTTACTTTACACAAAAAATTAAGGGAGTTATGATCGTTTATTGACAAAAGGTCGAAAACAAGAAAAAAACTTGAAAATTAAATTACACGAATACCAAGCGTTTAAAAACAATCTCTAGGAGGAACGTTTGATCAGAAATTATTGAGAAATTATAGAATTTAAGACGGGACACTCTGCATGTTAAATGTTATAATAAAACTGATTTCTTGTTAAGAGGATACCATAAAAATTAAGTCAGCTGATTCTATCGTCGTAATTTATAAGGCGATTTTTACTATGCGTACAATATGCCTAATGCATCTTATGCGAATAGGGTCTGTGGCAAGTTTCAGACATATGACTAACCCGCGTATCCTAATGCACATCTCCACGTGATTCGGTTGAAGGACAACCCAAACTGCGCTTCGACCCTAGTAATGAACATCAACCATCACTTTTTTGACTGTCCTTAACTTAAGGTCTAGAGAAATACTTTCCTACCTTACGAAGCCAACTGGTCCAGGATCTCAAAGTTAGATATTATTATTAATATTATTAATTAATATTATTGAATGATAACAATTGTTTGCACTCAAAGTACCTACTCAAATAACAAAACATTGAACCATTACATATCAAACGATGATTTACAAAAATTCGCTCATACGGTCAAGATGCATGACTGGTTTAATTTTTGAATGATGTATATTTTTTATATCAAAGAGCGGTGGAATTTCTATGCATCCCTTCTTCTAACTGCAAGGTGACCGGTGCAATTTACAAAAACTTTACTTCCGTTGGAATTGACATTTGGTGGAATTAACAATCACCCACAAAGATTTAACTTACTTTACCAGAACGACTTGGCGTGTCCACTGATCTGTTCCACAGATGAAACAATGGTATTGCTGATCCAACTGATAGGTAACTGTATTGCTTGCTTTCAAAATCCAGGCGATTAACGTCGGCCGTCCAACTTGTAACGACTCCCTGAACCTGAGGTTTGTAACAAGAGCGGATGCGGGCTCTGGGGGAAGATAACCTCAGAGTTCCCTCCCCGTGTACTTTGACGGAAGTTTGTACGAACAGCTTCGGGAGCTTCGTGGCTGGTTGATCGGGACTAAGTGGTTAAGCTGGGATCCGGACGTCATCGGATATCAAGGAATCGGGTTTTATCTTTCCCGCTCCGCTCGTTAACTAAATATTGCGGTTTTTGGAGGTGGGAGGGACGATTTATGGCAGTGCGGCTGCCCTCCGCTACGTTGTTATTTCTGGCCCACGCGGTGCTGTTGGAAAATAAAATAAACGAGGCAAATAAACGCGGCAAATAACCGTAACGAAATACTTTGCCGCGAGATAGAAGAACGCCTCAATTCCGAAATCTAAACGTTGCACAAAGTAAAGTTTCTCAGAGGAATCCTAATGTTGCTTCCCAACAATTAATTTTAGCAACTTTATTCCTGAGAGGAGAACAGATTAGGCAGTAGAATAAAATTGAGTATAAATTATCCAGTCAGGATAATAAAATTCAAGTCTTCAACACCTACGTTTCGATGTATTTATACATCATCATCAGGAGAATTTAGGCAGGTTTCTACAAAGTCGTTTCTTAGAGTAGGTATAGTGCATGCAGTATGTACATTCGTGTACATACTACTTGTGGTATACACTAAGAAATGACTTTGTAAAAACCTGCCTGAATTCTACAAGCCCTGATGATGGTGTATGAATAAACCGAAAGTTTGGCGTTGACTTTTAATATCCTGGCCTACTCTCAAGATCCTAAAACTGTGCTAATCATCACTTAGCGGGTAAGCGGTAAAAAAACCAAATCATAATATAAATTATTCACTGTTTGGTCGCGCGCCATTGCCTCACTCTGCATGGGGTTAAGTAGTAGGTAGCGGCGCCCCTCCGGTCACTAAGGAGACTGCACGGAACAAGTGATTGAGTCAGGTGATTGAACAGAAAAAATGATGGTTGATGAACAATATATTGCGGTTCGCGTTCGGAGTTCTCTTTATATACTCTGTTTCTTTGTATCCTTATAAGAATATAATTTTAAAACTCTCGTAATAGTTTCTTGACCACGTCCCTAGCGGGAACATCTGGTGCCGAAACCCGGGAGAACATTGTTTTAAAGTGATGATGAGTTCCGATTCGGAAGACGAATTCGCCGATTCACGAGTCACGGTTGAGGTTCATCCTTGCCGCCCTACAACGAGAAGCATGTCAGCAGCAGCCAATGCCGCCAAAATCGGTGAGAATATTCCGATTAGAGATCATTCTATTCATAAGAACATTGATGAAACTGACAGTACACGAGATACCCAACACGATATACTGAAATCATTCAATCCTGAAATCGCTAAACGTAGCTTAAACATTATTCATAAAGACCTAATTAATGCTAAGTTAAGATTTTCTGGTTTCGAGTCAACATGTTCTACTGCACAGAATGTAGCGGTGATGCTATCGAGTGATTATCACACTAATTTAGATCGCTATTCCAGTGTTAATACACTCCTTCTACAAATCGATAGTGATAAAGACCGTGACTTAACACAAGACCGACTGACGGAGGCAATGTACGCAATGTGTGACGCCTTTGAGACTCATGTTCGTCCTACATTAAGAAATATTCATGCTGATCCAGATTTTTCTAATCCTTCGATGAAACCCACTAGCGATCCCATTAAGCAAGGAATTCAAGAGATCAAGTTACACACCATGTTAATGGATAGTGTTCCAGTATTTTCCGGAGATGTGATGTTGTATCCAGAGTTTGTTTTAGCATTTGAGGAAGCGGCGCATTTGCGACTCATACCTGACACACAAAAGTTAACTGCACTTCGTAAGAAGCTTTCTGGTGACGCTTTACGACTATTGAAAGGTTTAGGGACATCCCCTCGAGATTATGAGAGAGCTCGTTTGTTACTAGACCAAAAATACGCTGGGAGTTACAGAGTCGCGACGGCACTTATGGAGCGCTGGCGCAACATGAAGGCTGTTCCAATAAATAATGTAAATGGGTTTGAAGAATTTCTAGTTGATGCGGAAAATTTAACCGCAGCCATGCTTAACCTTCCTGTTGAGAATTTGACTAGTTTCATGTGGTTTGATCATCTTCATTCCAAGTTGCCTTCAGAGTTACAAGATTATTTCTACACTAAGGTTACTTCTCGACAGACCGATCTTCCATCCCATGTTCAACTTATAGATTTTGTTCGAAAACAAGTTGAACTGCTTCGTACTCGACCGTCACCATCCAAAGACACCAAATTACATTCTTCATTCAAAAAATCACCTCATTATCCTACATCTCCAAATCAGAAATGTCAACCGATTGAACCCTTTACTCAATTCCAAAATTCACCTCCTTTCCCCTGCTTTTATTGTAAGGGTTCCCACTTTCTATACCACTGCAAGAAGTTCCTAGAAAAATCGAATTCAGCCCGGAGAAGATTTGTAGAATCTACAGGATTATGTATCAACTGCTTTTCAAGTAAACACAATGTGGAGAATTGCCCATCTGAACGAGTCTGCTCCTACTGCAAGAAGCGTCATCACCGATTTGTTCACTTGGAACCTGGAGTGGACCACTTCTCATCTGTTCCTTGTCAAGTACCCAACTACTTCTCTCCCTCTCAGATATCTCAAGAACCAACCAATGCTCAACCAGTATCTCAACAATGTTATTCCTCTCGAATTCAGTCCTGCTCAGATGATGACGAACAGCCCTATACCTGTGTAGGTGATTTTGAACGTGCAGTCTCTTTAGGACCAACAGCTATTTTGCCCCCTATTGATTCAAAATCACACCCCAACTCTCTTGGTAGCATGTGTGGTGAGGAGCGGTGGCGTGCACCGAACACAGTCCGCAACAATTTGGGTCAACTGAACATAAAATTAACTGCACACGAACCACATATGAACACTATGTCACACATACACAATAATAAGTTTGAACACAATCAATGAAAGTTAGGCCAGCCTGGTGAAATATCAAAATCCCAACAATTAATAAACAAACCAATTCGATCAGTTCTCAAAATACCAAATAAAACTTCTATAATTCCTACTGCTATAATCCGCATTAGTCAAAATTCCAAAGTATATCACCAGGCAAGGGCCATTTTGGACACAGGTTCGGAACTTAATTTGATTTCAAAACAATGTGCAAATAGATTAGGTTTCTCAATTAAGGATTCACCTGTTGTATCTCTTTCAGGTATAGGTGGTAAGAATCAAGTACGTATTCATGGTACCACTTGTGCGTTTGTACAACAAAGAAGTTGCCGTCCAGATTTGGTGATATCGTTCAGAGTAATTGAAAGAACAACTTTAGATATTCCATCGACTAGAATTCCTCACTCGAATTGGGTACATTTGCAATCCCTAGATCTTGCCGATTCTCGATATTATATTCCTAGTCCCGTTGATATCGTATTTGGATCAGAGATCGTTGATAAAGTTGATCTTGGAGTGATATTGCACTCTCTAGGTGGTTCCCCTAATGCTCGACAAACTACGTTAGGATGGGTCATTTCTGGATCATATAGCCTTCACCTTAAAAGAGTTACCTTCCATCCTTCAGTTTGCGATGATGAAAGAAAAACTACTCTTCCCAAGGAAAAATTCTTTAATCTATTCACAGCTAAAGAGAAAATATTGTCTACGGATACCGATTCAAGGACAAAATTGCTGATGGCTAAGGATGATACTTCGTATAATCAAGATGTTGCCCTTATCTCTAGTCTAACTTCCGATAAACTAAACTCGCCCTCTCATCGTGCTGATGAACGTCTACCTCAACGCTCGGCAGGTCTAGGTTTCCGATACAATAGGAATGGTTGCGCAGGGTCACTTGACTATAGCTCGCGAACCTCGTCATCTTCATTAGTCAAATACACTCCCTTAGTGAATGACAAGTCCGTTTCTTTGAATTCTCCATCTTCTCTGAGGATGTGGCCACAACCGACCGTCATTCACTTATCCAGGCTACCGGTTACCGAAGATGTCATACATGCGGCTTGTCCGAGATCATTTTCTGTTTCTCTCCCTAAAGAAGAACCTAAATATGCTGAGTTACTGGAAAAAATGTTTCAACTTGAATCGGTTGCTGATATTTCACCATGGTCCCCGGATGAGCTAAAAGCAGAAGAGCTTTTTCGCAAGCATTGCACTAGGAAAATTGATGGCCGTTTTGAGGTATCCCTTCCGTTTAGTCGGGATCCAACTTTGTTGGACACTTCCAGCCTTGTAGCCCTCCGTCGATTATTTCAACTTGAAACTCGACATAGAAAGAATCCTACTCAACGATTGTTTTATGAAACTTTCATGTCTGAGTATCTCTATCTCGGGAACATGGAGCTTTGTTCCCTACCAGCACCTGGACAAATTATATACTATCTTCCATATCATTCTGTACGCCACGTAGATGACCCGCCCCACAAAATACGTGGAGTATTCAATGCATCCCAAAATATATCAATAACAATTGAATAACATTTTACTTCCTGGACCAAAACTTCAGCTCGACATATGTGAAGTAGTTACTCGTTTCAGGACAGACAAATATGTGTTCTTGGCAGATATTAAGCAGATGTTTAGGCAAGTAGAGCATCGTAAAGAAGATCGTGATTTCTTGCGTATTCTGTGGAGGGCAAATATGGACAGTCCTGTTGAGGATTTTCGTTTGACCACAGTTACTTATGGTACGGCATCAGCTCCGTTCTTGGCCGGTAGAGTCCTTCTTGAACTGGCTAACGAAGGTCGTGATTCTCATCCTCAAGCTTCCTATATCTTGAAAAACAGAACATATGTAGATGATGTCAATGGAGGCAGCAATAGTATTCAACACGCCTTACAAATTCGTGACGAGTTGATTGACTTATTATCACAAGCAAAGCTTGAGCTTCGAAAATGGGCCTCCAATGACCCCCGTCTTCTAGCCAACATACCTGAAGACCATATTATTCCTGCTTCTGTGAGTATCCTCATGGATGAAGATGAGGATTCTGTCCTTAAGATGTTAGGTCTGTGTTGGAATCCAGTTTCAGACTCATTCCATTATCGTCCTTCTCCAGTCCTTCAGATTCGAACTAAACGTGAGCTTGCTAGTCAGATTGCCAAAGTATTTGACCCGTTAGGTTGGCTTGTCCCAATTACTGTATACGCTCGCTTAATATTCAGAAAAGTCTGTCAAAATTCATTTGGCTGGGATGACGAGCTACCGTCTAGTGTGATTGCTGATTGGTCTGAGCTTGCATCTGAGTTGCCTTCACTCAGTTCCCTACAAATTCCTCGATTCATGCCATCTCATAAAATGGACTTATACCTGGTTGGATTTGCAGATGCTTCTGAAAAAGCTTATGCTGCTGTGGTTTATGCTATTTCAATACCAATAAAGGTCACAAGTGAATCTGTATCTGTAGTGAGGTTAGTATGTTCTAAATCCCGACTTGCTCCCATTAAGCCCCTCACTCTACCACGACTTGAACTCTGTGCGGCACATCTACTGAGTCAAACCATGAAAAAAGTAGCTCCACTATTTCCATCTGCAAATCCATCCCGCATTTTGGGATTTTCAGATTCCACTGTTGCGTTATCTTGGATTACGGCTGATCCAGCCCCCACATGGAAAGTGTTTGTGGGTAATAGGGTAGCTGAAACAATTACAAATATCCCGGCTCCACAATGGTTCCATGTTTCATCTGAGCAAAATCCTGCAGATTGCGCTTCAAGAGGTCTCAAACCAACAGAACTTGGTAAATTCAATTTATGGTGGGAAGGTCCGCCTTGGTTGAGGAATCAACCAAACCAATGGCCGTTGAAACGAATTAGACCACAACTGCATGAGGAAGTCGTAAAAAATGAAGCTAAGATTTCAAATGTCAGTCTAGTTACTAGATCAATCGATGACTGTCGTGATGTTCTTGAAGATAAATATTCTCATTACATTCGCCTTCAATCTACAGTCGCGTGGTGTTTACGTTTTTATCACAATGCGACTCAGCCTGTGCATCGTAGATGCGGCCCTATTACTGCTGGGGAGCGCTTAAAGGCCGATATGGTTCTGGTTAGACGAGCACAAGCCCACGCTTTGCAGGCAGAAATAAAGGATAGCACTCTTCCCAGTCCAAGGCTTCCAATAACCAAGAAATTAGGACTCTTTGTTGACGGAGAAGGTACCTTACGAGTGGGTGGCAGACTGAGACATGCTGAACTACCAGACCATACAAAACACCCAGCTCTTCTTCCTGCAAATCACCCCACAACTCTCCTCCTAATACGCTGGGCTCATTTATGGAACCTTCATATTGGTCCCCTGGCAACTTTAGCCTCATTAAGAACCCGATATTGGATCGTGAATGGTAAGAATGTGGTTCGTCACGCCATAGGAGAGTGCACGAGATGTAGGAGGGTAACTCCAAAGCCATTCGAACCAATGATGGGTGATCTACCAGCAGCAAGGGTTAAATCAGTGACACCGTTCTTTGTTACTGGCGTAGATTACGCAGGCCCTTTCTCTGTTAAACATTCTACGCTCCGTGGATCAAAAATTACTGAAGCATACATAGCTATTTTCCTATGCTTTACTACGAAAGCGGTTCACATAGAAGTGGTTGAAGACCTTACCACCCGCTCATTCCTCCTTGCTCTTCAAACTTTTGTCTCTTTAAGAGGATATCCTTCTGTCATCTGGTCCGACAATGGACGGAATTTTTTGGGAGCAGCGAACGAACTTGGAAGAATAAAATGCCTTTTATCTTCCCACGACCTCAGAACAGAAATCATGGATGAAGTTTCCAAAAGTGGTTGTGAGTGGAAATTCATTCCCCCTCATGCACCTCACTTCGGAGGACTATGGGAAGCTGCAGTAAAGTCAGCTAAAAAACTTCTCAGAACAACGCTCCAAGGACACGTACCTCAAATGGACACTTTTAGAGCACTTGTAGCACAAGTATCTGCTGTACTCAACTCACGGCCTTTGACTGCTCTACCTTCGTCTCCTGATGATTTGGCTGTACTGACGCCAGGTCATTTCCTGTCATTTCGGCCTCTAAAAGCAATACCTACCGATCCACACTTCGATGCCCGAACCTCTCTAAGAGACAAATGGACCTTCTCACAACACGTCTTGAATACCTTTTGGAGAAGATGGCAAAAGGAATACCTTCTAGAAGTACAGTCACGGAACAAATGGAATACACCACATCCCCCTGCTAAGGTTGGTGATGTTGTAATGATATGTGATGATAATCTACCACCACTTCAATGGAGTATAGGACTGATTGAAAAATTGTACTATGGACGTGATGGTATCTCCCGTGTTGCAGATGTACGTACAACTGACGGTGTCAAACAAAGACTCATCCGCAAGCTCTGTCCTCTTGTTAATGACTCTGACCCTAACAATGACAACTCATTCCATGAACATCCTGACCAGAACAACATATAACGCTCACACAACATTACAACATGAAAATCAAAACATAGTTAATAAAATAAAATAAAATTCACACAAATAAATAACACTCACTAATTTTAAGACTATTTATGTTAATTTGTGAGCCATTCTGCCTCACAGCTGGGGAGGATGTTTGGTCGCGCGCCATTGCCTCACTCTGCATGGGGTTAAGTAGTAGGTAGCGGCGCCCCTCCGGTCACTAAGGAGACTGCACGGAACAAGTGATTGAGTCAGGTGATTGAACAGAAAAAATGATGGTTGATGAACAATATATTGCGGTTCGCGTTCGGAGTTCTCTTTATATACTCTGTTTCTTTGTATCCTTATAAGAATATAATTTTAAAACTCTCGTAATAGTTTCTTGACCACGTCCCTAGCGGGAACATTCACCTCATAAGAAACCAGTATATGTGGTACCCGTTTTAAGTAGGTAAAGACTAAAAAATGCTCCAAATTATTTCTGAATTATAGTTCTCCTATGTGGATCGCACAGAGAAATACGAGTACACAATAAAGAAGAACAAAGTAACATGGTCAAACGACAGCAGCAGATCACGGCCCGACAGAGGAATCAAACCAAAAAAATCTAAACTTGTCAATGTTTTTTGTTACCAAGTTAGTTTTTGTTTTAATCTTCCACATAATTTTATGATCATTCCATAATGAAAAACGAGTTCCACTATCTGCTTTACAAGCAGATACCATGTTACATGGATATGTCTTTGATTGGGGATTTCATAACGGTTGTCCTCGAGAGTTGAAAACAAATCTTTTAACGTTGGACTGGCTTTGACAAATATGATAAAAAATGTACCTATTTTATTATTTTTTGGAGGCACAAAAAGCATACTATACACACTATTAAAGTCATTTCTCCAATACAGACGCTATCATTTTTATGTTCATAATAGCGTGATTTTTCACTTTTTTTTAGCTAGGTTTGAGTTTTCCTCGAGCACTTTCTTAATACTGGTAATTTTCTGTTCCTCAGCCAAGAATTCTTTGTTGTAGAAGACTTCTACACGTTATCAAATAAAACAAATGAAATAATTTCATTTATTTTCCCTGGGCCGCATCCCGACTAATTCCAACAAAACAACGGTTTACTTGTAGAAATGTTGAAAATAACTGTGGAGAGAAGCCACTTCAATGAGTTGTTGTTGTTTACAGTTGACTGTTGTCAAGAGGATGAAAATGTTTCCTATGGAGTGGAGTAAATGATGCTATTCCTTTACGTTAAGAATATTGTAACCGGCTTATTAAAATTGTTTATAGTCCAATCAACTTAGTTTAGGAATGTAGCCAGTTACGTAAGGAGGGGGAAATTGGTAGCTTGAGATGTGAACATTTATCACATAAATCAAGCGCTTTCCAACGAGTGGCGAACGATTTCTGTGCGATGAAAACTGAGGAAGTTCCATTCCCCTAGCAACGGCTGGGTTATACGTGAAAAGCACTGAAATTGTGACACAAATTTTGCGTGACGGAAATTTTTGGTTGACCCCCCAGAGCAAAGACATATCCCTGTCAAAACTACATTTGTGGCAAATTTGCTTTAAAGAATCGGCGGTTATTATTGTATTGTTGGTTGAAATGGTCGATCCAACCTGGAAAGGTACGAGTGGTTAATCAGAAAAAACAAATTAAAAAATTCCTAAGAAATTCACATTGCGCGATTCAGTACGAATGTCTAACGTCGAATCGTTCCACAGGTTTGAGCAATCTGTTAGAAAATCAAGTTACTAATGACTGTAAATTTTATCACAACATAGGGATGTACCTACCTCCTACCTCGGTATATTTCATCGGTATCTAGAAACCTTGACATTAGACAAATCGCAATTAACTTATGGTAGGTATATCAGTAATATAGGTACAAGGTCAGTTAGGTGGTATAATATAGGTACTTAGACAATTTCTACGGTTGCAGGGGCTTCATTTTATAACGTCTTTCTCAAAACAGAACCAAATACTAGAGAGTTCCTAGTAGATCAGTCGGTCTCAATACGGCGTGCGGTAACGAGGACGGTTAGGGCCAGCAATTGAAAAGCTAACCACAGCTGCGCAAAATGCACCGCACCATAAAGTCACGTCAAGTCTTTCACGGATCTAGTTGTAACGCTACATCCCTTTTTGCTGCTTTCTACATCGCCATTTTTAAATCCTCGCGCTCACACTTCTCCCTATTTCTCGTGCTTTTTCATCCTACCTCATACATTTTATCTTACCCTTCTAAACGGCCGTCGAAATTTCCGGAAAAATACCGGCTTCGTAGGTTTTTCTACGAGGAAGACGACGGATCGCGAAAAGAGTATCGGGAAATGCGTCAAAAAAATCAAAGAGCACGGACCCGTTTTCTCGAAAAGTCCGACGAAAAACTTAGTTTTTTCCGATTAAAATATACCCCATTAACGTACGTTCTTCGGGACATAAAGGTTTGATTCCGCCGAATCTGAATCCGAAATCGGATATCGAAAAAAGTGACGGGAAGTCGGTCTTGAGGCGAAGCAATTAAAATGACAAGTAAATCGAGCCCGCCGCCGTTTCACAATGTTGCGAGCAGGCCTACGCACGCGCGCGTTGGAGGATGGTACTTTTCCGTTCGACATTTCAACAGAATAAATACGGGTTTTTTCCTACACACATACAGCAATACCTTGCGAGCGAAGCGAGCAACATCCCCCAATAAACTTTCCGTGGTTTTATAAGATTTATTTTGTTTGTAAGAATTTCCAACAGAAAAAAACGTCTGCCAAGTTGGGTGGGCAGTATAACTTCCTCAAGCGCGCTACATGTTTCAATTGTAATACATCGCATGCATACAGCCACACCTTGCGAGCGAAGCGAGGTCCAAGGTTTTTCCTATACATATACAGCCGTACCGAGCGAGCGAAGCGAGCAACATCCCCTACACACGTTAAACCTACCCTTAGGGATCTACCGTTTGCGAGCAAAGCGAGCAACATTCCCTACATGCCATACTTTGCGAGAAAAGCGAGCAACATTCCTCACCTGCCACACTTTGCGAGCGAAGCGAGCAATTTAATGGGGGGTTCATGACAGAAGTATCAAATTCCGTCATGGGAGGGGGAATGGAAGGAGCAATACTGATAAATCATGATATTTTAACAATTCTCGTTTTTCCCCCCGAATATGAATTTGGTACGGTTTTGGATCGTATTTCAGGAGTTTAAAACTTGGCATTCCTAGTTGAGTATTACCATGGGACAGACACGGGATTGAGATGATTTCGAAAGCTGTATAACTCAAAAGGCCCGCCGACAATTTTATTTCTGAGGAAAAAAAAATATGGCATTTCTCGTTCACTTATTATCGATTTACGAGCACTCTTACCTTACGTAATATTGTATATATCCGTGAAAAGAAATCTTTTGCGACGGCTTCCAATCACGTCTCTCAATTTCCGTAGTTTTCAACGCCTGCGGCGTCCCCCCGACGTGACCAGAATCCTACGAATTCTCGTCAACTACCTATGAAACGATGAGAATGACTGAATTGACCATTTTCTCACTGATCGGGCGGAAGAAGTTGTGATATTTTACGTCAATGGGTCACCCAGATCTTCGATCATCTGAAGATGGTAACCTTTCTGTATTGTGGACACGTGCCATATTTGGGAAGCCATGTGTTCAAGATATTTTATCTCTTTCGTTCTACATCTTTTATGTTTCATTTTATTACTTGTGGCGAGCGGTTTCCCACCACTTTCGTTTGTTTATTAATTTTCCTATAATTTTTAACTGTTAACACTTGAGGTTTATTATTTTCAACGAACATTGTAATTGACAGGAGAAAATGGAACCACTCAAAATTCATAGGTTTAAGTTTACAGACAAGTAGATTCTGAAATGTGTACAAAAATAAAGTTGTATATCTCTATATACTTTCATACTTCCACATTTCACCATCTTTCACTAATCTAAGCTATGCATTATATTTACAGTTTAGGTAATGATTTTTTTAAAGCCTGCATAAGAATTGTAAGTTTTTATTTATAAACAAGGTACAAATTACTCAAATTATAGCCCTGGAACGAATGTGAAATGTTGCCTCGCCCCCGATTCCCTAGCTTTTCATTCATAAAGCTGTATAAAATATTCATATCAAGACGTCGAAACAAGATTTCGTCACATTTTCTGGCTGACAGCTCATCGCTAAAGCACGTGTCTCTGGTCTCTAGACACTAGGGGGGGAGGGGGGGGGGGCATAAACGTGGGAGTGAATTGGATCTGGTGGAACATAGTAAAACGCTGCAAATAACTACACAAAGGTTTATTGTTTCTGTATTAGATTGCCTTTTACGCAGATAACAGGTCTATCATTAAGGGGAGACAGGACACGGGCCTTTTCAGGCAAAGACATAAGTCGTTGGTCATCCCGAGTGGATCGGGCACCCAAAACAGGTCAATCATTATTAAAACCAGTATAATATTATCTTAACTCTACACGTTGGACTACGCAAAACGGTTCGCACCCTCACAGCGCCATAACCCCCCCCCCCCCCCCCCCCTATAAACCCTTATCAGTTTATGTTAAGAAAGAATACTTTACGAAAACTTTACGAAAAGTCCTATTCTAACCATGTAGAAGAGGTCCAGGAGCTGTGTATCTTGAAACGTATCTGTATCTTGAAACGCAGACCAAAATATTTGTGGGGAGAGTAAAAAAATGTTTTTTTTTTAGCGAATTTTTGAAGAAAATTAAGCTATTGCTCTCGCCTCAAAATTTGTAGAATGTGAATTATTGAAAAAATTTTATGCAGAAATCCGTTTCAGGCTATTCTGAATCATATTCTGAAGTTTAACGCATTTTTTTATGTATGTATGTATGTATATATGTATCATTCCAGACGATAACTGTCCGTAGAATTGTGCTAGAAACATTTAACATTTTAAAACAAATTTGAAAATGTTAAGGACACAAAACGAAAGTTCAAGTTTGTTGGCCAGCATGATCGGATTACATCTTCGGGTTGAAATTTTCAAAAATGTAGTCAAAAATTTCAAAATAGTCTGTTTTTTTGCGATTTGTTGTGCGAAATAATTTTTTCAGCATACTAACATGTGGTATATTCGGAATCAGCGTAACATTTCCTATAAGAATATGTATCAAGTTTTCAAAAATTTTAGAGATGAAAAATCAGTCAAAAATCGAAATAATGCCGTTCGCTAGTTGTAAAAATCGGTAATATTTGCATGAAACATTGTCCAAATTCAGATTGAACTACTCTTATGGAAGTATCCCTGTATAACCAATCCTATAACCATGCTGTTTGAAACGTAGGCAGTAGGTGCTTGTAAAAAAAAAAAAAAAAAAAAAAAAAAAAGTAATTACAACTGATGAGTTTACTCTGTGAAATATTCCGTCCTCCGATTCTCTCGGTCGCTCTCTTTAATGTTTTACGCTCAACTGTTTTAGGACTTGATGTAGCTTTAATACTGACTGTGGCTTAGAAAATATCAGCCATGAAATTATGAAGAAGTTCTATTTATGTACGTACTAGCGTACCTAATTATTTTAAATAATTTGATTCCATGTTTGTCTATCAAAATCATAAACTAAAATTTCTCTACACAATCAATAGCGACTGAAATGTCGAAGATTTCTTCAAAAATTCGCTCATGGGGTCATGCTGCATGACTGGACTTTTTCTTGTTCGGTTATAAAAACGCAAAATGGTTTATTATTTTTGTGATAGATAGCCCTTCTACGCAGATCATTGGTCTATAATTATAAAACCCCGTATGTTATACATCATCAGCTCAGAACATGGCGCATCATGCCTCCGAGAAGGGTTCACATTTACACAGTTCCAAGACCCTGTAATTTTACGCTTCACATTAAAGATGTAAAAAAAAAATGTAAAATAATGCTTGAAGTAATTTACGTTAGCGCATGCGCAGAATGGAGTAATGATTTGAGAAAAATGAAAATGGTAGGGTACCATCTATAGCCTAACCCACAAATTCCCAGAAAATGTAATGGAAGTCTGATGAAAACTAGACCTTGTTCCTCGGAGTACACTTTCGCGCAGGCGCAGGGGCTAATATAAAGATACAATCATGTTGAAATTAACATGAAATAATTAAACCATCGTCTCCCAACTATGCACCAAATTTGAACGGGATTGAGCGACTTAAAAAAGGATGTTTGTGATGTTAATATGAAATCTTGGTCGATTGCAAAGGTTCATTATTGAAAATAATAAACCAAAATTCATCTCCGTTGAAAGGAAATGACTGAATCCATTCTTCATAACCTCAACCTGCTGTCGCTCGATTACGGGTGATTACATAATCCTCCTGATTATGACCAAAATCAATACATCACCCACGAAACGGGTCACGTTCCGCCGCCGCAGCCTCCCTCATCTGCAAATCCCCTTCAGAGAGCGTTAGGTACTTCGAGCGGAATCCGAGAAAGAAAAATCCCTCGGCTAATCCGTTTTTCATTGCGTTCCCAGGTTTTGGATTCATTTCCCGGCGGCTCAGGTGGGCGGGTTCCCACGACCGGGGAAATGGCAATTTGCGGGGAAATGAAGGACATTTGCTGCCGGATCCGCTCGCACTCAAACGCTCGTTGGTGGGGGGAGGTGAGGAGGAGGGGAGGCGCAAATTGGCCGGGTGAATGCTAAATTCAAATAACTATCTGCAGACAGTCTTTCACTTTGGGCCAATTGGTTCGTTCGCACTCGATTGGGACTAAATACCTAGTAGTTGATTTGAAACTGGGGAGTTTTCCAAAATGAATTCAAACCCTCCTGTTGATGCTTTTTTCTATTATCATATTATTATACTAATTATTAACTTATTTATTATAACGGGTGTCCCCGAAAACGCCCTCTCACTGTGCTGAACCTCGTAATGATGTTCATTCATTGATATTGCAATACCAACTTGGAAAAACGCCGAAAATCGGACCAGAATTGCACTTCTAGTACACATTTCCACAAAGCACAAAGGTTTTTTGGCTGAAATGAAGGTTTTTTCGGTGTTTTCCCAAGTCGGTAATATCAATAAATGAACATCAGCACGAAAAAATACTCCGAAATCATGTGTTACATGTGGTAATTGAGTTTCTTCAAAACCTGAGTATTTCACAATTTTCGCTCTATTTGTGCTTGATTGTACTGGTTTTGGCGCACTCGGAACTTCAAGTGATGGGTCTATTTAAATAACATTCTCTGTATAATCCATATCTGCAATAAAAAAGGGGGATGTTATTTGAAAAAACAAATTCTGTGTCAATTGTGCTTGGTTGCGATCTTGTTGGTTTACAAAATTTTTTTTTCCTTATTACGCAAATGTTTTAGAGAGTGGTGGAAGGGGAACAACTCGTAAGACATTCCGTAAATTTTGTATGTAGTATATAGTATTTTTTCGAAAATATAGTATACTATTTATTATTTATACTAGCTGGTTCACCAGTGCGTTGCACAGGTTAACTTGACTATACGCAAGCCCCCCCTCAGCCCTCACCCATCACATTTTAGAACCACCCCTATGGATCTGATTCAAAAAAGTCCTTAGTTAAAGGTACTTACTCATAAACTACCTATTAGGACCAAACTACTGAGATCAACTCCCTCTCCAAAAACACCCCCCCATATTTCAGATTAATGATATTCTTGATAGGTAACCCAAAAGAACGTTCGGACTAATCCAATTTCATTCGTCCGAACATCAGAACACCAGTGTGTTCGGTGATGATCAAATTATTCCGTTTAAACACCCCCTCTTCCCCTCCCTTTTTCCCCAAACCACAAACACCTCCCTATGGTTGAGGCTAAAAAATTTTTCAATAGCCTGTGACTGAGATTGACGTAATCTAAACATATTCGCCCAATCAGATCCCCAGTTTGTTCAGTGATGTCAAAGATACCCCTTTCCAAACCCCCTCCCCCAAAAACACCCCTATGGGTCGGAATAGAAAATTTCCAAGTAGGCTGTGGTTTTTCAGTGTTATCCAAAAATATTTTAGCAATCAGGTCCCCAGTTCATTCAACAATGTCCATGATACCCCCCTCCCCAAAACACCCCCTATGGGTTAGATTGGATAACTTGAAGTAGTCTGCGATTCAAGTAAGAGTATTTCAAACATTTCTTACCAATCAGCTCCAGTTTATTTAGTGATGTCAAGATAACCCCATTTCCCCCCACTCATATCAGTTGTCTAATGACCCCTGTAACCGTGAAAAGCGGACAAACATACGAACAGACAGACAGCGAAAAACTGAGAAAACGGTAGCAATCGTCAACAAATTGCATGAAACGAAAAAGAAACGCAAAATTTCATTATTCTAATCAAAGTACCTACAGACAGATATACTTACGATATTATCAATATAGATATAAGTAATTACCTATAAAATGTCTTGCTACCCTACTAGGTCTGGTAAATGAAGCTGACTGGCGTTACCGATAAAGGCCGTCGCGTGCCCCTATGACTGTACCCAAATCAACTTGTTGTGCCCATATGGGTGGTTGCATGTCCTGAAAATACCCAAATGGGAACGACCCAACCTGACATTTCTCGAATATACCGTTTTCACTAAAACGAGTTCATCAATAAGTAAACTGCAACATTCGCTAAGAGATCGACCGTTGGAGCGGAATGAATGATTGTCGTGTGCTTGTTTGTGATCAAATTTCCAAGAGTAATAAATCGTTAGTTAACCCAATCCTGTTACTTTTCCTCTCGTTTGTAAAGGCGCTTGTCGCGTGAAACTGAATTGGTCGGGTTCTCCGTAGCTATCGATCTTATTGTTGCAGAGAAATCGTGTGTTATTCTAGGGAGGCATCCGTTCCAGACCTTTTGTTAGTCTTTCGCTTTTGTTCCTAATGACGTAAAAATCGCTTTGACCTTCAATACATCTACTTTTCGCGTATCCTGTCATTAGGGAAACGAAACGAGATTGCGTCCCTGATAAACAGTCACTTAACTTTTTTAATTTAACCGAAAGTAGGATTATTGCTATTGGGAGAAAAGCTTTTAAAAACCACCGTTAAAGTTGGTTATTTTTACGTTACATAGTCCCTTACAGTACATTACATTACATTAGTCCCTTACATTACCCTACAGTCCCTTACATTACTAATTCCCTCATTATAACATTGAATCCTAATATTATGGATTAGTCTATGAATATTTGCTGTCAGAATAATATGCTATAGTTAATCCAACCAAAATCCATGCAATATTGGTACGAAAATCTGAAATGCACACTACTCGCACCTCATCAAGATTATTGGATCCATCATCTCTTATCCAAAGACAATCAGCAATCTTGAATAATTATTATTAATACTTACTAAACCACTTTAAAGAACGCTAAATCTCTTCACCATCAGGTGCAGCCCTTTCCATGTTTGGTTGAATTGATTTAACACTTACAATCCAGCTAAGAATAACGGATTACTACATTCTAACTGTGGACGATTATTTCCGCACATACCCAGTTATTACTACGAAAGCACCTTGATTCTATCGGAACCAATCGCTTGAAACGTTTATCACTAATCATGACAACCTATTAACGTAAATACAGTGTTGCCAACACGCACGATAATCACCGTTTTGTACGGTACTTTAGACCATCGTACGATGTACGACTCAGACCTGTACGATGAAGCTGTTTGTACGGTAATGTTTATACTGTAATTCGGCACTAACACTGGAACAAAAAACTATTTGAAAAATACCATCTATTCTGGAAGGGTTTGCACATTATTTATGCTTCTTTATACTATATATATATATATATATATATACCTAATAAATTCCTGTTGACCACAAATCAAAAACCAGTGGGTACAACTTTCACAATTCGAAACTTTTTAATGGTAGATTATAACTAACCCCTATTATGGATTGACTGGAGAATGTGACCGAGTATTCCCCATGCATTTACCACGGGATATATTCGGGTTTTGATGTGTGATACCTACACTTGTGTTTAGTGTGTAATAACGTAATAAGTAAACTTGTGTCATTTTCGTATCCCATGTAAATTATTCTAACTAAAATGAGAATCTGATATTGGTATTATCTACTATAATACATGTCTATTCCATAACTCATTGATGAGATAGCTATAGGTACCTAATGTACGCTCTGGAGTTCTTATATATGATAACTAACTTACTTGTTGTTTGTTTAATACCTGTTCATTTCTAACTGTGATAACTTTCATCAAGCACGTATAATAAGCCAGTTTACAAAAGATACCTATCTATTGTTTCGGTTCAATATTTTCAATAATGAACCTTTGTAATCGACCAAGAAAAAACAGTGTAACACCTCTGAAAATTTTTTGGTTTACGTTTCAAGAATCGAATAAAAAAATCCGTCCGTCTGCCGTCGGCGGCTTTTCTCCGAAAATACTAGACCAAACTATATGAAACTTCGGTTAAAAATCACATTTGGGGTCTAGATGGTCCTAGAAGCTCGGCATCCATTCTCATCAACCCTAAAGGGTTGTATTAATTGGCTAAACATTCAAAAAATCGAGATCTCAAAAACATTCTAAGTAACAGTTATAATTTTTTGCTAGGATTACGGAAGGTATCATTTCGTTCACTTCCGTTCATTAGGATATATTGAAAAGAACGAAAATTCAAAAAAGCAAAACAAGCCACCTGGACCCCAGGTTACCACTATTTACATTCAAATGATATTATTGAAACACAGAATGTGTTTTAGCTCACGAGTTTCACATAAATCCGTGAAACCCTCATATAAGAATGACTCAAATTTTGCGGTGTACCTTATCACTGGATGTTAAGTTATTTTATTTATTTATCACCAGCGCCATATTTGAAACCTTCTCACACGAAAGCCCTCACACGAAAAGCGCTTATTTTACAGCCCCCCCCCCCCCCCCTCCCTCCCCCTCGTCCTAAGCTTTTTTTATTCATATAACATGATTTATCAGAAATTAACAAGCCGTGGCGATCATGTTCACAATATCTATTACTGAGAATAGTGACCTGTGTGTAAACAATTATTCATATAACCATGCTCATAACTCAGCTTGTTGGCCATGCACTTCCCAGTAGTTAACACAGTATGGTTGAATAAATCGAGAGCTTTGGAACTAATGGTCAACGAATTTAGTTGCATTGTACATTTTCGTTACACAAAACGTATCGTTTTCCGGTGGAGATGCCACTGCTAAAACACATTCTTTGTTTAAAAAAAAACTGTGCAAGACTTCACACTACTTCCCAACGTTGATAATTTTACGCGGATTTTTAATTTTCTTACTCATTTTTCGTACCTACTATTGTGATCAGAAGTATTGGCTATTGAATTTATCAACGAACATTATAAATCATTATATTGAGTCTAAATTGTTGAAGTTGTACAGCAAAAAGTAAACAAAAACGGGATTATGAGATTGCGTCTCAAATTCCAATAGATGTACGAAAGAAGTAACAATTTGTTCCGTTAAACAGGAAGATATGACGGGGATGACCTTGGTCATTATCAGTTACAGGCTGACATACGGAGTGCCACAGTGACAGCCACACATACATCACTCTTTTTCGTGATTCGTGGAGATATTTATGTTAACAGTTTCGGTCCAGATTCCTTTGTTGCTTTGTTGGAGGAGTTTACTAAAAAATAAAAAAATAAGTTTTCCAGGTCAATTTCTTATACGAAAAACAGAAATGGAAGCTAATTATTGAGAAATCGAAGCAGTTGGTAATTTGAAAACTCTGCCTTTGACGAGAGTTCAATTTGGATTTGGTTCAATTATATATATATATATATATATATATATATATATATATATATATATATATATATATATATATATATATATATATATATATATATATATATATATATGTTTATTCCTCATTTTTACCAATCAGAAAGAAACCTTTAGAGATTATATGGCATTCCATCCCTTTATTTATGACCTACTTTGCATAGTCTTCTTTCCCCCATATAAACTGAACATTGAAGAATTTTTCGCTGAGCGTGGCAGAATATATCCACCAACTCGGCTGTAAGGTTTTGGTTTATGTAAATGGCGCAGTTACGATGATGCCGGTCTCCGGCTCAGGGGCCGCCGCAATCTCCCACTCACCGAGCGAATGAAACGTGAACAGGATGTTTATATGCAACGGAACCACCTCTGCCTCCCTCTGGCGGCCTTTCTCAGTTTTAATTACGTCCCGCCCTCCTGATGGGACCCTGAGCTGGGGAAATTAGCTGTGGAGAAGTTAGGAGGATCTGTGACTCTCGGATCATTTTCAAAACCTCCTGATATGTTTAGTTGAGAGTGAGAACAATTAAGCAAAATGAATGAATGAAAAACATGTATGCTTGAAAATAAGTCGTAAGACTTACCTGAAATAATTTATGTGATATAGCTGATGGCTAAGCCCGTCTACCAGAAGTCTGCACTACAGGCCGTTTGCAATATATCTTTACAATGTGAACGTCATTAAGTAAATTCGTAGTGCATGCAGTAACTAATATTACACATTACGAAATATTGGCTAGTTCCAATGAGCGTTACCCATAATTGGAAAAATTTATTTCAACTGTTTTTAATTGGAAGAAGATTCCATCTTGAGAAGTTTGGCTTCAACACCACTTTCCTACGTTGAGTAGTTTTCTTTCTATGATTTTTCAAAGTTTCACAAAGTGCGAGTTCTGCGAGTTCTGCGAGTTCTTGGAATGCTGTGTTTGGCGATAAATGAGGATTCGAAACCGGAAAATCTATCTTCTCCGAACATAGCACATATGCTATTAGTACGAGTTGTATATATTAAGGTACTGGCACACTCTTCTCTCTGTATTTAGCGCGGATTTAGGCCCCATTGCACCGCTGGGGGCGGCCTAAGTTCGTGACATGGTAGCAGATCGTGGTTTCCTGGATTACGCATGGTTATACCTAGTACATCCAGGTCCACTATTTTAGAGGGCTATATGTTTCAGAAGAAACTTGGCCCGGGCTTCCAGAAGGAAAACTCAATATTACCCTTTGGTACATAAATAATTTCATTGGTCATTAGGACTTATAATTTCTCAAATTTTTTCCTCATATAATATTTATTTTCATACCTATGGTATCAGGCTTTTGCCTTTTTTATTATTATAGATATATTCTTTATTCAAGGGCATAGTTCCAATTCTAATTTAAGGGCATAGTTCCCAATTATTATTTCCAGTACTTATTTCCTAATTTAAGTCCCCAACGTCCGGTACATATTTTTATATATTTATTTTATTTTCCTACAGGTATAAGTCTCCATAGTTGAGCAACCGTTTATTCCCGATTGTTCCAATCTTTGATTGGGGGTTAATTACCTAATGAATACTTCATATGAAGATTCATTGACAATCCATCGTGTTTTAGTTTTTCTTTTCTCATTTTCAATCGCCAATGCAGCTATTTATTAATGAGCCTCAGTTATCAACCAGTAAACTATTCCACCTGGTTTACATACTTGCTCTTCAATCAAGCATGTATTTAAGCGGAGGAGTGTTACAGTTCCCGTCAATTCCAAGAGAATGCCCGTCTATCCGTCGCTCTTGCACCGGGTTGAACGCGTCATATTCGAGTTCTTGGAATGCTGTGTTTGGCAAGAGATGAGGATCCGAGAACTGGAAAATCAATCTTCTCCGAAAAGACATACGCCATTAGTACGAGTTGAATATATTGCATCTCTGAGGGTGACCTTGGTCCGTGAAAGAAGTTTGGCTTCAACAGTAGGTACTCTCCTACGTTGAGTAGTTTTCTTTCTGTGATTTTTCAAAGTTTCGCACACTGGTGACTTCAAAGCACCCCTCGCGCCTGGGCAAGACCCCCCCTGCCTACCAGTGTGACGTCACAAGTACGAACTTTGAAAAATCATAGAAATAAAACTATTCAACGTAGAAGAGTGCGGATGGTACCAAATCTCTTGGAATAGAATCTATTTTCATTTAAAAATATGAAACAAATACGTGGGTACCGCTTATTAAACTCACCAACTCACAACAACAGCGTATGACCATGCAGCTTCACAGTATCTTGCCAATGAGAGGCAATTTCTGCCATTCAAAACGTTTATGACAGCATCTTTTGACAGTCTTGCTGATCCAAAGCCAGCCTTGAGGAACTCTCCAAGGACTGGACAACGTGCAACGAAATGCGAAATATATTCTGACTCACCCAGATTGCAGAGTGAATATATTTCCCTGGCGGGATTATCATTCTCACCCTGTCCATGTGGTCGGATGTTAAGCAGAAGATCTCCACGATCTCTCCATACCCACCCCAGGACGAACATAGACGCTTTTTGGGTCACAGTAGTCAGATCAATGCAACGAACGCCCCTACCCAAAAGACGATAAATTCGATCTCGCGACGCCAAAGCTCTTAACGAGGTTGTTTCCTTGGGCGCATATCAACTGGGGAACAGGAGACAAAAGACAATCTTACTGGATTATGCTCCTGCACTGAACAGAGGAAACGAGGATGCGAAGAAGACGACGCAACTTGGGGAATGAAGAAAACTCAATACCCAAATATTGAAGTGACTAGTATCACATACGTCATTCTATTTCAATCAGTTTATTCAGCTGTAGGTACATTATAATTATCACGGGCCGTGACGTTAGTGAGGGACTTGATTATATCCTTTTCCTTCTCGTGCTCCTCATCAGAAAATCAAGCTGATCTTGCATCTCCTTCCGTAGTACTTCTCGTTCCGGTCAGTAAAAAGCCATATGGGCATAAGGAGCGGGGATTTATAAGGGCCACTAATTGGAAAAGTGCGCACTAGACAATACGCGTACATAACTTTGTCAATGCTTGTTACATTCAATGCAGCTTCCGCCCAGATTTCTTTTAGCGCTGAAATAACTATATTTGAGTTTTGTGTGGCGTGTGGAACTCCCTGTTACAACCTGCGTGGAAACTCCAGCGTTATCCGTGGGGGTGGTGGAGGTATCGTACACGGCATCTGGTGGAACTAATAGTAATCCGAGGAACATTTCGCACCACATACCGGTTTCCGTCTTCTTGATGAAATTGTATATGTGCACTTATCACCAGCATGTCCGAGCTGGTTACAGTTGATTTAGTTGCCCAGTTAGATTGCGCCCTCAGGCATTACCTTTCACCCAGTTCGGCGGCCGTTCACTAGCTCCACCGCTACCGCATTCCCCAAATTCGATTAACCCCGTTTCCTTCCATGATGTCTCCAACAGAGTTGACCAAATCGTACTTGTGAGTACAAAGTACGAGCACAAGTAATTGAAAAGTAATTGCAAATAAAAGTCCTCAAAATTACTTGTACTTAAAATTGTAGTGGCACGTACAATTACAAGTACTCTGTAATTGAATGGCCAAGACAATTACAAGTAAAATTACTTGCCAATTTTTAGGTCAAGTACAAGTACGCGATTACTTGTACTTGGAAAATCAGCAAGTACAAGTACTTGTACTTTGTACTTGTAATTGTACTTGTACTTTAAGAAACGTAATTACCACCCGTTTCCCTCTCAAATCTTAAAAATTTGTCGGTAATCACTGAATTTCTGACGATGAGCTAGTTGGTGGTAATCATTGCATTTTAGGAGGAAAAGATGAGCTATTTGGATGCTTCAAAATTTGATTTTAGGGAGCTTTTTGGTGACTTGAACTTTAATTTTAAGAAAAGTTAAGTCTCCGATGAATTTTATTCGGAAACGGAAAGACGCTCCGAAGCGGAATATTATTATTTCCAACAACAAAATCTTTAGGGTTGATCAAATATATTGAGGATCCAGGATCAACTAGACCCCATATGTGTGTTTGACCAAAGTTTCATAATCTCTGATCCAGGAATTTGGGGGGAAAGCTCTTTTTTCACGTTTCACGCATCTTGAAACGTAAAAATCAAACCGAAAAATGGGTGGTTAAAAAACGGACGGTAGACGTACGTTTCTACATACAGATAATTTTTAGACGATTAATTTTACACATTATAAGTTCACTAGAGGCCTGTTAGGGCTTGGAAAGCCCTAATCTAGAACACGATCAAGATAAGCAAAGAGACGAACGGCGACACTTGGGGCAGTTCTTCACAATTTCAAAGATCTTTCAGAAATAACTCTCCTAGACGTTATTAACTACACTACATATGTTTCTTACCGCGGCAACTGTTGTTACTGCCACAGCCTAATAAATAAGGGAGAGCCTCCCTATCAAATTTCAACTTCCTACAGTGAACAGGAAAGGAATTTAGCTCACTCAGCTGATCAGAAAAGACCCCATCACTACGTTTCTTACTTACCGACACCTGGGGCCGTGCTGATTCGGAATTATATATAAAGACCGTTCGGAATTATATATAAAGTCCGCTAAGTTCTTCAGTTTCAAATTCTTCGTTCAGAAATAACTCTCCTAGATGTTAGTAACCACACTACGTTTCTTACTTACCGTGAATTGATGGCAACTGTTGTTACCGCCACAGCCTAATAAACAACTCTCGTTGATAAGGACCGCCTAGAACACGATCAAGGCGAGTATAGAGACGAACGGCGACACTTTTGCAACAAACTTGGGGCCGTGCTGATTCGAATGAGTCGTCTAACACTGAAATCGGACCGCGGAGTTCTTCACAATTTCAAAGACCGTTCGGAATTATATATAAAGATTATGGTTACTTAGCAATATTAGTTCATAACTTAGCGTAATAAATCAGCTTTCTTTGACTTTATAGAGGCGAAGGAATCATGTGATGTTGTGATAAAATTAGAGCATTCCAAAAAGTGGCAAACGATTTTCGTGCTACGAAAACTAAGAGAGTTACACTTCCCTAGTAACGCATTGGTTGTACGTGAAAATCAATGGAAAATCAATATTTTCGCAGTGACGTGACGGTAAAAAAAAAAAAAAAAAAACTCGGCGCTCCGCGCCTCGCCAGGGGGCAAGCCCCCTGGACCCCCGGTTACCTCTATTTACATACTTCGGACGAAATTATTGAAACACAGAATGTGTTTGCGTTGTCGCGCAACCAAGTGACAACCAAACAAGCGTCATTGTTTACTATTCATTTATAACATCAATTTATATAGTTATAGTATGAAACTACGAAAAAAAATACGAAATAAATTCGTGATAAATCAAGAGCGATTTATCAAGTAAATGTCCTAAAGAGGCGACATACGAAATTACAGCTTCCTAGAGTGTAAAGTATAGAAATTAGCTTTAAAAGCCACTCATCTGATCCGGACCCTGGACATCGTCAAGTAAATGTCCTAAAGAGGCTACATACGAAATTACAGCTTCCTAGAGTGTAAAGCATAGAAATTAGCTTTAAGAGCCACACATCTGATCCGGACCCTGAGCATCGTCAAGTAAATGTCCTAAAGAGGCTACATACGAAATTACAGCTTCCTAGAGTGTAAAGCATAGAAATTAGCTTTAAGAGCCACACATCTGATCCGGACCCTGAGCATCGTCAAGTAAATGTCCTAAAGAGGCTACAAACGAAATTACAGCTTCCTAGAGTGTAAAGTATAGAAATTACCTATTCAAATTATTTAACCTCCGCTTCACAAATCAAACCGTTTTCGTAATACTCAGATCACCTGCTATGAATCAAATCATCGAAACACAAGCTCAATGAAATCATCAGAAATTAACAAGCGGTTGCAATCATGTTCACAATATCAATTATTGAGAATGATCACCTGAGTGTACACAATTATTCAAATAACCATGCTCATAACTCAGTTTGTTGGACACGCACTTCGCAGTAGTTAACATAATATTGTTGGATAAATCGAGAGCTTTCGAACGAATGGTCAACGAATTTTGTGGGATGAAAAACGACGAAGTACCATTTCCCTAGCAACGACTCGGTTGTACGTGAAAATCATCCGTCACACATTTCGTTACCATCCCGCGTTCCATTTTCGGCTAGTTAGTCCATGGCTAAAACACATTCTGTGTTAAAAATGGAAACGTCCTATTAATCATTATTTAATGAAAAACTTCATTTTTTTAATTATTACAAATCAAAACAAATGTGAATCGAGGATAAAATAATAACATTCGGAAATCGCTTTAGAATACTCCAAGACGAATTTCAATCTTCAACTTTTTCGCGAATTCCTAACACTAAATTTTTTCAGCTAACGAATTATTTTCGAAAAATAGCTAAAATGGATGAAAATTGCGTGAGGCCTCGTACTAGACTTTTTTAACCATCGAGAATTTGAAGTGAATTAATATTTTAAATTCCCTTTTTGTTACTTTCAATAGTTAACTATTCCACAGCTGAATAGTTAACAGTCGATACACGGTCTTTTATTGTCTCTGCCCAATGAAGGGTTCCTTTGAGAATGGAGGCAGTAATTTCTGAATCGTGTGATTCATAGAGACGAGATGTTGAGTGAAGCTGCTGGGTGGAGATTCTGAGTGAAGCTGGAGATCTGGACCGCTCGAGCGGGGAAACAGTGGTCATTTCGTTCGTTAGATGGTGGCGGGGTGTTGGGGCGGCGGAGGCGGGACGTTAGGTGGAAGGCGGGAGGGTCCGCTCTTTTGTTACTCGATATCTATTTGGTGACACGTGCCCACCGGTTGGAGGGCTCCGGAAAACAGATAACGGAGGACCCCCGCGGACTCCGTCGGGGACAGAGGGCGGCCCGAGTCGCGGGGACAGAGGGGGCGTTCGAAAGAGCGGGAACAGAGGGGGCGAGCGCGGCGGAGCGGGCATATCACGCTTGGCCAGTCCCCCCCGCCCCGCCGCTCCGCTCCGCCGTTCACGCCAATTGCTACCCACTTTGCCGCCAACCGCGCATTAAAATCCCGTTATTTCAATTCGAAAACACTTTGCCGCGATTGACCCTCAAATGGCGAAAAAACAAACAAGTTGTGCCGGACTGGCTCTGTTCATTTTTACCCTCATCCAGTATTAAATTATTTGTTTCATAATTTGTATATAAAGCTAACGTTAATTACAGAATCATTAACCCATTAATAAACCAAATTCCCCACTTCAGCAAATTATACAGGGTGATTCCCTCGCAGATGCAAAAAAAATTGGGTGAAACTGCATCAAAAATGGAGTAAAAAGCCGCCAACTGCATATTTTTATCTCAATCCGTTCTCGAGATATGATTTTTTAAAGGTTTTTTCAGGAAAACCGTGTTTCTTTCCTTTTAAACTCAAATTTCTCCCCTTTACTTAATTTAATTTTAACTTTTGACCACATTTTCGGAATCAGCATTAAATTTACTATAAGAATAGTGTACTTTGGTTCTTAAAAAGTACCATCCAAAGGCCCTCACGTCAGCTCAAACATTGACGATTTTGAAAAAATAATATTTCTGAAAATCTTTAAAACTTTACTACTCTTCCAAAACGAATCCTGGAAACTGGCAAATCTCATGAAAACTGCTTCGTCTAATACTCTTTCCAACGGTATAATCAAGTTTACTTTTATTTTGTTATTTAGTGGAGAAAATTATGTTTTAATGTTAAAAAATGTGGGTTTTTCAATGAAATTGTTGGTTTTCTCGAAAGATGACCCTCCATGAACCTACGAGTATGGGGTCGGTTTCTAAGTATTTTTTCACGCTGTATCGAATGGTAACATTTGTAGATCTCTCCAACTCCGTTATAACCGAGTTTTACACTTAAAATCGCAAATGTTCAGTTTGTTTGTTACGATTAAATGTATGTGTGTTATGGGGTAAAACTAGTTAATTAAAGTGTAAAACTCGATTATAACGTAGTTGGAGAGATCTACAGATGTTACCATTCGATACGGCGTGAACAAATACATAGAAACGGACCCCATACTCGTAGGTTCATGGAGGGTCATCTTTCGAGAAAACCAACAATTTCATTGAAAAACCCACATTTTTTAACATTAAAACATAATTTTCTCCCCTAAATAACAAAATAAAAGTAAAATTGATAATACCGTTGGAAAGCATATTAGATGAAGCAGTTTTCATGAGATTTGCCAGTTTCCAGGATTCTTTTTAAAAGAGTAGTAAAGTTTTAAAGATTTTCAGAAATATTATTTTTTCAAAATCGTCAATGTTTGAGCTGATGTGAGGGTCTTTGGATGGTACTTTTTAAGAACCCAAGTACACTATTCTTATAGGAAATTTAATGCTGATACCGAAAATGAGGTTGAAAGTTAAAATTAAATGAGGCAAAGTGGAGAAATCTGAGTTTAAAATGAAAAAAACACGGTATTCCTGAAAAAACCTTTAAAAAATCATATCTCGAGTACGGATTGAAATAAAAATATGCGGTTGGCGGCATTTTACTCCATTTTTGATGCAGTTTCACCCAATTTTTTTTTGCATCTGCGAGGGAATCACCCTGTATTATTAACATTTGTAGTTCGTCAAGAATTGCTTGTGATTATTTGAATATTATGGCTGAACATGGTCTTTTATCTATGATTAATGGATTTACAAGAGTATTTAACAATTCTGGAAGTTGCATTGACCATATTTTTCAGAGAGGGTTCGAATGTAAAAGTAAGGGTTTAATTTTTGAAAGTGACTTAACTGATTGACTGATGATTCACTTAGCTAGCACTGAACTATTTATTGTTCGGAAATTTAAGTTTTTTGAAGCTAAATATTGCTAAAACATCAGCGGTCGTTTCTCTATATCTAGGCTTCGTTACCCTCCCGATAGCAATTTGGTTAAGTACCATGATTACCAGTGTACTGGATTAAGGTTGGGTTGTAATTGCAGATCATTGACTTTTAGTGACAGTTGCAAGTATCTGGGGATAATCTTTAATGGGAATTCAAAATTTAAAAACCACATAACATCTCTTTTAAGTAAACTACGTAAACTATTTTGGTTTATTATTTCCAATAATAAGCCTATGTGATCGTATTGCAAAAAATTTTTATAACCCCCCCTCAAACTTTGTCACTTTACGTTTCAAGGTGCGTAGAATCCAAATTTGAAATGTCCGTCCGCCGACCGCCGACCACCGTTCGCCGTCCGCCGTCCACCGTCCGCCGTCCGCCGTTCGCCGTCCGGGCCATAAAAGGCCTTAGAATTGATTTAAAAAATCTGTTCTTTCGCACATAGACTCCACTTGGGGTCTAGTTGGTCCTAACTTCTCGCCAGCTCGATCGCTCCACTCTCATGGGTGCTATGAGCCAAAAATAGGTGAAAAAGTGTCTTTTTTTGTATATTTCAAGTTGTATAGAAATTGGAGATTTATGAGTGAAAAGAAAATGTTAGCTATTAATTTTATGGAAAAAAAAGTATTCTAAATGATACTCTTCTATTCAAAAAGAGATTTTGGATTTTAGGCTATTTTTTGCAATTTTATAGATTTTTTAAAACAAAATTTAATGAAGTTCAAGTTTTTAGCATAATTTCGTACATAAATTTTTGAATGTTCTATTTCATAGTTGATAAACTTTATTTGACCAATCTTATGCTAAAAAATATCAATTTAACAATTCCTAGCCATTTTCAGTGATTTTGTCAGCACATTTTTTGAAATTTGACCAATTAGATGATATCAATATACAGTATAGGTAACACTTTTATGTGTTGGAAAGATGACTTGGTAATAAATTCTTTTGTTCATCAACTATATTAAAAAGCGTAAAATTGTGAGATTCCGCTGCTGTAATGGATTGAACCCATTTGTGAGGTCCGAAGCTCCGAGTTCCAATACTAAATATACTATAAGCGGCGTTTAATAATTATGGACCAGAGATCCACGTAGAAGGGCTGTCTAATACATAAATAATAAACCTTTGTGTAATAATTTGCAGCGTTTTTTGTGTTTGAGACTGTGAGATGCTTTTTATCTAAAAAGCAGTTACGGATGGTTTATTTTGGTCTTGCTTTCTCATTACTTAAATACGGTATTACCGTATGGGGAGGGACCTCTAAATCGAACTTAGTTCCTTTGCAGACAGTTCAGAATGCATTGATTAAAAACTTCTCAATAAACCTTATATGTATCCTACTGCTAGATTATTATCAGAATTTAATGCTCATAATGTAAAGACCATTTTTCTAATAGAGTCTTGTACTCTTGTTTTTAAAACGGGTATTAGTCTCGAGCACCTATGTAATGTTTCCTTCAGTAGAACTGCCTCAACATATAACATTTCAACTTCATGCCCCATATTAGAAATTTGATCAAAATTGGGAATTTTTAACATAACAATAGCTTTTTCTCGCCTAATATTGATCCTAGAGAGCTGGGGTTGGTGGCATTCGACTCAGCGTGAGCAAATACATCAACTTCATGCCCCATATTAGAAATTTGATCAAAATTGGGCATTTTTAACATAACAATAGCATTTTCTCGCTTAATATTGAGCCTAGAGAGCTGGGTATCGTGGAATTCGACTCAGCGTGAAAAAATACATAACCGTCATGTCCCATATTAGAAATTTGATCTAAATTGGGAATTTTTTACATACAAATCGCTTTTTGTCGTTCAATATTGATCCTGGATCAAAAGTTGGTATTTTTAACATAAAAATCGGTTTTTCTCGCTTAATATTGATCCTAGAGAGCTGGGGTTAGTGGCCTTCGAGTCAGCGTGAAAAAATACATCAACTTCATGCCCACTTTAGAAATTTGATCCAAATTGGGCATTTTTTACATAAAATTCAGTTGTTATGTGTGGTTATGGGCATTTTATTTTGATAAAGTAGTTATTCCTGTTTCCGCCGGTTTTATCTTTATATATAGTAAAATTTATTTTTGTTTTTATAAATGTATAGTCTAGTATTGTACAACTGGGCGCCTCTAATTAAAAGTAAGACTCCACCAGGGGACACAAGTTCTTTTGAACTTAAGCCTTGGTGGGCAAATTATTTGATTTTTTGAAGTCCTTGATTAAATTAGTTCTAAGTTAGTGTCTGTATAAAAATGTTCACTTTTTTAAAAAGAAGTATCTTGTTTTAATTTGTTTATTACTAGTATTATCAAGTACTACTATTATTTAAATTTCTTATAAAAATATGTTTTTGCCAAATAAATAAATAAATAAACCAAATTCCCCACTTCAGCACATAACAGTATTATCCGCGCGACGGGTTAACCGTAGGGAGATGGAGCTCTTCACTCACATATCGAAGGTAATTTTTATTCAATCAGAAATCACGAAAATTCGTTCATTTTGACTATGAGAAAAGTCAGAATAAAACTCGGTTTTTCGGACCCCTGGACCTCCCGGTTGCTTTCCGCTTTGAGCCTTCGGCTAAAATTCTAAAACATGGAACATGCTTTCTTCCCGCTAAAACTACGATATAAATATTTTACTAATCGAAATTACTAGGTATGTAATTTTCTGTAATGGTGCGCGTCTACAACCAACATTAACTTCTCAACCCAGTGACAACAAAATAAGCGCCATTGTTTACGATATTTATTTATAAAATAAATAAATATAAAACTACGACATAAATAGAAGAACAAGTACGACAGAAATACGTGATAAATCGAGAGCGTTCCAACAAATGGAGAATGATTTTTGCCCGATGAAAACTAAAGAAGTTTCATTTCCCCAGCAACGGCTTGGTTGTACGTGAACATCATGAGAAAATTTGGTGACATTTCCGCGTAACATTTTCGGGTACGCGGAAGTGTCTAAGTGGTAAATTCAACATGACATGTAACTCCCAAAATATACATAATTCTTAGAAGAAACGAGAAAATAATGGCCTAAAACAGAAATTCAAATGAATTCAAAAACACTACTCTCTGCCCACACCCCCGGCCAAATAACCGTCGGAGTTGCCAGTGTGCCCAACGTAGCCAACGAGTGACATTCAAGTTCCACAGTCAGTTTCTTGCTACACATGAGATATTTCCACCGAAATACTAGTTCATCCCATTCACAGAACTACTCAAATACACGATAATACGAAAAAAGTCGAAGTATCAACCGTTTTTAGATATGGTCGAACAAAAATAACAAGCAGTTCTTCACGAGTTTGACATGAACACGAACTTAGGAAGGTAATGACGTAGTTCAAGGGTTATAAGACTAATTCATCTTGTTTTCCCGACTTTAGGAACTCTAGAGGAAGTCGATACCTTGTTAAAAACGGGAAGGCAGTTGGAGCTTACCTCTACACTGAAACGCCTACGAGCTTCCGAGCTTACATTGTCTTATAACAAAGACAAGCAGTGCAGAAATACGTAAACGGGGCTGGTTGGTAGGGGTCTCTAAAATCTCATCGAAAGGAAACTCATCGAAATGAACTTGAGATATTTTGATTAGTGTCCTTATGGAGTGAGACACTAGTAGAAACTGAATGGATGGGAAGGTCGTTGAAAATATGAAATCAAACATTAGGATATAAATTGGAAAGATAAAAATTATTTCCTGATACCAGTAAAAACTGATCAAGAACTGCTAACGTGAGATAATCGAAAGGAAAGTCATCGAACCAACCCTTCGAAGAGAAAAAAAACGGAAGTTTTTGAAAAACGTTGTCTATTTCCACGAATAATAAAGAGTTACACTGTTAAATCGATTTTGACGGTTAGGCCATCATCAGTAACAAACAATAACTGAAGATACATTAGAAAGGACACATCTTTTATAGTAACAGGTGAAAGGAGATTGAATCCCATTGGTCAAGAGAAAGGAAAAGGGCAGGAGGTACAACCAATGAAGTGCAAACAAGGTGACGGGGTATTATAGCTAATTAGGTGAAGTTAGAGGGGGGAATAACTAAATATGGTTTCAACATTGTGAAGGGATAATTCCAAGCTTTATAAAAATGGACCTATTAGTGGTGAAATATATTGAGGTATATCCTCATTTAAACATTTACCAGATCTGTCACTTTTGATCATTTCGAATTTTTCAAGTACATTCAACATACCTCCCTTCGGACAAAAATGAAGAAATTCTACAAACTGTCTATCTGTCAAATCAAAATTGTAACTATGATTGGATTCCTTAAGATGTTTCGCAAATGTAGACTTACCCTTATTTTCCCTGGAATCCTCCTGATCCTCGTCTATTCTTTCCCTGAATTTCCTACCAGTTTGACCGCAATATTCGTAGCCACATGAACATTTTAGTTTATAAACCCCACTTTTATCCTGAACATTGATTTTGTCCTTAATGGATCCTAGTAATGCTTTAAGACTATTTTTAGTTCTAAAACCTACTATGCAACCTCTTGATGATATAAATTTGCCGATTTTATCCGAAATGTTCCCATAATAAGGTATACTTATCCTTTGCTTTTCTTCTAAATTTACATCTTCCCTGGCCAGATTGGAAACTTTTTCCCTACTCTTTTTCCCAAGAACATTATCCCATATGGTATCAACGGGATCTTCTCCATATCCTTTACTAGCCGCTATGCTTTTGATAATGGAGTTTTCTTTTGATAAATTTTGTTCACTCATTGGAATAGACAGTGCTCGGTTAATCATACCATGGACGGCTGCATGCTTATGGACTAAAGGGTGATTTGAAGTACTATTGATAGTTATATCGCTATATGTATCTTTTCTATAAATTGAAAAATCATGCTTTCCGTTTACCAAAGAGATGGATAGATCTAAAAAATTGAGTTTATTTCCGCCGAATTCGAGGGTAAATTTGATAAAGGGATCTAATTTATTGATTTTTTCGTGAAAAGAATTTAGTTGTCTTTCTGTTTAGTTGTCTTGTTCTTGCTGTTGTCTAACCATAGGATGACAATATCATCGACATATCTGTACCAATAGAGAAGATCATTTGTGTTACAAGTTGTAAATATTTGTTGCTCAAGATAATCCATGTAAATATATGCAAGCAGAGGAGATAACGGAGAACCCATAGGAACCCCTGGCTGTGTATAACATTTCCCCCTCAAATAAAAAGTAATTTTGATCCATACAAATAGACATCAAATTAAACAATTCGTCCTTTTCGAAAATATTAAGTTTCTTAGAGGCGTGAATCGCCTGCACACCACATCTTTGCATCTAGCTACATCGATATTGGTGAACAGACTAACCACTTCAAAAGATGCAAGTTTAGCATTTGAAGGCATCCAAAAAGCTGGGTCCTTTCTAATCGATTCAACAGTGTAACTCTTTATTTTTCGTGGAAATAGACAACGTTTTTCACTAACTTCCGTTTTTAAATGGGTTTCCACAACTTCGTCGCGAGTGATTTTAGTTCCTTCGAAGAGCCTCTACTACCTGTGCTGTACCTGGACCTGTGCTACCAAGTCCTCATTTCATAAGTAACCCGAGCTAGTAGGCTCGTACGGGAAGGCCGACCTTCCCATAAGAAATGAAATGAAGCGGCACGATCTCTCGCACTAATATTAAATTTCACCCGAGCCACATTAAGATATCGACCAGCGAAAAATATGAGATAATCTTAAGACTCGTGTGCGTTGAAATGCTCGTTTGGATTGTGTTTACTCTAAGCTTTTAACAAACCTTTTTCTAATAAGACGTCTCGCTTCAAATGTTTCTCAAAGCATATCATGGGTTGTTCTGTTCAGTAATGTCATATGGGATCAGAGAGGCTAGGCACTAGTGAGTAGTTGGACCCTGAAGAACCAGTACGCCCAGAGCCGGTCCTAGGCGCATGCGAACCAAGCGGCCGCTTGGGGCGCCGGTCAGGAGGGGGCGCCCCCTTTTGGAAAGGCGCCCCAAGTTAAAAAATGTATCCCGAGATAATTGTAAAACCCGCCGAGAAATAATGATTAATAATTAATTATAATATTGAATAAATTGGTTTGTTTTTTGTGTTAATTATTGAAGGAATTGGATTTATTTATGTATATGTTGCCTGGTACTTTCCTTTACCCTCACTACTGTAAAAAAACCGCAAGCTCATTTTATTTGGCCACTCTTCTGTCACAATGTGTCATTCACTATCTGCTCAACACTTAGAAACATGTGACCTCAAGATCATTTAACAATCGAAATATTTACTGGAAATGTTCATACATAATTAGCAAATGGCGAAGGAATCTTTTTCGAGATCCGAAACTCTTGTTCGAAACTCGAAATCGGTCTCAGTCTCGTCTCGTTTTTTCAGGCGGCGGTCTCGTCTCGATCTCATGTGATGCACTAAACATAATAAGTCGCTTGTAGTTTTGGATTTAATTTCTATCTCTTAAAAATACGAATCGTCAAAAGTTTGCCTTTTTATGGCTTCCAATATGATAGAGGGGGGGGGAGGGGGGGGGGCAACCAGCCCTTCCGCATGGGTAACAAAAATTGCTCGGACCGGCTCTGAGTACGCCACCCCTAAGAAGGTGCATACGCTACCAGATTGCTTGGAATGGTGATCAGGAATTGTCGGCAGCTAAAGAATGTTGACATTAAGAAGCTTCTGTTTCTCACCCTCGTTCGGCCGCATTTGGAGTTTGGGTCGGAGGTCTGGTCACCATCCCACTCCAAGTACATCAATTCGCTTGAATCTATTCAAAAGCGTTTCCTAAAATACCTCGATTAGCGTTTATCTCATGTATATAACCTAAGAGCCAATTATTCAGACCTATGTAAGAAATTCGACGTACTTCCTCTGTTTGTGCGCCGTCATGACTAAATTTATCTTTCTTATACAAAGTTTTCTCCGGGGCTATAAAATTTTATGCCACGAATAAAGCTTTATTCTATTCTATTCTATACGTCTGTTCTATAGAAGGTAAGGGGTTTGGCCTGGTATTCATGGTGGCCTTGAGTTGTAATCATAGCAGGCAGTTCAGGGTTGATACGAAAGTGGCGAGATTCCCATCATCCATATTTCGATTAGTGTCCCAACTGCTCTTACTTTTGAAGGGTGTCCTAAAGCCAGTTTTCGAGGAGTGCCCCGACGGTGCTGGACAGCAGTCGATAGAAAAATAAATGCAAACTCATAACTAATTTTATGCGGATAAATTGATTTGACGCTGTTTTTTTTTTTTTTTTTCAAATTTTCAATGAGATTCTCGTTCACGTAGTTTCAACGAGTTTCATCTGAGTCTCAAATTCAGACGATGAGTTTCCTTTTGACGAGTTTCCTAGTACACGTTGGTAGGCCCAAGAAGATGTGTGACCTACAAGCGACATTAGATGCTGACGGGTTAAAAAGTGATGATATCCCCATCAAATATTGTCACCCTGCGGAACTGAAGTACCGCATTGCGTCATCACCACGACGGTGTCCACATTCGTCCCAACTCGCTAACCAGCAATCGTGGTTCATTAACACGACGTACGTGACAGGAATCGGCACATCTGAACCGAAGACAGCAAACAGCGAGAGTTTATCCAACTCCAGCAAATTGACAAAAAACGAATCAGCTTTAGTGAGTTCCCCCGAAACTTACAGACCTTTCCTAAACTTGGTAGCTATATGGGTTGGTATGGTACAAGTGTACTAGTTGTTCACTGCCCTCTTCTTTCTTAGGTTTCGTAGTTTAGATTATTCGTACATAAATATTTATTACCCCGGACTGGGATCGGTGTTTATTATGAGAAATACATAAAACCAATTTTACAACAACAGCAATAATAAATGTCTGCCGAGTTGGCCGTGACACATAGCTTCCTCGAATCTGTAACACGAATGTATAGATCATTGAAATGTTATAAATCATCTTATGATTCCATTGCTAGTTACGGTAGTAACCATAAATGGTTGAGGGAGATGGTAAATTAAGATGGAGTACGAAGCGTAAGAGTTGTAATTTAATATTATGCAAAAAATTAAATGAAAAAATACACAGATATTAAACATATAGAAACAGTCTTAGCTTTGTTATTACATTTTGAAAAACAAAACATACCTAAGCTTCCTTTAAGGATGAGTTGAATGGGGTTGAGTTCACATCAGAATCGTTTTAATCTGGGAATTAAGCTCGGTACAAGGATTAGGGGAAAATGGGGTAATACCGCCCACCTTAAGGGTATTTGTCTACCACAGCCCAGGGTTGCACTAAGGAGCTTCAGATTTTGAAGCAAATTATAAAATAACATCTCTAGTAGTGAATTACAACGTTTTTGATGGTTGTGTAGCAACTTTGTATTAGTAAACAACAATTTACGATATCGTTGTAAATGACGGTACCGCCATGGGGTTAGGGTAATACCGCCATATTAAAACAAGAAGGAAATGAACAGTCTCCATCAGAACATCGGAATAACGATTTATTGAATTTCAAAAACTCTTCCTGGGTAGTTTCTCACCATATTCTGAACTTATATGACAAGAAAATTATTCACTAAATGTTGGCAAACAATTTCCACATCAGAATAGAAAAATTAGAACAAAATAAATACTGGTAAACAGGAACTGAATTATTCACAACGTTCAACGCGGAACTCGTTAAAAAAAGAAATATTGTATTGCATGCCATCTTCCCAGCTTTTAAAGTTTAAAATTCGCGCTCTTCTTCAGGTCGCAGCAAAATTCACAAGACCATTGTCTAAATCAAGACGGGAGCAAGAAGAGTGGAATCTTATAACGGTTATGTTAATTTAGGAAGGCAGTTAGGTACAGCCTTCTGTACAATTATTCAGTAGATAGGTAGGTAAAACATCTAATAAGTCACGATTAGGTAAATATAGAGGTACTTATGGAGATAAGCTATCACAATGTGATTCGTATTTTAAATATTAATTTATATTTTAATTCCTCAGAATCAATAGAAATAGGTGTTTATCACATTAACAAAAAACTGAAAAAATCCGACAAGACTGATGATTGGAGCATTGGGCAATACCGACATGGCGGAATTACCCTGCATTCGATGTAGCGATATTGCCCCAGGAAATTTTTCAAGATAAAAATAAAAACTCATTAAAAACTACAGTTTTCGTAAAAAGTCATGAAGTAATTGAATGAAATCAAAGCTAAATGATTTTTCTACGTCGTCATCTCAACAATTTACATCATCGTATGAAAAACTGTTACTTACCACGCAAATTCGGCAACAGTAAAACTAGAACGCCAAGCTTTAGAAACTGTGAACTCGCTCATCTTTGATGAAAACAAATTAATGACCCCTAATCAACTTTCCCAACATCACTGCTGATCTAAAGATGATGAGATATTTGGCTACAAGATTGGTCGCTCAGGTGGTTAAATAATTATATGGGGTGGCAGTATTCCCCAACATGGCGTTATTACCCCACTCTCCCCTACACGTTCGCGCATGCGTAGCAGCTACTTGTGATACAATCATGTTTGAATTGATATGAAATGCTCCAATCGTCTTCTTCCAACGACTATCCTCCAAATTCAAGTATGACCAGACGACCAGGGCGGGAGAAAATTATGCTTGATGAAATTTACGTTTATGCATTTGCTGAGTGGAATGTTTATTTGGAAAAAATGAAAGTGATAGGGGACCATCTACGCCCTAATCCGTAGAATTTTTGAGAATGTCATCAAAATCAGAAAGAAAATGTAAAAATCTGTATTCATTGTGCAGATTTCGGCCCTAGACGCCCTTCAATAGATACCCTTAATCTGTTACAAGTGGAAATTTAGATTTTGGACACCAACATTTTTTCAACTCCCGATAGTGAAAACTGCGCTTCCGCTACCTACAGGTGAACTCGGAAGCAATAATATTAATAAATAAACCTTTGTTTAGTAATTTGCAGCTTTGTCTAAATTGTTTCGATCCATCTAGCTGTCTCCCAGTACGCCTCCCCGTGACAAATTTATCCCTAATAAAAACGGCACATAACAAAGAAATGAAGTCAGATGAGGGTTTCCTATTCGAGATGAAAGAGTATATTTCTCTACGGACAAACTTAAAACAAACGGAAAAGCGACACCGTTGGTAGGTAGAGACAACGTAGGTCTGCTCGCCCTACTTTTCGCGTACGTCGTAAAACGACTCCCAAGCGAGATATATTTCTAAGGGGACTCCATAAAAAAAACGGCGCCTTCTCACCGGCGTGACGGCACATGAATTTTCTGTTCACTTGTGGCGACATTGTGGGCGGGTAACTACTTACTATTCTCCGAATGACCTTCGCTGTTTGGTGGAATCCACTATGACTATTAATCGTATGTATTATGCAAAAGTTTAGGGTTGTGGATGAGGAAAGGGAGAAAGGGAGGATTATTGAATATTTATCATTCGAGGCTTCATACCCTTTTCCTTGCATGTAATATATTTTTATTATGTTTTACCATATCTTCTTGTAGTTGAACATCATCATAAGTATCTAGGAGTTTGGTATGATGCAACAAGTTCATTCTGGGCGCCGCCACATAGAGAATCACTGTATTAAAATTGAAAACTTCTTCTACATCTACCTACCTACTATTTTATATGAATGAAACTCCGTTTGTCTGTCAGTTTGTCTGTCTACCCATGCTACACACGGCCAAACGGCTGAGTGCAAGAAGCCTACGAGAGGTGGGATCTTCTTGGATTTTTCCGAAAATAAGCGGTTTTAAAGTTTTAGAATCCCACCCGAACCATCTTTTTTTTTTTTTTTTCCCCAGAGAGCGCCCGATCTTCTATCAGCTGTTACATTAAAATTTGATCGAGAGCACTTCGTATGTAAGCGACAATGTTACGTTTCTGGACTCGTTGAACACGATGGTGCCGTCAAAATTGGCTAAAGCTGCTGCCTTCCCGGAGAAATCAGCGAGAATATGCGGGAAATGACCAAAAAAATTCGTACCCCGCTATGGTTTTTTCCGCCTTAGACCCAGTAAATTTCGACGGTTTTCGATCGGGTTGGTCTTGATATGTTCGTTATAGTTCCAATTTGGTCCCATGCGAGTTTCGAGACAAGAAATTCTCTTTCCGATTGTACTGAACGAAAATGTAGGTAGACGAAAACGCTGGTCTTCCTATTCCGTGGAAACGTAGTTATCTCATCTTTGCCTTGAAACCTCTTGATCTCAGCTCCCGTTTGAAACACGGGAAAAATGATAGCCCTTCTATGAAAACAAAATAATGACACACTTTTACAAAAACAGGCGGGGAAAACAAATGCGTACAAACATTCAACATCTGACAGTTTCGTAAGCAGCGAAATGTTCCTTAAACTAAACTTTTCGTGGTTCCACATGAAATGCCGCGTATGATAGTCATTTCCAACAGAAAAAAACTACTGCCAAGTTGGGTGGGCAGTATTACTTCCTCACATGAAAAAAACAACAAATTATTATTTTAGTTTTGCCGCTTTTATAAGATTTGTTTTTATTTATTTTTGTATTTTATTTTTGCCATTCCTTTGGGATTGTCTACAGAAAGAGATTGTAAGGAATTTTCAAATTTCCCACCACCACCCAATCCAAGGGCTGTAGGTCTCGATGGTATGGGGACTATATCCAATCGCATCCACACATCCACCACCGAGCGAGCGAGAAAACCCACCCCTAGCGAGCGAAGCGAGCAACATCCCCTACACTTTCGGATTTCAACGGGGTTTTTCCTACGTACTCGAGATGGACTATTTATATCCCATCGCATCTATACATCCCATAGAGAGCGAGTGAAGCGAGCAACATCCCCTACACATTTCACATCAACCATATTGATCCACCCTTTCCAATTATTCTATATGTCCCACTCAACAGTAAAGACCATCGGATCTACACAGCCATACCGAGCGAGCGAAGCGAGCGATGAAACTAGGCGAGTGTTTTTATAATTCAACAATAATTTCTCCCAAGAGTAAACTAAAGCTACTTTACTATACCTTGTGCCAGCCATGGTAAAGTAATAAATGAATAAATAGAACTAAATTCAATGAGGAATTTTAGTATCGGGCTATACCTTCAACTCAATCATTAACAAATTGTCATTAAAGCGAAACGCTACAAAATGTTACACAAAGGTTTATCAGTTATGCATTAGATAGCCCTCCAACGCAGGTTGATGGGTCTCATTTTAATAATATTGTCAATCTCTGCGATTATTCTGTAGAACTCCATTTATAATTTGGGTGGTTGAAATACAACTTTAGTTTGTATCTGGCTGCGTGGTATAGTAGGTACATGTGAGGAGGAGCCATGCAAAAACCCCACGTCACAAAAAAAAGTTTTGTTTAGTTAGCATTGGTGTCTTGTTCTATGTGAACAGCTGTGCCATTTTCTTCACTCAATGTCGATCGAAACCCCACAGATCTCGTCAAAACAGTACAGTAGGTTCTTGTACTTCATCCGAAACCACACATGTCCAGATTTGTAAATCACGCAGAACCCCACTAGTTCAAGCAACCAATGGGAAGCCTCCTGTGACCCTTCTGTTGCTTCTTGTTTAGCTATCTGTGAAGTTCGGCTACCTGTACGTTCATCAGTGAATTTTTATATTATTTCAAGTGATCATTTGTATGAATCGAAATGGGTGATAGTGAAATGGATGGTGCAGTGACAGTGAGAGACGGTAATCAAGGTTCAAGGAGAAAGGCAAAAACCAGCAGTTCGCGTGAAATTGCTAAAAAATAAAGGCATTCGTTTCCATCTGGTTCAAACGTATTCATGTAAGCACAACAGTACAGATTACCAGTGCTTAAAATTCGGCCAGGGGATGCTTTACATTTCCGCCAGAACATCTATGGATCGTGTAATAAGATACTCCAGGATCAAATGGTCAGCAGATACATACAAGGTGTAAATTTTTTGTTTGCTAGGTATCACTACCTATTTACAATTATTTGTTTTAATTTCCCCTTTCACGTCTGATTTACTCAAGTTTTACAGTCAAGCATTAACTCAAATTGAATTCTTTAACAGTTAAAAAATTTGGTTCAGCATAAAACGTTTAAAATGGCATATTATATTTACACTAGTATTCATTTTTCCTCTGAATGAGAAAGATCAAAATCCCCTAAGTCCTCCATATGTTTTCACCAAAACCCCACAAGAAAAAAATCAATCAAAACCCCACATGTTCAAAACTAAAATTAGTGGATTTAAATCGAGTATACTACTTAGTTTCTAAAGTCTCCTACAAGACATTGAAGTAAAAATACGCAAGTTTTTAGCTGTTGAACAATACGAAATAGTTTTGACATTTCATGTCTTTACTATGGCACATAACTCAAAAAGTGTGACGAAGAAAGCGTTTTGAAAAATTTCTAATGATTTTCACGTACAACCGATTCGTTGCTACGGAACTTTAACTTCGCCAGTTATTATCTTACGAAAATCGTTCACCACTCGTTGGATAGCTCTCGATTTACCTAACCATATTACGTTAACCACTGCGGAGTGCGTGGCCGACAAGCTGCGGTATGAGCGTGATTGTTTAAATAATTATTTACACATAGGTGATCCATTCTCAATAATTTATATCGTGAACACGAGTGCAAGCTTTATATAAGTAGAGACATACTTTTAAGACCAGCAAAATGGTGGACCATACTAATCCCTTAATAGCTTCCATTCCCATCAATTCACCTGAACTCCCACCGAGCCGTCGCCTGAAAAAACGTCGCCTTCAAGACGCTCTATTAGGAGATATAGAGTTTGAAAATATGGACTAAACTGGATGAAGGGTAGCCACTGGGCTACACCTCACTACATGTGCCACGTGAATTAGGATCTTTATCCTACTATATTTAATTTCGAGCAAAACTGTAATGTTTTTAAACAATAAAGTTATCTAATTAATTAACAAAAAAAAAAAAAATTTAAAGACCAAACAACCGATAAACGAATTATCTCTTGGAGATGTACGAGTCTTGGAGAGGAAGCCCGGACTGTGTTTTTGTTTAACAAAATTATTATGAAGTGCACTCGTGAGTGTGTATATAAGAAGCTGTGTATAAGGCACCACCAGTTTCGACGAAACATTACATGGAGCATCAGCAATCATCCAATGGACCATCGACGAAACGGAAACATCCCAAATCGGCCAAGGAAAATAAAGTACGAGGTACGTGGTGTGGGTGCGGGGGGTGCGCAAATACATAAAATGTCCCTCGTGGTTGCGTACTTGTACGAAGGCTGTACCCACCGTTTGTGTTTTTAAATATAAGTGTTCAGTTTTTTATAATTTTCTGACCAAAATAATGTTTTTCCCACCACACCGCGCGATTCAGCAAACAATTTCCTTTGGAATGAGTGCTTTTGGCTTGAGACAACGAAAAATAGAGCTAATATCAGGAAATTTCGACTTGAAACCTAGAGACGAATTTTCCCAAAAGTAGGGTTTGGTCAGATAAAGGATGTATTCTTAGTACGGCAGTACCTATGGTTGATGAAACCTATAAATTAGGTAATCAATGTGGTACTTATGTATTATACCGACCACACCCAATAAGGAACACTGAAATAGATATTTTATAGAAACGAACATTATATCATGAAAAACAACTCTGTTGCCACAGATGTCAGTTCTTGAACCCAGCAGTAGAGAAAACGAACCGCAGTAACAAATGGTATTTTACTGTTAGAGAACCAGGTGTCGACTCGTTAACCAATTTTTTTCAGGCACGGTCTAGTGGTACATTTCCAAAACGGAGCATTATCAAAAGAATACATGGTCATGTCATGCCCATTCTGGCATATTTTTGATTTAGGCAACAAGTCATGATGGGCAAATCCCAAATTCTCATAACGTCACTCATCACTGATTTATTACAGTCAAAGCAAAACACGAATTCCGAAACAAACGAATTTTAAACGAAACGGAACAATTTATAAACAAACGAAGCACGTTGCACTTCCACTAGCAAGCACTCACTGGATAAGTGAGGTTATGTTGTCTATCGAATAAAATTATCGTTAATCGATTGTTCTTGTTATCACTAGTAGGAGTGAACAGAAATCGATACTTTCATATCGATACTTTGGTGTGGTCGGTACAAAGACATTGTAATAGTAAACTAGACCCACTCGTAGCGCTAGTGTCGCGTTGCAAATTGAACGGTCTGTATTCGGCCATATTGGGGGCAACATCGTTTATGTGCAATAAAGATTGTACTTATTATTATAGTTTATCTACTCATGAAATTTCTTTGATAATGCACAATGGTTAAAGTGTGTGCGGCATTTAACTGCATAAATCGTTTAATTGTAATAGTTGGTTTTCCAAGGGCTGAGCGGTCGGGTGAAAACCCACTACTACGCTTGCCCAACGCTAAAACTAGGTAGGTTAAGATACTTACCAGAACGGGGACTGGATCTATGAAGTCGCAGCAGACCGGACGTAAGGGTCGTTGACTAGGCGTCCCGAGGGATCGCCGAAAAATGACTCTACTATTTATTAAATTATCCAGATACTGCTGGATGACTCTAAGGTTTTTAAGAGTAAGTGAAACTTCGAAAAATTTTGAAGAAGAGTAATAGAATTCGGAGCACCTCGGCTTCCGTCCAAAAATGAAATAAAAGGTAAGTAATTATACTCCAAAAGAATGGGTAATGGGGTTAAGCCCCTGAATATTACTGTTAAACTTGATTTACTTTTCGTATATCACCAGGAAGAGGTCCAGTTCAAGAATAATGCCGTTTGTAGGAACACAATAATAATCGAATTTAATAAAAAAACATTAAAGAATCCACAAAAAAAAACAGTACATGAGATGAATAACACTTACAACTATTCGAATGAACTCAGAAAGGAATGAGAACCTGGGCGGGAATAAGATACCCGAATACTAAAAATAAAAAAATATATAAGTCGGCGGAGGGCCGAAAACAATTTAAAGAATGGACAAATCTTACAACTATGTAAGAAACTTGAAATGAAATAAAACTCTTGGCGGGGATAAGATACCCGAATGAAAGTGTAGATTGGCTGAGAGCCGAAACAAATTAAAGGGGGTGCGCGTCTCCAACTGGGACGTGAATGCTTGGTAAGATGGCGACCGGGGTGAAGCCCCAACAAGAATTGAACATGTGGTCTTACCACTTCGAAATAAAATATATGTCTAAGGTGAATAAAATTTGAGGGCGCCACAATAAAACTGTACAATAATCAGATTTGAATTTACCGGTGGGTATGGCACAAGAAGAGTCCGATTGCAAGGTCCTTGAGAAATGTCCGGGTCTGCGTGAGGTTCCACTTCGGCTGGGAGGGCGTACCGGTGCACCAGATGTATCCAAGAGGGGTTCCACAACGTGTCGGGGGGGGGGTTTCGGGCTTACGAGTTACTGAGATCGACTTTTGACTTCACTGTTCATGTATCTACTTCCTCACTTCTACTGACTGACTATATGTTTCACACTGACTAACACTTCTTCTGACAAACTGTATCGGGACTCGCGCCGGTTCACTTACGGCCACGATCCGGGTCACTTGAGAGGGGTTCCTGCTTCAGGATAGGTCTGGTGAGTGGCTCGACTATGACGCGACTGCCGGCCGTTGCGGCGGCCAGTCGCTTCCTTCCCCCTTTCCCCCACCATGCTCCCCTACTCCCTCTCCGGCTGCGCGTCGCCTCCTGCGCTCCTTCCCCTCCTGCCGGTCCCACCAGCTGGTCTGCCGCATGGATCGGCGCGACATGGATCACCAGCATGGAGCAGCTTCTTTTTCACCAGCGCCTGTGGCGCTCCATCACACCCCTCCTTTCCCCGGAGGCCGATGCCCTCATCGGCAATTCGCCGTCCCTCCGGCGTTACGGCAGGGAGTGGCAGAGGTAACCCCGGACGGGCCTCCAGCAGTGCCCGCTCGTATCTCCAACGCCTACAACCAGGGCATTTTGGCGGTCGGGAGTCCAGGTGTTCCCTGCTTCCGCATGCGCGCGGGTGGCTCGGATGGCCTGGCGGGAACCTCTTCCCCTTCGTCACCAGCCTGTTCCAAAAGGTTTTACAGGAGTGGCACCTGAAGCCTATAATCAACTTTCCCGGGAGATTGCACACGGGGCAGGTGCTCAGTATGATCTTGACGGAGGTCGCAGTGGCATCCCTGCGTGGGGGCGTGATGGGAGAATACGGTGGCGGGTCCCCGCTTTCCGCATCCTCCGGCTCCATTGGTGCGACCGGGCTAGCGATCGGCTCCGTGGATGGTCGCTCCGGCGTTGACGCCGCGTCCGGTGCCTCTGGTCCGCCGGCAAGGCCCCATCCGCTCAACTCGGCAATCGTCTCGCTCCGGCATCGCGCCAGCTGTTCCTGCAGAGCGTGGACTTGGTACCTTAGCATTGCGATATCGCGTTCCGAAGATGCCGTCGATGGTTCAGGTTGCTCGGGCTCCGCGACGATCGCCGCCAGCTGCGTGACGCACCTTGTCACTGCCTGCAACTGTCTGGGCGCCCCCTCGAAAGTCTCGGAGATTCGCCCGATGGCTTCGATCGCCCTTAGGGTGATCCCCCTCTTCTCCTCCCAACTCCTGCCGCTCCCGCTGCCGTCCGGCAATCGTGGCGTCGCCATACCCCAGCCGGTTCCCCCTGAAACAAAGAGATATGGCCGCGGTCACCACACGAACCATCACTCCCACCTCATGCCCTCATGCACATGCACATCAATGTGGCGGCCGCGATTGGTCGCCCCGGCCCGGACCCCAATCCCTCCTACCCCAGACGGGTCCCAACCACACGTCGGCGCGTCGAGCGGGAGCAACCGGACACAGAAAAAAAACGACCGGACCCTCGTGGCCGGAAAGCAAACTTGGTTTATTTGTAAGTATATGGATAGTTTGACATCGATTTCTCGTATTTTAACGGTTCTTTACATTTCATGGCATGGTGTTCATAAAAAAAAGTTTTTACACTTGCTACTAAATTAATCAAAACATTTACATAACATATTTCCTTCCTCTCAGGTTTTCTTTTTTTTTTTTCTCAGGTTTCGTTTTTTTTTTTTTTCAGGTTCCTTCTTTTCAGATGCCTTCTGCGGACGACGGCTGCTGCGCCCCGCTATGCATCCGAGCGTAATCAACGCGTGGTCGTCGTCGTAAATTGTATCCCGGGGACTCCGTTGACTCGTTCGTCTCCTCGGCCCCGGTGGTGAGAGCGGTCCCCCCTGGGGACTGGTCTTGCTGCCCGGGTCCTGGTTCTTGGGGTAAGCGCGATGGTGGATCCTCGTCCTCCACTTCGAGCCATTCCGATTCATCGGGCCCTCCCTGAGGCGACGACATCTCGTGGGGCGGCACCTGCGGTCCGGCGCTGGGCATGTCGGTGGTCGTGGCCTCGTCCGGCACCCAACCCCGAAAGGCGGGCTTCAGTCTGCTCAGGTGATGACGTGAGACCTGGCCCATCACGTCCACGACCTCGTAGTTAACTTCCGTTAACTTTCTCTTGACAGTGAGCGGGCCGATCCATGGGCTCCAGAATTTCTTGATGGCCCCTTGTGGCGGTACCATTTGTTTGGCGTAGACGCGCTGTCCTTCGCGGAAGCTCCGCGCATGCCGCCTCTGGTTGATGGCTTTCTCGCGCGCGTACCATGCACGTCGCAGCTGGCCCTCGGTGAGTCTCCTTACCTTCCGGATCTCTTGTGTCCGTTTGTGGGGTCCTGTGGCGGGAGTGGGTGCGGTCTCAAGTTCCGCTATGTGTGGTAGCCGTAACTCCCTCCCGTACAGTATCTTATTCGGAGAATAGCCGGTACTGTGGTGCGGAAGGCTCCGATAGGCCGCTAGTGCCATAGGTAAGGCGGTTTCCCAGTCCGTGGTCTCGGAGCGGATCTTGGCCACGATGTTTGCCAAGGTGCGGTGAAACCGCTCACAAACTCCGTTACTCTGTGGGTGGTACGCAGATGTCTTGACCTGTCTGATGGCCCACACCTCGCACAGCTCCTTGAGAAGCCCGGACACGAATGCGGCTCCTCTGTCCAAAACCAATTGCTCGGGGGCGCCATGTGCGGGAATGTACCGGGTCGTCAGTATCCTGGCGGTAGTGGCTGCTGTACAATCGGCGGTGATGTAAGCTTCGGCGTATTTCGAGAAGTGGTCGATGACAGTGAGGATGTACCTGGTCCCAGTTTCTCCTGGTATGGGTCCTACGAAGTCGATCCCGACGATCTGTCCGATCCTGGAGGGCAATTCTGGTTTCTGTATTGGGGCTTCTAATCCGGTTGGGGTGTTTCGTTGTTGACAGGCCACACAGCTCCGGACGAACGCCTCCACGTCCCTCATCATCTTGCTCCAGTAGCCGTACCGCTGGGCGATTCTTTTGGTGGTGTCGACACCCGGGTGTCCGGCCCATTGATGCTCATGGCAATTCGTCAGGTACCATGTTCGTAGCGTGCTTGGTATCAGCGGGACGAAGGTGCTGCCCTCGTTCTGGTTCACCCGGATCTTCCATATACCATCCACCTTCTGAACCTTCCCGTTCTCGTGCGCCCGGATCATCGATTGCACCCAAGGGTCCAGGGTTTGACCGGCGATGAGCAGCTCCCTGGGCATACTCAGGACAAACACGGCGCCGATGGTCAAACGGCTGAGACCGTCAACATGCGTCATCTGGGCTCCGGGGCAGTATCTGGGTTCGTACTCGTACTCGGTGAGCCTCAGTATCCAGCGTCCGATCCGGGATGTCGGGTCCCTGATGTTCATGGCGGCAGTCAGGGCCGCGTGATCCGTCTGGAGGACGAACTTCCTTCCCAGGAGGTACTCCTGGAAGTGGCCCGTGGCCCACATCACGGCCAGGAGTTCGCGTTCCGTGGTGGAATATCTTGTCTCGGTGTCTTTGAGGGTCCTGCTGGCAAAGGCGATCGGGTGCTCCCCGTCTTCGAACTCCTGGGACAGAACAGCCCCGAGGGCTGTGCCAGAAGCATCGGTGGCCAGGATGAAAACCCGCTCGAAGTCCGGGTAGGCCAACACAGGTCGTGACGTCAACGAGGCCTTCAGTCCATCGAACGCCTCCTGCTGCTCGTTTTCCCACAAAAATGGTTGCCCCTTCCGAAGCAACTTCGTAAGGGGGCGGCTGATAACGGAGTAGCCCTGCACGAAGCGTCGATAAAACCCGGCGAGACCCAAGAAGGCTCGCAGCTCTCTGACGGTGGTCGGCGCACGCTGGTCCTGAATGGCGGGTATTTTCTCGGGATCCATCTCCACTCCGTCCCTCGATACGACGTGACCTAGGTAGTTCACGTGAGCCCGCATAAAGGAACACTTGGCCAGGTTCACCCGGAAACCCGCCTCCTCGAACCTCCGGAATACCTCCTGCAAGAGTCGGAGATGTGACTCGACGTCCGGAGTGAACAGGATCAGGTCGTCCAGGTAGATCAGACAGCCCTCTCCGATGATGCCGTCCAGGGCGTCGTTCATGGCGGCCTGAAATGTTGCCGGTGCGTTTTTGAGCCCAAAAGGCATACGGGCGCATTCGAAGTGCCTGTTCAGGGCGGTGAAGGCAGTCTTCTCTCGGGAGTCCGGGGCCACCGGGATCTGATGGTATCCCATGGTCAGGTCGAGGGTGGAGAACCACTTACTTCCACCCATCAGTGATAGAGTCTCCTGAAGTCGGGGAAGGGGGTATTTGTTACCCTTGGTGACCTGGTTCAGGCCTCTGTAATCAATGCAGAACCTCCAACGCTGCGGCTCGCCAGGTGGAGTCTTTTTCTTGGCCATGACCACGGGCGCATTCCATGGGCTCCGTGAGGGGGTGATGACGCCGTCCGCCAACATGTCCTGCACCTGCGTCTCCACGAATTCTCGCAGGGCATGGGGCACCGGATATGGTCGTCTGGCCACCGGCTCGGCGTCTCCGGTGTCAATGTCGTGCGCTACCGGCAGAGTACACCCCGTCTTGCCCGGTTTACCAAACAGGTGGGTGTTCTGAAAAAGGCAGTCTTCCAGCCGGCCGCGTTCCGTTCCGGTCAAGTGCTCCACATGGGCGAGGATTTGCTGTGAGAGTTCCTCGGGTGAGGTGGCCTCGTCCCATTCCTCGGTAGGAAGCGGCTCAGGCTCATCGTGGTTGGTCATGGTAGAGTTAGGTCGGTGCTCCTCGTGAAAGGCAGCACTGGTGGTTCCCTCGTGGTTCATCATCGGGTTGGTGGTCGGCATTCTCGGGGTTTGAAGTCCCGCAGACAGTTGTTCCAGACGACGCTGAGTCTCTGGGTCCCGCACTATTGCTCCGACGGTGAGACGCTCGCCGGTCCTCGGGTGGTTCATCTCCACTGCGCCCGTGTCCGTTCGGATGCAGATCGGGAACTTCCGCAGGAGATCCAGCCCCAACAGGTTCAACCCAGAGCCCGGTCTGTCGAAAACGAAAAACTCGTGGGTGGTCTGAACGGGTCCGATAACCACGGGTGCGGTTTGGACCCCACGGAGCGGAATGCGCTGGCCGTCCGCTCCCCACAGCTCGGCCGCCGTCGGTCGGAGATCCACTCCCGGTATGGCATCGGACAGAGCTGACACTGCAGCTCCTGTGTCCAAAACCATACGGCGCTCCGCTGTCCCCAGTTTCACGGTGACCGAGATCATTGGTCTCGCGGTGAACGCCACGGTCGTTTGGAACGCCACCACCTCGTCGCCTCGGATCTCCTCATCGGGTTCGCCCGCCGTTTCGGCGGTTATCACAGCCGCGGGGGCTCCTACTTGGATGTCCGTCGGGGAGGGACCCATCATCTTTCGCTTCTTGAAGCAGTCGGCTTCGTGATGTCCCCCACCGCCGCAGAAGTCGCAATAGTCGTCCTCGGCCCGCCTTCGTGGGCAAACTGCCGGGAAGTGCGTCGTCTCGCCGCAAAAGCAGCATGGTCGTCGTGGTTTCGGGGCGGCGGTGCCCCACGTCGGCGGTTTCCGCCGATTTTCCCCATAGTACGGTGGTACTGGGGGGGCTGCTTGACTGGTAGTGACGCCTCCTCGATGAGGGCATCGGAGGGCGAAATGTCCGACCTCCCCGCAGTTGTAGCATTTCCGGGGTTCCTGGTTCATGATTCCCGCTACGTCCCAGCGCAGCTCCGGGTCGTCATCCGCTCGGCCGGCGCCTTCCCAGTCCTCGGCCTTATCCACCGCGTCCTCCAGAGTTTCGAGGGGCCCCCGTCGCAGGAAGAGGCTGGTCTCTCGGTCCACTCCGTGGACGAAGGCTCTCAGGGTCTTTTCTCGAATCCAGCTCGGTCGGCGTGCTAGCGGTACATCTCGTTCGGCCTCCACGGCGCGTGACGCCAGGCCCAGCAATCGTTCGGCGAACTTCCGGACGGGCTCTCCGGGCTGTCGTCGGGTAGACCAAAGTTTGGCGGTGGCCTGCTCTGGATCTTCTTTCCGGTACCATCTGAGGATATGGGTTTTCAGCCGCTCGTACGGCTGGTCACCGGTGGCTTCCGACAGGAATCGCTTGGCCATCCCTTTCAGCCGGGATCTGAGGAATCGTACCCGCTGCTCCTGTGTGAGGTTGACGGTGGCCTGTTCCACTTCCTGGAAAAACTGTTGGGCAGGGATGCTGCCAGCCTCATCTGGGTTCCAGACATCCACCTCCAGGAACAGGGATCTGGGCAGTCCGGCGCCCGGTTCCTCAGTGCGTCGATTCCCTCCTTGGGTGGCGAAATAGCCTCCCATCTGAGCCATGGCCGTAGTTACGGCCTCCAGAAGTTCTTGGGTTGAGGTTGGTTCACAGTCACTTGTAGACATGTTGTACGGTGGTTATTGGTGACGTCACAAATAAGAAAAAATTTACAATGGTTGAAAGAGAATATGCAAAAACACAAAACACTGGAAATTGGCACTATTCGGTGGAATGTACCGGTACACTGTACCGGGTCACCCTGTTGTGCCGGGTCGCCCAGCTGTACCGGGTCGCCCAGCTGTACCGGGTCGCCCTGTTGTGCCGGGTCGCCCTGTTGTGCCGGGTCGCCCTGCTGTACCGAATCACCCTGTCGTGCCGGATCGCCCTGTTGTGCCGGGTCGATTGGCTTGGGGTGTGCCGGGTCTGTCTCGAGTCGTCGCCTCTATGCCCGGCGACCCGCCCACAAGTCGACCCGGAACAGTTCCCTGATCCGGACCGACTGAACACGCGTGAGGTCGCCCCAACCGTCTGAGGCGGCACAGATCCGGACCGCGACGACCAACCCGACCCGTTAGCCACTGAGTGTGTTGTCCCCAGCGCTCGATCTCTCTCTCGCACGCCTCTCTCTGATGGTGTTTTCGTGTCCACGGCCCTATTTCCTTGTTTTTACAGAAATAGTGTCCTAGGATCGTGTTATTTAGTCGCAATCGTGTAGTCAATAAACAATAATAAAAAATCAAACAAAATTCAATACGGCTCTGGCCAACCTCCTGGTGATTTGCTAACTCCTAGTCCACGTTGGGCTTCGAACTGAGGGTTCGTGACAATCGAAATTGTCCTAAAAATCCCAGACGCTGCCACCAATTGTAATAGTTGGTTTTCCAAGGGCTGAGCGGTCGGGTGAAAACCCACTACTACGCTTGCCCAACGCTAAAACTAGGTAGGTTAAGATACTTACCAGAACGGGGACTGGATCTATGAAGTCGCAGCAGACCGGACGTAAGGGTCGTTGACTAGGCGTCCCGAGGGATCGCCGAAAAATGACTCTACTATTTATTAAATTATCCAGATACTGCTGGATGACTCTAAGGTTTTTAAGAGTAAGTGAAACTTCGAAAAATTTTGAAGAAGAGTAATAGAATTCGGAGCACCTCGGCTTCCGTCCAAAAATGAAATAAAAGGTAAGTAATTATACTTCAAAAGAATGGGTAATGGGGTTAAGCCCCTGAATATTACTGTTAAACTTGATTTACTTTTCGTATATCACCAGGAAGAGGTCCAGTTCAAGAATAATGCCGTTTGTAGGAACACAATAATAATCGAATTTAATAAAAAAACATTAAAGAATCCACAAAATAAAAGACAGTATATGAGATGAATAACACTTACAACTATTCAAGTGAACTCAGAAAGGAATGAGAACCTGGGTGGGAATAAGATACCCGAATACTAAAAATAAAAAAATATATAAGTCGGCGGAGGGCCGAAAACAATTTAAAGAATGGACAAATCTTACAACTATGTAAGAAACTTGAAATGAAATAAAACTCTTGGCGGGGATAAGATACCCGAATGAAAGTGTAGATTGGCTGAGAGCCGAAACAAATTAAAGGGGGTGCGCGTCTCCAACTGGGACGTGAATGCTTGGTAAGATGGCGACCGGGATGAAGCCCCAACAAGAATTGAACATGTGGTCTTGCCACTTCGAAATAAAATATATGTCTAAGGTGAATAAAATTTGAGGGCGCCACAATAAAACTGTACAATAATCAGATTTGAATTTACCGGTGGGTATGGCACAAGAAGAGTCCGATTGCAAGGTCCTTGGGAAATGTCCGGGTCTGCGTGAGGTTCCACTTCGGCTGGGAGGGCGTACCGGTGCACCAGATGTATCCAAGAGGGGTTCCACAACGTGTCGGGGGGTTTCGGGCTTACGAATTACTGAGATCGACTATTTACTTCACTGTTCATGTATCTACTTCCTCACTTCTACTGACTGACTATATGTTTCACACTGACTAACACTTCTTCTGACAAACTGTATCGGGACTCGCGCCGGTTCACTTACGGCCACGATCCGGGTCACTTGAGAGGGGTTCCTGCTTCAGGATAGGTCTGGTGAGTGGCTCGACTATGACGCGACTGCCGGCCGTTGCGGCGGCCAGTCGCTTCCTTCCCCCTTTCTCCCACCATGCTCCCCTACTCCCTCTCCGGCTGCGCGTCGCCTCCTGCGCTCCTTCCCCTCCTGCCGGTCCCACCAGCTGGTCTGCCGCATGGATCGGCGCGACATGGATCACCAGCATGGAGCAGCTTCTTTTTCACCAGCGCCTGTGGCGCTCCATCACAATCACTGATTTATTACAGTCAAAGCAAAACACGAATTCCGAAACAAACGAATTTTAAACGAAACGGAACAATTTATAAACAAACGAAGCACGTTGCACTTCCACTAGCAAGCACTCACTGGATAAGTGAGGTTATGTTGTCTATCGAATAAAATTATCGTTAATCGATTGTTCTTGTTATCACGATTAGGAGTGAACAGAAATCGATACTTTCATATCGATACTTTGGTGTGGTCGGTACAAAGACATTGTAATAGTAAACTAGACCCACTCGTAGCGCTAGTGTCGCATTGCAAATTGAACGGTCTGTATTCGGCCATATTGGGGGCAACATCGTTTATGTGCAATAAAGATTGTATTATTATTATAGTTTATCTACTCATGAAATTTCTTTGATAATGCACAATGGTTAAAGTGTGTGCGGCATTTAACTGCATAAATCGCAAAACTGAAGACTGCACACTCTCATTTCACAAGTAAGTATAGATTTTCACGATTTCCTAAAGATTATTTTGGTCTGTTGGAGGCCTCTTGATGTGGTAACGCAGTACCTACCTATTGTAGTTGGTAATAATTTTGTTTTTACTAACTTATCAATATGCATGAGTTACAAAGTTTCAAATTAATCTAAACTTTGTTTTGTTTTTTCCACAGATTTCCTTTAAACAAGAAATTGAGAGAATTGTATGAAATTGTTTTTTGTATTGACATTGTATTGTACTATTGTATTGTATTGTATTGACAGAATTTTATGAAATTGTATGTAAAATGAAAATAATATAATAACATAGAAAGTGCCATGATGTAGTTATTCATTTACTTATTCAATTGTTCAGCTCCTCTGATCATACTCCTTGCCCCATCCAGGTGAACCCATGGTGTTTGTAAAACTGTGTCTTATGTACAAGATATTGTCTCAATATTGAAATGCAGAGCGATTCTTCTGTTACTTTGGAAGAATGGTTCTGAGATAATTGCTTTTGAATAATGGAAGGATCTTTCACTTTAAAATACCTAAGTAACTTATGCCCTAACTATTATAAGTATGGTATGAAAAGTACAATATCGCCACTACGCAAAACTACATGAAATTATATTGGTAAGTAATGCATACATTACACGGACGTCCCTATGAATGGATTTTATATATATTTGGTGAGAGTTAAAATAAGAGAAAAAAACAAATATATCATGACTTCTCGAACCCCCCCCCCCCCCCCAATTAACTCCCTCCACTGACAGCAAATTCAAATAATAAAACTTCCAGTATGAAATTTGAAGCTCCTGACATATTTTTATAACCTAGACCGAATTTATAATCGAATTTAAAAAATGATCTTGAAAATGTGACTTGAATAGTTAAAATATCATGATTTATTACTATTACCTCCTTCAATCTTCCTCGTCCATAATGAAATTTGAAACTTTTAATACACCTTCCAAAACTAGACAAAATTCTTAGTTGAACAAAAAAGAATCACAAACATCTGACAATATTAGTTGAAACATCATGATATTTTACTGTTACCCCCTCCATTCACCCTTTTTCATAATCAAATTTGAAATTCCTGTTATAAGATCCAAAACTAGACCAAATTCATAGTTGAACAAAAAAAGAATCACGAAAATCGGACGAGAATTGTGGCCTAAATAAGTTTGTAAATCGTCATATTTGGTTAAATATTCCAAAGACAAGCAGCTCCCACAGTTTGTCTCTGTTGAAAATATTGCATAAAATTCATTCACAAACTGTGTTGTCATCATGATAATTGACGTTTTTAATGATTTTAGACTAGTTTTCATCAAGATAATACAAAATATGTTTTTTACGAACACTTATACACAAACTAGCTAGCCTTACAATTCAAAAAGGGCGCGTGAAGTTGACCCCAATATGTCCGCCAATGCTCTCTTCAATTTGCATTAGGCGGCGTCTGAGATCCACGTACAGTTGTAGGGCCTTGGGTCGGTATAATACATAAGTAATAATCTTTGTAATTTGTAGTTAAAGAGTAGTTTTTCATGATATAATGTTCGTTTCTATAAAATATCTATGTCAGTGTTCCTTATTGGGTGTGGTCGGTATAATACATAAGTACCATCAATGTTTTCCTATCTTTAAAGGGATATCCTCGGGAAATTGATTGTCAGTTCTCAACTCTCCTCCTTCGTTTCTGCCGGTGATTCCCGAAAAAAAATTCCCGGGCTCAGTTCCAACTGACCCCGAGGAGGTGAAAACTAATTAGAGCGGTGAAAGTGAGAAATGTGATTGAAAGCGTGCGATGGAGGAGGGAATAGGGTGGTGTAGGGGGGAGGGGGGTTGAAATAAGGTGGTTGAAATGAGGTGGTTGAAAGGCGGTGGTTGATGTAAGGTGGTTGAAATGATGGGGAGGGGAAGTTGGAAGGGGGGAAGCATCACGAGACAAGTTCATTTCACCTACGGAGTTGTGGTGGGGGTGGGGAGGGGAAGTGGAATGATTGAAGTCGAGTCCCCCCTCCCCTCATTCTCGCACTATCGCCCCCCTATCCTCCCCAGCATCCCTGGAGCTCTGGACCTCGGATCTGCCTCAGGAGGGAGAGCCGCTGTTGAAGAGCTTTGGGTTTTTTTAACACCTTTCCACAGATCCCCCCTCCTTCTCTTTCTACGGATATTCCTCCTCCTACGTTACTTTCTACGGATATCCTTCCCCCTCTCCCTTCAACAGAATCTCCCTCACTTACCTCCTGACCAGCTGAGGAGGGGCCCACGGAAGACAGGCCACTTCCGTCCACTTTTAACCCTTAAACGCCCAGCGTATCTAAAAAGATACATCATGTTTGATGATTTTTCTGGATAAGGATATCGGTTTTGGTTGGTTCTGTTGAGCTTGTAAGTTTCTTCCACAATTTGTTCAGTGAGAAATCTAGGTAGTTGGTTTAGTCTTATTCCTAGTCTTATTCCTGACATCAATTACAAAAGACTGAACTAAAGAACTGAAGACTGAATTATGTCAAGTGCTATGACCGTGTCACCGATATGAAAATCCAATTTACATACTTGTATTAACATGTATCATGTTTTAGCCCTGGGGTCCTAGCAAATTTTGCGAGTCAATTTTTTTTCCGCGCACGAAACATATAGTGTTACAGTGATTTCCGCCTACAACCGAGTCGTTGCTAGGGAAATGGTACTTCGTCGTTTTTCATCCCACAAAATTCGTTGACCATTCGTTCGAAAGCTCTCGATTTATCCAACAATATTATGTTAACTACTGCGAAGTGCGTGTCCAACAAACTGAGTTATGAGCATGGTTATATAAATAATTGTTTACACACAGGTGATCATTCTCAATAATTGATATTGTGAACATGATTGCAACCGCTTGTTAATTTCGAATCAATATCGAGGAGAAAACATGATACATGGTTGAAATTTTTGGTTCTAGAACAGAAATAAGCATTATGTTTATATAACCATGCTCATAACTCAGTTTGTTGGACACGCACTTCGCAGTAGTTAACATAATTTTTTATTCTTCTAACGTTTCAATTGGTACCTTACCTACCTTCCCACCTTACATTGGATTAGGTTTTATTGAAATATAATTAAAATTTAAAACAATTCAGTTGGACTATTTATTAGCAAAACACCTTGTTATTACAAATTATGTTTTTAGATAGGTACCATCCCTCGTTCATTAAGTAAGATTTTTACTCCGGACCCCCTAAGCACCCAGTGTATCTTTTTGGATACAGATCATGGTTTATGGTACTAAGTGACCATGAATTTTTTTAAACGTTATTTTCATGTTATTTGGGATGGATTAAGACCATTAGAAGCAAAATTTTAAAAATTCTTTCATGAATTCTATTCCTGGACGTTTAAGGGTTAAGAAGAAATGCAGCCAATTTCTTGCTAACAACAAAGTAGTGCAACAAATATTTAAAAGAAAAAAAGTTGTGCCTATCATCGAATTTTTATGACTTTTTTCGTTTTATATTATTGTTAATCTTGTTTTAAATTTGTGCACTTCATATGCAAAGAAATTTTTTACTTAAAATTGTATTTCAAGAAACCTTTCATAATTGAGGAGCTGACATGGAAAAGCAGTTAAGTCCAAAAATCTAAAGGACATTTCTAAAGGACATCGTCGAAGTGCAAGTCAACAGTCGCCAACGGTCTTAGGTCCTACCGTCCTTGCTAGATAGCACCCTGAATAAATGCGTGACCTTTGCATGGAGGATAGATTATGTCCAAAAAAATCTGATAAGAGTTCCTATGAAATTTGATTTTTGGACAACTGCTTTTCCATGTCAGCTCCTCAATTAAGCTTCAGCTTTACACTGAATTTTTTATGTTAATTTTCACAGTTTTTCATAGATTTTTCCGTACATCTCGATGAAAATTTATGATAATGGAATTAATGGCAATGGAGTAGTTAAGAGATAGTGTGGCCCTGCTTAAGGTTTGAATGGTTATGGGAGGCGCAAAGCGCCAAGTTCTAATGATATACTATTTACGGGGTTTAAAAATTCATTACAGACACATTACTTGCGTAGAAAGGCTATCTACTTAACCCTGGAATGCCCCGTGGGGTTTGTCAAACCCCAATCGCGATTTGAAGTCAGTTTATCATGTTGAATCCCGCACGTCTGGCTCTTCTCGCCCCCTTCTATATCACCCCTCACTTCTTCCCTAAAGACTTCAGCCTTTTTCCAGTTTAGTACGTTCAAGACTTCTGTGTAGTGTAGTACTTTCTTGTGCCTGGGGTTTGACAACCCCCGCGGGGGAGTTAACCGCTAGTGATTTTCTCTATAGCAAGTGTTATTTTTGTGGGCGTTCCCACAATTTTGTTATTGGCTCATCGTTAGAAATGGCTGAAAAATGCAATTTTTCGGATCCTGAAGACATTATATCCATGTTGGAACAGTTGGACGAAGAAGATGTATACTCTGGCGAAGAAAATTCAAACACGGAAGATAATGTCGAGTCACAAGAAGTTGCCTCCGATGAAGAAGCGTCAAAAGTGACAGTTTTGGAGAAACTAGTTTGATGTTCCATCTGTGAACATTATAGATCTTCAAAGTGTTGAGAATGTTGATCTTATTGCTTGTTGCCAATTTTATGCTACCTTTTCATTCTAGTTCTTGGGTTTTGTAAGTGGTATCAAAGTACGGGTATTCTCAGAAAATTGTGTTGTAGATTTTATTCATTTATTTATTTTTGTTTTTAAATGAAAATGTGCTAATTTTATATTGAAATTTTGTTACAATGAGGTTCCTTTCTGCTATTATTTTTTTCTTCAGAGCGTGAGGTTTGCCTTACTATTACTTTTTTCGTCATGAGTTTAGGTACCTACTTCATGTTTCTCTACACTCTTGATAACAGAATAAAAATAAAATTTGATTCAAGTGTAAGTTATTTTTGAATTTTCTAACATTTTTAAAGTTGGGGTTTGACACACCCCACCGGGGAGTTGAGTGTTGGAAATTTAGCCGGGACATTCCAGGGTTAATACTAGGGATGGGCATCGGCTAACAATTAATCGATTATTGGAATCGACGATTATTTTAACCAGACTAATCGATTAATCGATTATTTTGGAAAACGCTGAGAAAAGAGAGGGTACATTAAAAACATCGAATTTTTAAAATAATAAAGTCATTGTGTACAAGAAAAAATTAATTCACAATTTAAAACAGTTGAAAACAAATTAACAGAAAAAAAAAACTTTAATGTAAAAAAAAGTTAGTTCCAGAATGAATGATCGATATCTTTTAGGAATGTAAGTTTATTGGCCATGTCTGGTGTCAGCCGGCTTCTCTGTTCCCTCAGAATTTGGCCAGCTTCCGAAAAAAGCCTTTCTGAAGGAACATATCTCCAGGCGATTTTAGAAACTGCTGGGAACGTCTCGGCCATCTGCTTCCAATATACGAGTATGATAGGGGTTTGTTTGATTCTTTCTTGTGGAGATCTCAAATACAGGCTGAACTCTTCATTCATGCCTAGAGCGTCTCGGCCATGGGGTTCCACACGACTTTTGGACCTGATCTTGTGGATACTCTTGTTGTGTTTTTTAAACAAAGACGAAGATGGTACACCTGAAAGGAAGAAAATAACTTCCCACATATTTTAATTTTCACTCCACAATGCACTTTGCATGACTTTCCACTTTCTCAAAATGTTCCCAAACCGCACTTTTTGGTGGCATCTTGATCGAAGCTCAAGTTCCGCGTCAACAAACGAACGATAACTGAAAAAAGATGTTTCTGATAATGATAGCAGTAGATTTGTGATAAGACCGATAAGTGATTGGTAACAATATCGTGAGGCGAGGTGTTATCCACTTTCTTGCCCTGGGTATTGTTCTGCGATAGACTTAATTCTGAAATCTCAATTGAATAATCGTTACAAAGTAATCGATTATCCGATTAATTATTCTACGAGTAATCGATTAAAAAATAATCGATTATTTGGACAGTAAATCGATTATTTTGATTAATTGATGCCCATCCCTAGTTAATACTGTAATATTAAAACTTTGAGTAATGATTTGCAGGGCTTTTGGTTGTGTGGCCTTCTATTCCGGTGGTCTCGTCCTTTTCCTCCCCCACCAGCACGAGCCACATCTCACGGCCGCCCTTCCAACCACATTGACAGGTCTCCGTGTGTTCTAGAGAAGGTCAGCTTCCAGCCCCCCCCCCCCCCCCCCCCACCCGAATTCTTATTCCGCCCTGAAAGACGAAAAGGTTGAAACTCCCAGAGCGACTTCGACCGGAGAAATGGGTTCTCAAATTATTTAGCTCCTCCGGCCCCGATAAGGGGAGAGAAAGCGGGAACTATTGACTCGGGATTCACGTCGATGTCTGCCCAAGGAGATGCCCTCCTATAGCTCGTATCCCGAGAAACGAGGAATGAAGTAAACAATCGTACGGTTCTCAAGATCGTCTAATATCATTTCACTATTTCCTTATTAAATGTTATATCCTTATATCCTTATTATTACTATTTTTATTTTAAAGGTTTAAGCCGCACTTCAATCAAAAGGGTCATTAGCGGCATTGAACAAGGTGTCTAAAGGGACCCTGTAGCCATGTTGCCATCCTTGACTAAAATGGAGCGCCATCATGGACTCCACGAGGAAATCAGAGGGGGGAAAAATGATAGGTACTGTGATAACCACTGTTTAGCCCCTAAAGTGGATTTGGAAAACCCCAAAAATAAAGTAATACAACTAAGGCTAGGTGTAAAATAGGCTAAATAAACTATATACATGCTACTATATACAATTAGCAAAGTGAAATAAAACTACGACTAGATGTATATAAATATATCACAGATCAGATATCACAGTTCGTAGTAGAGCTCTGCGGACCTTGTCTGGTCCGGATAAAACGTCAACCCACTGAGGGGGCTGATGCTGGACTCAGAGGTCCACAAGGGCTGGGCAGTCTTCCAGAAAGTGGCGGATGGGCAGATAACCCCCACACCTCCCACACACAACATCTCGAGCTTCTGCACTAAGCAGGCGTCTGTGAGTAAGTCGGGTATGGCCAGTGGCAACCCGGTTGACCACTATTCGATTCCTCCTTGGAAGTAAGGCTGCGAAAGGAACCATAGGGCTCAAATCCTGAAGGACACCATGCAGACCTCACCCTGCCATTGCTTATGCCAAATGGAATTGGCTTTATGCTGCACGTACGAGATTTACTCCTCATGGGTATAGGCAACATATCAATGGAGTTGTCACCAATGTCTCTTCTTGCAAGGGCATCTGCAAACTCATTGCCATGAATTCCCACATGGCTCGGTACCCACATAAAAGTTATGGTTGAGCCCAATATCGTGGCTTGGTGTAGCGATCCACGTAGGCTTTGCATTAGGTGATCATCAGAATATAAGCCCCTAATAGCCTCGATGGTACGTAGTGAATCGCTACAAATCACATAATTCCCAACTCCCAATAACTGACAGTGTCGAACAACCAGTGTCACTGCACACAGCTCTACTGTTCTATTTATTTATTTATTTATTTATTTATTTATTTATTTTACAAACGGGCGAGCCCAATTACAATGTAAAAAATAATAAGTATTAAATCGGAAGCAATAATACAAAATAAGAAGAGAACAAAAGAAAGAAAGTATATCATCTTAAGTTGGCAGGAAGGTAAATTGGCAGGTCACTATTGCAGGAAAGTAAATTAGAAAAGGGAAGCAAAAACTGTACACAAAATTTGGGGGGAAGCTAAATAAGGGGTGAGAGAATACAGGCTTTGAATTCATAAAACGGGCTAGAGAAAATATCGAGGTCTTGAAAAATGCTTACAATGTGATTAACGGATCGTGGTATTCTGTACAAAGGACGATTTTGAAGATAATTATAAGGGGAAAATGAGACGAAAAAAGGGTGAGAGAGGCGAGTGGAGACTTGAGGAACTTTGAGGTTCAACTTGGAGAGCAGGTCCGGTGAAGAAATCTGGTTATGGAGCAACTTGTGAAGGAAGGATACATCTGATAATAGTCGGCGCTTTTCCAAGGTTTGAAGGCGGCATCTGCTTAGCAGAGAATCGTAGTCTATCTCAGGAGACGGGACACCAAGCTTGTAGGCTACGTAGCGGAGAAATCTCCGCTGAACTCTTTCCAGAGTATACTTGTGGGAGGCATAAAAGGGAGACCACACTTGGGAACCGTACTCCAATTTTGGTAGCACCAGGGCCTTGTACAAAAGTATGATTGGCTCAACTTTGGTGAATTCTCTGGTATTTCTTTTAATGAAACCTAAGGTTTTCATTGCACCTGCTGCCGCAACCTCTACATGTTTATTGAAGTTGAGCTGCTCATCGCAGATAATTCCCAGATCCCTAATCTCCTTGACTCTCATAAGCGGAGCACCACAGAGGCTGTAATCATGAGTCAGATGATCATCTGTTCTATGGAACGAAATTACCGAGCACTTGGAAGGGTTCAGAAACAGGTGGTTATTAGTACACCACGCTTCCAGAAGACGGACAGACTCCTGCAAGGCATTGCAATCATCCAACGAATTCACGTGACAGAAAAGTTTCATGTCGTCAGCGAACAACAGGCACCCGACCCCCGGACGGAGAACCTGGACGACACTATTTATTCCCAAGAGGAAGCACAGAGGGCCGAGGTGACTTCCCTGGGGAACACCAGAGGTGGCACAGATCTATGATTATTATACGTGCTATAATGTCCAAATAGTAAATCAAAGACATCGTGCTTAGGGTGGAAACGAGAGAGTGAATCCGGTCCAATATTGCACTATCTATGAAATTCTCAAAAGTTACCATTTTTTCCCCTTGCGTGGAAAGTTTCCTTTAAGTTTTTAGATACTAAGAATAAGATTAATGACACCAGTGATCGCACTTGAAACAAGCAAATAAATAATGATGACACAACTGTTGCTTCAAGTTGTGATTAAACAAAGGCAGCACCCCCTCATTGGGTGGATGTTCTGTCCGGACCAGACCAGGTCCAGTCCCTGTTGGTGTACCTGAAAGCCACTGAGCTTTACAACAAACTGTGATATTCTGATCTATGATATATTTATTTATGTACATCTAGTAATCCCTTTATTTAACTAATATGTAACAGTATTTATCATTATATATTTATCAATAGTATTTATTTATTTGTAAGGATCATCTAGTTGTAGTTTAGTTTTTATTACGGGGTATTTTTATCCGCTGTGGGGTTACAAAGTGGTCATCGCTGTATCCCTTGAGGCAGAGTGCGGTGATGCCTCGCTTTACGGTTTATTATTTTCATTATTATTATACCTCTCCCACCGATCTGCCAGTGGAGTCCATGATGGCAATCTGTGTAGTGACGGACGGTCAGCATAGCTCACCTTAAGGTGGAATTTCCCTGACGCGGCTGCGGCCGGCGCACAGTGGGCCGAAATGCGATTCTGGCTGGACAAAAATATTTTATTGGCTATTCTTATAGGACATTTTATGCTGATTCCAAATATACCATATGTTCCTATACCTAAAATAGCTCTTTAATGGATGTTTCTTGAAAAAACCTCGAAAAAACACGTTTTTTGAAATATTTTCACATTTTTCATCCTTAAGATGTACTGGAAACGTTTTTTGCTCATTGGAAAAGTTATAGAGAATTAGATTCTGCGTCGATTCGTTACCTAGGAAAGTAAAACTTTTGGTAAAATAAGGAAGTTATCGAATTTCAAATTTTTCTAAGACCGGAAAATACCATTTATTGCCGTATTAGAGGTGAAACTTGATGTTCAATCGACTTTCACAAAAAAGAAAAGTTGTAAACCATCAAATTCTGAAGCGATTGACTACAATTTTTTTCGAAAAACACCAATAATTAAGAGAGTTATGATGTTTCAAAGTTTTTGACAACTCCTATTTTCCATTTTTTCACTATGCTGATTCCCAGGAACCTATCATCACCTCACCATTCCTTCATATATGCGTTCTACAACTATTATGGTACACCGTGAAACCAATTCCAGCTGCTAATATTTGCAAGTAATCACAGTATCCTCGTCAACGTTGTGAAAGTGTGCCAAAACTCTGGTATAATTGCTTCAAAGTCGTAGGAACCCAAACGTAAGCTTCTTATTCATGCATGAAATACGTCTGCCAAATGGGTGTGGGTAATAGTTTCCTCGTATTCAATACGAACAATGTATAGATATGTTGTAATATATATAAAATATATGCCTATATTCGTATATACCTATGCCTACCTACGTACCTCCTATAAATTTCATAAAAATCGGTCCAAAGGTCCAAAACGTGATATGCTAGTGGAAATTTTGATTTTAAAGGACAAAATTTTGCTTCCAAGTCTACCAAGGTAGCGGAAGCATAGTTTTACTTTTCCAAAATCAAAATTTCCACTCGCATTTCACGTTTTGGACCTTCCTGAACATTTCTGGTTCCGTGTCTGTCTGTCTGTGTCCGCAAATCCTTGTAACGCGCGAAAATCCGAAACTATTGGACCTGGTGATTTACCTGAACGATAATAAATTTGAATCTCTCCAGGTTTGTTTCATAACTAAACCAGATTCCTTATTGAACAAGGAAAAAAAAGAAAGAAATTCAGGCCTCGCAATGGGCTTTTCAAGTAGGTAAGTACCTACCCGCTAGGTATGTAATTTTCTGTTATGGTGCGCGTCTACAATTACTATCACTAAGATTAACTTCTCAACCAAGTGACAACAAAACAACCGGTATTGTTTACTATATCCATTTATAACATAAATAAATATAAAACTACGACATGAATAGAAGAACAAGTATGAAAGAAATGCGTGATAAATCGAGAGCTTTCCAACAAGTGGAGAACGATTTTTGGCCGGTGAAAACTAAAGAAGTTTTATTTTCCCAGCAACGGCTTGGTTGTACGTGAAAATCAAAAGAAATTCCATAGCTAAGACATAAACGCTTGCATACGAGTCTGCAACACATTGGGACATTTTATGTCTTTAGTTGAAGACAAGTATGTGTTGCAGACTCATATGCAAGCTCTAAGAGCCACTCATCTGATCCGGACCCTGGGCATCGTCAAGTAAATGTCCTAAAGAGGCTACATAAGGAATTACAGCTTCCTAAAGTGTAAAGCACAGAAATTACCTATTAAAATGATTTTACCACCGCTTCACAAATCAAACCATTCTCGCAATATTTGGATCACCTGCTATGAATCAAATCATCGAAACACCAGCTCAATGAAATCATCAGAAATTAACAAGCGGTGGCAATCATGTTCACAATATCAATTATTGAGAATGATCACCTGAGTGTACCTACACAATTATTCAAATAACCTTGCTCATAACTCAGCTTGTTGGCCACGCACTTCGCAGTAGTTAACATAATATGGTTGGATAAATCGAGAGCTTTCGAACGAATGGTCAACGAATTTTGTGGGATGAAAAACGACGAAGTACCATTTCCCTAGCAATGACTCGGTTGTAAGCGGAAATCATCAAAATATTTTCGTGAGCAATTTTCCGTGACGTTTTTTTAGTTTATGTGCCATAGTAAAGACATAAAATGTCAAAAAATTTCGTGACACATCCGCGTAACGTTTTTCGCTAGTTAGTCCAAGGCTAAAGCATGCTCCATGCTAAAACAATATTTGCAAAGATGTCTTAAACAATAAACCTTTGTGCAACCTTTTTTCGACCACTATGCTTGTACTTTTCAAAATAGTAGCCGTCATTACCGCATTAGTTTTTTTCCAGAGTTCAGAGGTATTCTAGTGTACACTTCGTACTCTTCGTGGCACAGAAAGGTTCCGCTCTAAATTTCTGCATTTGATAAATCCACGACAATTCACCCATTTTCGCCTCCCCCGAGTAATTATCTTTCAGACTCTCCAGACGTAATTATTACTTCTCAATGCGGTCCCCAACAAAACAACGGAGAAGATGAGTTTAGCCGCGATGGATCGAAACGAACGGAGATAAAATCCCAAACGAGCGTGCCGGAAGTTTTCTTGGAAGGGGGTGGGGCAAAGTCGACGAAAGACTTCAAACGAAGGGGAAATGCCCTTCAAAAACTATGCGCTCCTCTCTGACTAAATCGATGAGACTCCAACAACTAGAGTTGAGCAAACAAGCTCCCAAGTCGATGTTCGTTTGCCTCTGAAGGGAAGTTGGTCGGGACCCGCTCACGAGATGCCGAGTCCAACAATCTCCAGCGATTGTTAAAACGGGGTTTCATCGCTTCTCACTGGTATTTTATTATGAGGGTGGCTTTCGGTTGGTTGGAGGGAGCGGAAGTATCTTACTGGTTTGTTATTTTCAGTGTAGAACCTTCGTTATTGACTTGGAAAAACTTTACATGTATATCGGTAAAAGGTGACTCCTATATTATCAACGATTTTTCGATATTCAAAACGTTTTTCTTCCGAGTCAATCTATAAAAAGTGGAACCACTGTTTTCTCTTTCGAAGGCTGGAAAAAAAATCAAACTGCCCACCCAACTTGGCAAACGTTTTATTTAAAGTCTAAATCAGTAAGCTGATGTTGATTATCTACACTACATGCAGATACATCGGTACATGGATATGTCCTATGTTTCCCCCTGTGAAATACATACGTGTTTTGTGTCTCAAGTTAAAAACGCTGCAAATTATTACACAAAGGTTTATTATTTATGTATGAGACAGCCCTTCTACGTAGATCTCTGGTCCATAATTATTAAACGCCGCTTATAGTATATTTAGTGTCGGAACTCGGAGCTTCGGACCTCACAAATGGGTTCAATCCATTACAGCAGCGGAATCTCACAATTTTACGCTTTTTAATATAGTTGATAAACAAAACAATTTATTACCAAGTCATCTTTCCAACACATAAAAGTGTTACCTATACTGTATGGTATTGATATCATCTAATTGGTTAAATTTTAAAAAATGTGCTGACAAAATCACTGAAAATGGCTAAGAATTGTTAAATTGATATTTTTTAGCATAAGATTGGTCAAATAAACATTATCAACTATGAAATAGAACATTCAAAAATATATGTACTAAATTATGCTAAAAACTTGAACTTCATTAAATTTTGTTTTAAAAAGATTATAAAATTGCAAAAAATAGCCTAAAATCCAAAATCTCTTTTTGAATAGAAGACTATGATTTAGAATACTTTTTTTCCATAAAATTAATAGCTAACATTTTCTTTTCACTCATAAATCTCCAATTTCTATACAACTTGAAATATAAAAAAAAGACACTTTTTCACCTATTTTTGGCTCATAGCACCCATGAGAGTGGAGCGATCAAGCTGGCGAGAAGTTAGGACCAACTAGACCCCAAGTGGAGTCTATGTGCGAAAGAACAGATTTTTTAAGTCAATTCTAAGGCCTTTTATGGCCCGGACGGACGGCGGACGGCGGACGGCGGACGGCGAACGGCGGACGGCGGACGGCGGACGGTGGACGGCGGACGGACATTTCAAATTTTGATTCTACGCACCTTGAAACGTAAAGTGACAAAGTTTGAGGGGGGTTATAAAAATGTTTTGCTATACGATCACATAGGCTTATTATTAGAAATAATAAACCAAAATGTCTCAATTAAATTAGCTCAGTCAACTGATCAGAAAAGACCCAACCAATTCAATCGTCGCTTAGTGTCCCAGGTAGGGATGCTAATCGATTTTCGATTAAATCAAAAAATTGATTTTTTACCCCCGATTTCCGATTTTTTTTGCAATCGATTGATTGTACCGATTTTTATCCAGAAATCGATTATTTTTGTAAAATCGATTTTCATTGAGGTGTTTGTTTTCTGTATTTTACTACTCATTGTATTGTATGTGTACCTACGCAGCAGACCCACGAAAAGGAGAGAATAGACAACAGCAAAGTATAAAAAACCAACAGGTTGATTTTTAAAACAACACCTTAAGTATAAAACAACACCTTCCCTTCCTCTCTTCAAAAAAATAAAAATAATAATAACAAAAAAACTTCTAATTTCAAAAACATTAAAAATATACATTTCAAAAAGTAAAGATACATTAAAGCAGGAAAACAGAACTAAACAGGTTAAACTCCCCAAAGCAAATATAGGAAAGTTCCGGAAATCATTCTAGTTTATAGCCCACCCCTGTACAATTTACTACTGTGCTAAACAAAAAGAGAAATCAAGTTCAAAAATTATAAAAAAATAATAAATGACTGGATATGGGACATAGATAAGAATAGTGGAGAAGTGTCAACATTATTATAAAGGATAGTGTCCTTTTATAACTAATTATTAAGTAATTTTTGAAATTAAATTGTAATTCATCACCCTATGATATTAGAATGATATTTTAACTTGAATTTTATTATCTTCAATTATCTCAAATTAGAATTATAATGTACCTAGGTATAGTCTTTAATTATACTGAAGCAGAAGGTCTCATTTATATATATATTTTTTAATTATACTGAAGCTATCTCATCATGATACTGTTTTTATGTAAAAGATAATTTTTTGTTAAAAATCAATTTTCATTAAAAATCGATTTTTTGCCCGATTAATTGGTACAATTGATTGTGAGCTCTCGATTGAAAATCGATTGTTAAAATCGATTGTTGGCTACCGATTTTGCATCCCTAGTTCCAGGGAGTCTCCCTCTCGCTATCCAACGTCAACTTGCTAGGATGAACAGGGGGAATGTTAGCTCACTCAGCTGATTAGGAAAGAACCAATAATACACCAATGGTGGGAAAGGTACTTCGTGCGAGTATCATATACCAAAGATGGGTAAGGTGAGTAGTGCGAGTGTCATACACCAAAGAGGGGTAGTAGGTGTGGTTAAAACAAATTTTTTCATGGGTCCATTATAACGCAACCGAAGAGTGCTGCTTCATTGTTGCTGCATGTTTACCGAATATGTTTATCGGTTGTAGCGTTGCATTTTTTTCGGTCGTAAAACCCCCAGCCCAAAAACATATCCATGTTAATAATTATAACAATAACGTATCTGCGAATGCCCTACCTTCCCACTCTTAGTTGATGATAGATACAGTATAAGCAGTTATGAACAATAGAAACAGCTATCTACTTTACCCGCTATCCTATTTCGTTTCCCAAACTGCTTCCAGAGTGAGTTGGCGTCGGCATTGCTAATTCTCGTCCAGATTACCTACTTACCATAGAGTCGGTACTACTCTAAACTCATTTTCCTCAGCCAGCCTTGTGTTCCTTTTTACTGATAAATTAAAAGAGAATGGAGGAATGCCTTTATTTTCAGGACAATTCACACATTCGGACAAAAAAAAAAAAAAAAAAAATGCAGTTAGCGCACAGACATAGGTAAATACTATATAATAAGTAATTAAGTACATTTATATTATATTAAGTATAGTCGGGAATTGGAATTACAAAATTATATTATAGTCTCCTGATGTTTCGGTCACTCCGTGACCACCATCAAAGGGTTGATCATTTCCCGTCCTCGGAAAAAGGGTCTTATCTTCCTTTGGCGAAATTTGCAGGTGAGCGTTTTTCGATAAAATAATCAAAAACATCGATTCGGGTTTTATAGGTTTTTGATAGGTTTTCATCGATTCTGAAGTAATTACAATCCCTTTAAACAGCACACTAATCGCTTACCCTTGTTTTTTATTTATGTAACGATACCAAAATAACAATTAACATGTGTGACACCATGTGGAACTTAAGTTACTTAAGGAAGGGACGGAACTTTAGTTAAAAGGAGCTAAGTAGCTTTAGGGCTCACTCTGCTGATTAGGCTGACGCGAAAATATATGGAAATACTTCTTAAGGCAGTCTATACATCGTGCCAAATTGTGAGCTCAATTGATGTAGATTCATCACTGTAACCCAGCAGTCCTGTATTGCCTCCATATCATATTTCAGTATCGAAGGTTCAACAGGAAAGAAATTAGCCTCAGAGCCCCAGCTGATCAGGTGTCATCCGCACGACGTCATCCAAGCAGTCTCCTAATGGCTCCATATCATATTTCATTATCGAAGGTTCAACAGGAAAGAAATTAGCCTCAGAACTCATCCAGCTGATCAGGGTGGAAGATTTTACCCGAGCCTGACACCATTTCAGGAACTTGCCGACATCCCCTTATAAACCGCATTAATAATAGTTGAGTCGTCTGGCCAACAACTACAGAGAAACAAATAACACCTATTCTCATTTACAATAGAGAAGCCTGGTTCCGAATTTAGACATAGACATCAAGGAAATCAGCAGTACAGCTCACACTGCTGTTCAGGGTGATTTTTCAAGTTGTAATTATACTCTACCTCACCCAGCGTAGCCCCGTTCCAAAGTAAAGCATCACAATTTGGATAGGAACCAAATTGAGTACAGAGCTCTGCTGATTTGAATGACTGGTTTCTCAAGAGAGATCCCGTTCAAAATTTCAATATCTCATCTTGCATCTAGTCTGCTTCAAGTCACTGACAAAATACAACGACTAAGTTTTATTTTTGGAAAAAATACAATAGGTATTGAAAAGTTGGAGAAACATCATTATTAAAATTAAAAAAACGAAATATCACATTTGGGTGCTTAGATCATCTATTACATAGACTTCTGTCTTCATAAATGAGTCAAAGGTGTCCGGCTACCTACCTGCAATGAAGGACATCTGTACCACGCAGGGTTTATCCAGTTGTCATCCTGGGCTTACAAAATACTTCGGAGATTCAACTACTTTAAAAATCGGGACGAAGTCGGGACAGCGAAAAGAAATAATCGGGACGCTTCAAAAATCATGACGGGACGCCCGGGACACCTCGAAAATCGGGACGTCCCGATAAATCGGGACGGATGGCAGCCCTAATCTAGTCTGATTGAAAAGGTGAACAACGTAAATTTATGAGCTACACGGCTTTCAATCTAGGGAGATTTTTGCTCGATATGTATATAGAAAACAATGCTCTGGAGAGTGACATACTCTTCATACTATGTTAATTGCGTTATGCCCGTCAACTAATAAACTAAATAATGAGAAAAAATATCATTCACAACGGCCCATGCATATGCCGCAGATGTTTTGTTCTACTGATCATAATGGACGACTTCTTCATTCATCTATTCGCTAGCATTTAAGAGAGTATTGCTGAAAATGAAGGCAATTCACTCAAGTTGTCTAAGGTTCCAAGAACCTTTCGAGATTGCCCGTCAGCGATTTCAGCGGGATATAATTGTCTGGACACAATAACTCGATGCTTCTGTGGCTCTGGGGAAGGTGTTTCCAACTCTTAACGGGTGAATCCCGCCCACGCCTTTTCCTCACAATGACATCGGAAATGTCACCTACAGCGCGCTCTGCTGGAAGAATGAATTGAATCTAAGGCCATTGAAGAGCCACCGAGTCCAAAAATCTCAACATCACGTGCTTCAAAGACGTCATACAGGAGGGTTGTTAACGTACAGGTTATGACATACGATACATGACGTCCGAAAAAGAGGCAACTGTTGCCTCCTTAGTGATTGTCAATGAAGTAGTACCTTCAATAACTACCTTAGTATTAAAGTATACAACGGTAACTGCTTTGGTATAATACCTATTAGTATACCAACCACACTAACTACCTAACTTACTAATATTTGGTACCTACTTACTACTTACTTATAAATGGAAAAGATAATGCTGGTTCAAAGATACCATACCGTATAAAGAGAAAATATGAAATAACTCGTGGATCTAGCAGTGACGGATTAATAGAATTTCGTGGGTGGGGGCGGTCCTCTACCGGGAGTACCCCCCCCCCCCCCCCCCCAGAAATTTTTTGAAGAAAGACCTTGAAAAACTAGCAGTTTTAGAGGTTATAGACCCACACTTTATATCAGGCATGTAAAAATTAACATGAAAAACATAATTTTTATTTGCACAAATTTTAGCTTGGTTACCAAACATCCAAATACACACAAAAAATAAAATCACTTAAAGATTTAAATTAAACATTAAAGATTTAAACGAGTTCCACTATCCGCTTTACAAGCAGATACCATGTTACATGGATATGTCTTTGATTGGGGATTTCATAACGGTTGTCCTCGACTGTTGTCAAGAGGATAAAAATGTTTCCTATGGAGTGGAGTAAATGATGCTATTGCTTTACGTTAAGAATATTGTAACCGGCTTATTAAAATTGTTTATAGTCCAATCAACTTAGTTTTAGAATGTAGCCAGGTACGTAAGGAAGGGAAATTGGTAGCTTGAGATGTGAACATTTATCACATAAATCAAGAGCTTTCCAACGAGTGGCGAACGATTTTTGTGCAGTGAAAACTGCGGAAGTTCCATTCCCCTAGCAACGGCTGGGTTGTACGTGAAAGACACTGAAATTATGACACAAATTTTGCGTCACGGAAATTTTTGGTTGACCCCCCAGAGCAAAGACATATCCATGTTAAAAAATAAAATGATTATAGGTAAGTAATTTTTTTGGCAAAATTATATCGAAAAAGGCAGGGAATGAAACATAAAACGCTGGAGAAGTTCAGTCCTCGTGATGTAATATTATTTATAAATTATACATTCATATTGTAAACACAGGATTAAATAATAATACACTCTTTATTTTTTCAATTTACTTTAGAAGTAAATACCATTTAATAAACACTCACGATGAAATGAAATGAACAAAATACATTTTTGATTAAAGATGAAAATACAATTAAAATATTACCTTGTTAAACATTTTTTGTCTATTGCTGGTAAATGTGAAACAGTGAATAATTCACTTCAATAAAAAAAAACACTGGTTGCAATCAGTTAAGAAAACACGATTCTTTTTGACATTTTCATGTCTTTGCCCTGGCACATTGCACAAAAAACTGTCACGTAACGTAACGTAAATATTTTGACGATTTCCGCTTACAACCGAGTCGTTTTTAATCGCACAAAATTCGTTGACCATTCGTTCGAAAGCTCTCGATTTATCCAACCATATTATGTTTACTACTGCGAAGTGCGTGGCCAACAAGCTGAGTTATGAGCAAGGTTATTTGAATAATTGTGTACACTCAGGTGATCATTCTCAATAATTGATATTGTGAACATGATTGCCACCGCTTGTTAATTTCTGATGATTTCATTGAGCTGGTGTTTCGATGATTTGATTCATAGCAGGTGATCCAAATATTGCGAGAACGGTTTGATTTGTGAATCGGTGGTTATAAATCATTTTAATAGGTAAATTCTTTGCTTTACACTCTAGGAAGCTGTAATTTCGTATGTAGCCTCTTTAGGACATTGACTTGACGATGCCCAGGGTCCGGATCAGATGAGTGGCTTTTGAAGCTAATTTCTATGTTTTACACTCTAGGAAGCTGTAATTTCGTATGTAGTCTCTTTAGCACATTTACGTGACGATGCGCAGGGTCCGGATCAGCTGAGTGGCTCTTAGAGCTTGCATACGAGTCTGCAGGGGGGTAGGTGATGTAGCCTGGCTCGAATTCAATGAAGTACCCACGGGTGTCGGAACAATGAGTCAACACGATCGCGAATTCAATTAAGTACCCACGGGTGGGCGGTTTCTCTTATGGCCCATTTAATTGATTTGTACGCCCCGCCGTGCGATGCACGGGTGAGATCTGCCTAGTAATAAATACAATAAGAAAACACACATGAAAATGTCCCAATGTGTTGCAGACTCGTATGCAAGCATTTCAAGCTGCTTTGTCTTTTGGAATTTTTAGTAGTAGTTGCTCGTAAATCAATAAGTTCAGTTGGGTTTGTTAGTTTTTGTCAAGATTGGTAATAATGTCATCAAGAAAGCTAAAGGAATTGGCAAAACCGCTGTAGCTGCCAAATTGATACAAAATTGATTTGTAATATTTATTTCTTTTCAATTTAAGTTTGAAGTTATTTTTTTTATATTTATATAAATACATAGCAACTCATAGCAACTCACAAGCTGCTAGTTTACCATTAGAATTTTTTCATATAATTATTCGTCAACCTACTTAAGGTTTGAAATCATTCACCTGAGTTCGTTAAGTAGTTAGTGTTGATTTTTTGTTATCCTCATGTTTGTGAATAAATCTTTCTTCGTCGAAACAGTAGTTGATTATGTATTATGGCGATTGATTGTGTATTGTTACCGTTACCAAAAGCAGTAAACGAGAGACGAATACAGTAGGTTCCCACCGTAACTTGTTAAATAAACTGATGAACACAAACTTATCCCTATTAAATAAAATCATAATCCTTGCCTGCTGCTTAATGTTTTTTAAAGAAGAAAGATGTTATCTTCCATGCTCGTTTCTTGACGGAGCTAAACTCAAACACTAAAAAAAAAACTTTAGTTTGCATTTAACATGAAGTTTGGTTTCTACTGCTCTTCTACTCACAAAAGGGCGACGATGGACGACAGCACGACACGGACTCAACACCACCGTTGCCAACTTGCTTTGATGATTTTTCCCTCAAGAAGTTCTGGAAATCTCAGTTTTTACTGACGAAAATTCTGACACTACCCACGTAAATCTCAGATCGATACCCCGTGGCACCTACGCAGTTTGTAGGCCTACTAAAATTCAAACGAAAAAATTAGTAAATTGGCCGTGACAGATTAGTAAAAACCGGTCCTATCATCCAAGTTTCACCACAGAATAAAGTTCCTTCATCTATACTCGTATTTTTGTATACCTACAAGAGCGACGGCGTGATTGTATTTTCACATTCCCTCGCAAGAATTTTTTTCTTCTGCCTCAGGCGGGAGTCTGCCTTTATATCCTATCCCCCACTGGAATCGTCCCTTTCCAGAGTATGTACTCTCTCCCCTCTCTACTAGCTACAGCCTGGTCGGCGGGTCATATCTTGTTCATTGGAAGAAACTAAAAGTTTTTCCGATTCGGACATGACATCTACCATTATTAGTATACTACACTAACTACCCTAGTGTAATAGCAGTTTACTACACTAATTACACGGTACAGGGCTTGTGCATATCGATTCTAGCGCTAGTGGTGGCAGCTGGTATAAGCCTCGGTTCGTCCTTGGCTAGGGCTGTTACTCTGTGGGCTGCACTGAACACTACATGCATTCACGGTTCAAACGTCTTCGAGAAACTGAATAATCATGGAAGAATCTTCTTCCATGAATATATATCAAACCATGTACAAAACAGAATGGATATTATTTATCACAAAGCAAGCAACCGCCTCTTGATTTTTTAGCGCAATAATGGAATTTTTATCTCAAATATATATATATATATAAACTCCAGGGTTCGTTTCAGAATGACTCAAAACGGATTTAAATGAAGAAATTTTCCATGTTGATTTTAAAATTTTCCGAGACATAGCAATAGTTCATTTTCTACAAAAACTCGCTAAATGCAAAACAGCTAAATATCAAAAATCTTTTTATCATTCAATAATGACTAACAGGACGTTTCCATGTGTTGTCGTCCCGTCACGAGCGTCACGTCACGGTGGGGTTTTCTATTGATTTTCACGTACAACCAATGCGTTACTAGGGAAATTTAACTCCCTTAGTTTTCATAACAGGAAAATCGTTAGCCACTTTTTGGAATGCTCTCATTTTATCACAGTATCTCATAATCAGTAAGCCTCTGTAGTGTCAAGAAAGCTGATTTATTACGCTCAGTTATAAACTAATATTGCTAAGTAACCATAATGAACTAATAATGTGTAAAATTAATCATTATTAAATGATCTGACTGTAGAACCGTAGGTCTATTTGAATTGCAGAATATTATTAAGAACTAGCCGCTCCGGCTCGCTACGCTCGCCTCCACGTCCAGCCTGGGGGCAAGCCCCCCGGACCCCCCATTAAGTTGCTCGCTTCGCTCGCAACGTGTGGCGTGTAGGGAATATTGCTCGCTTCGCTCGCAAAGTCTGGCATGTAGGATATGTTGCTCGCTTCGCTCGCAAAGTCTGGCATGTAGAAAATGTTGCTCGCTTCGCTCGCAAAGTATGGCATTTAGGGGATGTTGCTCGGTTCGCTCGTAAACGGTAGGTCTCTATGGGTAGGTTTAACTTCTGTAGGGGATGCTGCTCGCTTCGCTCACTTGAGGAAGTTATACTGCCCCCGGACCCCCCCATTAAATTGCTCGCTTCGCTCGCAAAATGTGGCATGTAGGGAATTTTACTCGCTTTGCTCGCAAACGGTAGATCCCTAAGGGTAGGGTTGCTCGCTACGCTCGCTTGAGGAAGTTATACTGCCCACCCAACTTGGCAGACGTTTTTTTCTGTTGGGGAATTCTTACTTACAAATTAAATCTTATAAAACTACGTGGAACCACAAAAAAGTTTATTTGGGGATGTTGCTCGCTTCGCTCGCAAGTCCGTATTTATTCTGTAGGGGATGCTGCTCGCTTCGCTCGCTTGAAGAAGTTATACTGCCCACCCAACTTGGCAGACGTTTTTTTCTGTTGGAAATTCTTACAAACAAATTAATTCTTATAAAACTACGTGGAACCACGAAAAGTTTATTAGGGAATGTTGTACTGCCCACCCAACTTGGCAGACGTTTTTTTCAGTTGGGAATTCTTACAAACAAATTAAATCTTAGAAACTACGTGGAACCACGAAAAGTTTATTCGGGGATGTTGCTCGCTTCGCTCGCAAGGTATACCTACCTGTATATGTGTAGGACAAAGTCCGTATTTATTATTTGAAATGGCTCTCGCTTCGCTCGCAAGGTATTGCGTAGAAGTGCAAATGGGAACCCCCCTGTGAGGGTCCCTTCAGGTAAGCAACGTTGTGTAACGGCGGCCCTTGGTCGATTAATTTCTGATGTTAAACGCTTCCCTCGCAATTCCCCTCCCAATTTGACCTACTTTCCGTCACTTTTTTCGATATCCGACTTCGGATTCAGATTCGGCGGGATCAAAGCTGTATTTCGCCCACGAAAACCGTTCCGAAAAACGTACCTTTATGGGGTATATTTTAATCGGAAAAAACCAAGTTTTTCGGCGGACTTTTCGAGAAAACGGGTCCGTACTCTCGCATTTTTTTAACGCATTTCCCGATACTTTTTTCGCGATCCGATCGCGCCGTCGTCTTCCTCGTAGGAAAACCTACGAAACCCGTATTTTTCCGGAATTGTCAACGGCCGTTTAGAGGGGTAGGGGAAGCGGGGAAGTGGAAAAAGCGCACATTAATTATTACTTCGACCCCCCTCCCGCCCTACGGCCCATAGTTCGGGTGGGATTAGAAAATTTTAAATTCGCTTATACACCCTATCGGAAAATCCCAAAAAGATCCCCCCACTCGTAGATCCGGCCCACTCAGCCGTTTGGCCGTGCATAGACACGACAGAGCGACAGACGGAGTTTCATTCTTATTAATAATAGAGATAGATGAGTCTCCTCCCCTTCCCCATGAAATTGGTTGTTAACAATTTCTTTTCACTCCGTCCTGAATTTTCAAAACAATTTAACATAATGAAGTACTATATAATCTACGAAAATTTGTTCATACAATCATGCTGCATTACTTTTTTTTAACCTCAAATTTTCTTCTTATTTGTGTACTGTGATTTTGGTGTGATACAATTTGGTTTAACCATTCAACAGACCTCAAAATTACCGCTGGCCCAGTCAGGTCATTAGAGAAACCGAGCTGGAAGATTTAGTGGAGCCCCAGACGTGAAAATGAGTCCATACCAAATACTAGGACCCCACTACGGCCGGGGCTTTTACTGCTTTTATTATCAAGATTTATTAGGCGCGGCTGAAGGTTCGAAGTGCGTTTAGGATTAAACCCTCGAGAGTTTCAGTTGGAATTAGATTAGTGGGCTTTGAAAAACTTTGCGGCGTTGCGTATTTTAACTTTTTAAAAGCATTCCGAGCGTTGAAGTGGGGGGGGGGGGGGGGGAAGGTCAGGGGTTGGAATTGCCGTTTGGATCGAAAGTAACAAATCCGATTGAGCGGATTCCGTCAAGTTGAATGGCCGTCGGCAAGAAAAAAAATAATTCCGTGTTTTCAGAGGCGAACTTGCTCGTGTTGTCATTTGGAAGGAAGAACAGGGATTTCGCAGACTATACAATGTCGGTCGGTTTACATAGTTCCAAACTTCGAGGAATGTTCTCGTAAAACTACATCCAATAGGTTTTTTTAAAGCATGGAACATGCTTTAGCTATCACCCAACTGGCCGAAAGTTTCACGTTTTCATGTCACGAAAAACTGTCACAAAAATGTTTTTATGAGTTTCTCGTACTTCCAAGCCGTTGGTAGAGAAATGGAATTTCCGCAAAGTTCGTCGCACAGGAATCGTTCACCATTCGTTGGAGAGCTCTCATTTTACTGAACATTAGTGAGATGTCGTAGTTTTATATTTATATAAAATACATTAAACCAATAATGCGATGGTATAGTAGTAAACAACATTATTGTGCCGCTAGTAAGCCTTGTTTTTTGTCACTTGGTTGAGGTGGTAATCTTGGTTATATTTGTGCCGCTTGTTGGCGGGGGAATCAGTTTTCAACATCATAACTTTAAGAAAACAAAATAATATGCGTTGCCGAATTACCGGGAAGAAAGCTGTTCCATGTTTTATAGCATTTCTGCCGCAGGCTCAAAGCGGAAACATCCGAGGGGGTCCAGAGGGGCCTTGCGAGGCCCAGAGCCGAGTAGCCATTGGGGGAAGAGCATGTTATTGGTACGAGTATCTTTTTTCACCATAGTTTCAAGAAAGCCATCCATAGTCTCATGTCCCCCCCCCCCACCCTCCCCTTTCTTTCTCTTAAGTCTACCTACCTATATGTTGGGAAAGCACTATTTTCACTTTCGGGAACTGAAATTTGTTTTCTCCCATCAAAATTTCCACTCCCATTTTACGTTTGAGACCATTCTTAACAGTTTGTATCGTGTACGAATGTCTGGCTGTCAGTGAGTGTTTATGTCTGTAGCGTCCACAAAACCTTGTAACAATTTACTTTCTACAGTTTCGATGATTTTATTGAAATGTGCAAGTTAGACTACATGGGTGGTCCCTCATCAGTTTCATAGTTCTCAAGTTTGGAGGTTTGTTGGTCTGATACAGGTTCTTTCTTGTACTATCCCTCCCGTCTCTCCTGTGAGCTGCTAAGGTAGTTCAGTTGTGTATCTTCTATGATAATAATAAGAGATTGCTCTTCGTATAGTGTGTTATTATTTATTATATACCTCATTGTTGGCGACGAGGATGAATCTTTTCTTGCGCATCATTGTGTACATACATACAGGGTGTCCCCCTGGTCAATTTTTCGGTATTGACTCCTGGTCAATTTTTCGGTATTTCCCCAAGTTGTTGTTGCAAATATCAATAAATGATAATCGTAAATGGGCGCAATTCCGCTCCAAAAGAGCGTTCCGCTCTAAAAGTGCAATAACTGAGTTTTTGAAGATACTCAATTGCCACTTGTAATACATGATTTTGGAGTATGATATTTTGAAATGATATTTGCAACACTAACTTTGGAAGACACCGAAAATTGATTAGAATTGCACTTTTCTAACACATTTCCACAAAGCTTACTAAAGTGTGGGTTTTTCGGTGTTTTCCCAAGTTGGTATTGCAAATATCAATAAGTAGACATCATTACGAGGTTCAGCACAAAAAAATACTCCAAAATCATTTATTACAAGTGGCAATTGAGTATCTTCAAAAACTCACTCATTACAATTTTAGAGCGGAATTGCACACTTTTGGAGCGGAACAGCGGCCGTTTGAGCGTACCAAAAAACTAGAGTGATGGGTCATGTCTTCATTAAATTTCACGTAGAAATAGAATCTGTATTGAAAAATGGGGGTTCCTATTTAAAATAACGAAGTTGATGTCAATTGCGCGCGTTTGCGCACGTGCGCAATGCGAAATTTTGTCTTTTCTAAGATCTTTACAAAAAAACATTAAGATTGAAAAAAATAATTTATTATTTTGACCCATTATTAACGATTTTAGGTGTGGGGGGAGGGGGGGGGGGTTCGTTTTTGGGGACACCCTCCATATATTTCGGATTCAGAGAGCTCCTCCACGACAAATTCGATATCTGCTATTGAATTTAGCGTTTCGTGGGTGTATGGATTATCAAAACTTGAGTAAGTGAGACTGTTGAACCCGTGTGGACTTGAAATAATTGTGACAATACCAATATAGGCGGACTACGGATAATCGCAGTGCGCCAATTGCGAAAAAGTAATCGTACAGCTCCCCCAAAAATTGCAACGGTAACAACGCAAACAACTGAATTAAAATTGAGTGACTCAAACATACACTCAGTTAAATCATCAACCAATGGAAATCGTGACGTTCTCTCAAGACTGCCGAAGAGGAAAAAAACGCCTGTTTTTCCATGGAGTTCTCTAACATAAACTATATTTATGGAGCAAAGTTTTTGCTGCATATTAAACATGCGAGATCTTCCCTGCAGTTTATTTAAGAAGAAACTGAAGTCAACCGAACATTATAGCGTTGAATCTTATTTTTAGCATCAACTTTAATGACATGACGAAGTTCCTTATGCATGGATCTATTCTATCACATTCTGTATTATTATTATTATTATCATTATTATTATTATTATCAAGCTTTACGATGGGGCATCGTATCAGCTCCTCATTCGAGACTGCTAAATTAAGTTTATATATACTCGTACTAGCCTGTAGCCATTAATAATGTGTGTGTCAGCAGCCGAGTATATTTTATAAAAGTACTCGCGCTAGCATTCTGATAATGATATAATTTAAGGCATTCTTGTTTACTTATATATATATATATATATATATATATATATATATATATATATATATATATATATATATATGTGTGTGTGTGTGTGTGTGTGTGTGTGTGTGTGTGTGTGTGCGTGTGCGTGTGTGCGCGTGCGTGTGTGTGTGTGTGTGTGTGTGTGCGCGCGCGTGTGTGTGTGTGTGTGTGTGTGTGTGTGTGTGTGTGTGTGTGTGTGTGTGTGTGCGTGTGTGTATGTGTGTATGTGTGTGTGTTTTGTACGCGTTTATTTTTTTAAATTATTGTTTGTTGTTATTGATTATTAGTTTTAACTGTATGAATGGATATTTAGTGGGTGTGTATGTAATTTATTGAGTGTTTGGCCATGTGCTGGTTTCCGTTTTGAGTTTCGGCTTGGGGCTCTCGGTCGGCCGGGGGGCGGTCTCGCCAGGTGGTAGTGGAGCGATTGCTTAATCGCGTCTAGGGGTCCTTCCTTAGAATGTAAGTTGTTTTGACAGTTGTCCTGCACAGTCAAGTACTTTGGCAAATAAATTATTATGATTTATTATATCAAGTTGCAGAGATTGCTAGGACAGATCCAATACTAAATGCTGTCGTTTCGATGGTAATGAAGGTACCGAATTCGTATAGTAACGATTATGTATTAATATTATTAATTAATATATTAATATATTGCAGTTGGGAAGAAGAGGATTTGATCGTGCCATATCAATTTCCACCCGATAGTATCTTAGTAGCGGATTCGAATTCGCGAATGTGAAATCCTTATACTCAAGCTTAATTTCAGTAGTTTTCATACAGTTTCGATGAAATTTTCAGGGAATTTGTGAGTTAGGTTAGGCAGTTTTTTAGCACTTTTATATTCCTAAATCTATATCTCTCAGCCTGTGGGCAAACGTAAATTGCTTCAATCATAATTTTCTCGAAGTCAATTCATCCGATCTCCCAGATTGTCACATTTTAGGGTAGTTGGCAAATAATTATATTGCCCTATGTGAGTTTCATCAAGATTATATCCTTAGATGATACTGCGCATGCTCAAACATCAATGCCTTGAAACAATCATGGCTTCTATAGTTTACATTCGATTCATATGAAATTTTATGGATTATAGCAATTTTTTAAAGATGTTTTTGTTAAGGAGCTATGTTGGCGGGGGGGGGGGGGGGGGGGGGGTCGGGTTTTACATGGATCCCAATGTACTTCGTCTCTCCCAAACCATAATATTAATAGTCTGAATATTCTGACTTTTGTTCCAATTCAGCGGCAAACGGCAGCTATTTTTTCTGCACCTATCCAACCCGCACAGCAACTGGGCGCTGTGCAATCTAAGTTGCACATCCTTGCCAATATCCTACCAGTTGGATACGAAATTTTGCAGCTTAATTTATACAAGCACAGAGTTCCAAGCATCGAAGAATTTAGACGCAAATTCACATTCCAGTATGTAGTGACTTTAGGCTTTAGAGTAACATTTCCGTTTTTTGAATGAGAAAAGCACAGTAGTAAATAGAGGAAAGGGCCGGCTAATAAACACTAATAAATCAAGCCATGGATGGCTCCATGTTCGAAAAGCTCGATTTTTGGCGCAAGAACGGGATTTTCATCAATCCCAAGGAGAGTATATCGTCTGGAACAATATACTTATATGTATTTATATAAAACAAGGTGTTAAGGTTCTTGAGGGTTGGTCAATGAATCAGGTTGTTTCCTTACGCCGACGTTTCGTCTAATTTATTAGACATCTTCAGGGGCTTATGGATGTTATTGTCCTATTTCATTCTATTAGTACATCATTTTGTAGTATTAGTTGGTTAATAAGGTGTGAAAACTATAAAAATATGGCAACAAACAATATGCTGAGGGCAAGATTCTTATTTTACTGTACTTATTTTGTACGGTACTTATTTTAAAATAATAAATCTTTTTCATATATATATATTATATATTTATTATATTCATATATTTATTTATTATTATTATTATATTATATTATATTATATTATTATATTTATTATTAATATTATAATTATTATATTTATTATATTATATTCATATATATATATATATATATCCTTATTTGGATTCATGGGGAAGATTCACTGAAAGAGTTCTTAGACGCACTAAACCAATCTTTTTCGGTGTCATTCACATGGAAATATTCAGTAAATGACGCAACATTCCTGGATATAGATATTGTTCTTCTGAATGGGGCACTCAAAACATCTGTCCACATAAAACCGAGTGACAAGCAGCTGTATCTCCATCACGAAAGTTGCCATCCCCCTCACACCAAAAAAGCCATTCCTCGCTCGCTATCAATCCGTGGGCACAGAATTTGCAACTCAATGGAGGATAAGGTGGTATATCTCAACAACCTCAAAGAAAAGCTTTCTGAACGTGGATATCCACAAAAAGCTGTAGACAAACGCGTCATACCAGCTCATGCTAAATGGACGCCAAAGCCTAAGAAAGACCATACCAAAAGACCATATTTAACTACAAACTTTTTCTTCGGTGCTCAGAAGCTAAATGGAATACTTCGAGAGCTGTACCCAATTTTGTCCTCCAGTACCCAGACAAAAGATATTTTCCCCGAAGCTCCGATTGTCTCATACAGGAAGAATCCCACATTAGGCAGCATATTGTCCCACAAAAGAAACCGCCATCCCGACCGTCAGCCACCAGGTCTTCATCCTTGCGAGAAGCCAAGATGCAAGTTGTGCGCAATTGTGCTCGAGGAGTCTGAATTTTCATCAACAAACAACCCTCAAACTTATCGATGTCGTGGAACTGCGTTTTGTCAAACGAGTAACTGTGTATATGAACTTGTATGCCAAAAATGTGAAGCTTTCTACATTGGTAAAACCATCACACCTCTGAATCTCCGGATTAATCAACACCGTTCAT